>VWZO01021698.1:66753-119800 GCA_013396975.1 Bucco capensis | reverse complement strand
GAGGAAAACCGGGGCGGGGGGGGAAGGAGAAAAAAAAAGAGGAAAAAAGAAAAAGGGGGGAAGCCCACACAAAAAGCCGCCAAACCAACCCCGCAACAAACAAACAAAACCACAAAAAAACCCAAGCAATTTAACAAAAAAAACAAAAAAAAACCCAAAACCCCCAAACAAATAAAAGACAAAATAGAAAACAAAAAAAACCCAAAAAAGCCCTACCAAAAAACCCTGAAGTACATAAAACCCCAAAAAATCTCAAAATAAAAAACAAACCGAAACAAAAAGCAAAAACCAACAAAATTAAAAAAAAAAAACAAGCAAGCAAACAAAAAAAAAACCCAAACAACAAAAAATCTCAACCAACCAAAAAAACCCCAACCAACCCGAAAACCCCAAACCAACCTTGTTTTGGAGTCAGTCTTTTGGAGGAAAGCCCCTCCTTCTCTGAGGTGCTCCAAAGTGCCCTGTCCCTGGCTTGGCTGTCCCCGGGTGGCTGGTGGAAGGAAGCACTGCCAGGAGGTAGAGGGTTGTCCTGGGCTGCTGGTAGCAGGTCAGAAGCAGAAGGTGGATGGTTTCCTGCAGACTTGGCCCTTCCTTTCCCCTGCCAAGAGCTCATCTGGAGGAATCACAGAGGATTGAGGAGATGGTGAATGCCTCCAGAAGGTATTTGTGCAGGAGAAGGTCAGGTTGTAGAATATAGAGCTGTAGCCAGGTGTGCTTTTCTAGCTTAGTTCAGAATGCCAAAATGAATGCAGGTGAAAAGGCTTGGAATAAAATAGTTTGGAATATCCTTGTAGCATCCCCTTCACATCTTCCACTAGACACACCTTCTGAGTTTTGAGTTCTGCATTGCTTTCCCTGCTCTGCAGAAGCTCTGAGAGCTGATTCCATAACCCAGCTCCCTTTCTCCTGTCTCCTGTTTTCACTGGATACTGGAGTGTGGATACCAAAAAGCAGATCTATGGAGTGTAGACTGCTCAGGATGGTTTCCTCCCATTCTTTCATCCTGGAAATGTGCCACTTCATTCACATACCACGAGGCACTTAGCCCTCTTAATTTCTCTCTGGACTACACCCTGCTTTGGCTTGGAGAGATGTTTGTGATGACTTCTTCATTGGAAAAAGTATAATCAACCCTTTTTCAGCAGTGCTCTGGCAAGATGAAAGAGGGAGAGTGTTTTCTACCCCCTTCAGCTTTGAGCAGGTTGACTTTAATCATAATTTCACATCCCTTCTGTAGTTTTTTGGGCAATGGAGAGTGATTGATACCAACAGAGTATTGGCCCAGGCAGCCCAGGGAGGTGGTGGAGTCACCATCCCTGGAAGGGTTCAGAAAACATCTGGATGTGGTACTTAAGGATGTGTGGTTCAGTGGCATGGGGGTGAGAGGTTGATGGTTGGATTTGATGATCTCGGAGGTCTTTCCCAGCCTTAATGATTCTAAGATTCCATGTTACACTTACAACAGAGATACTATTTGATGTGTTTGTGCGTGGAGGGTGCTTGGACTATAACTTTTAGGTGCTTTTTACAATATTTTGGATCATTATATGCACTTTGTTTTCCAAGTTCTTTTCTTTTGGTGATTTAGCAATGATTTGTTCTGAAAGATCAAATGCAAGTCTTCAGAAGGCTTTATTCAGCAGACATAATTGCCTGTTTTTTAAAGAAAGAGCAGATACCAACCAGTTTAAAGATTGGAAGAAAGAATTTGAGGCTGATTAAATGAGTATCATCTTAAGAGCTCATTTTAATCAAGAACTCAGGAAAGGACTCTTGAAGGTCTAACAGTTTATCCTACTTGAGACTTTTTAATACCTTGACAATTTTTAAGGCTGTCTGTTTTAATTAGAGACACATCAGCTTTGCTCGGTAAATAATTTGACTAAAATGACAAATAAGCAGCTTCTGGAGAGGTGCAGTCTAATGCAGGGTTTGTCTTTCACATTGCCTTCAAAAATGACTTTTAAAGCCTCAAAAGGAGCTATAGCTACCAACTGAAAGGCATCAGTCATTTTATCTATTCATGGATGGACATATCCTGTGACTTTTCAGTACATTTTCTGTCTAAACAAGTTAAAATGCACAGTCCCAATTGTCTCCTGACTAGTCACATTTATTCTTATAAAAGCAGCTATTTTGTCATTACATCCTAACCTCCAGAGAGTACCAATATTCCTGGGCAGGTCCATGATTCCAAAGCACATGATTTCTTGTTAAGACTCAGCTGACAGACGAAAGACTTCTGGGAATGTTGTCTTTTTGCAGCTGTTGCTTGTCAGATTGGAAAGTTCTCTTCCTCGTCACTTTAATTTTGACTTTAAGCTGCTTGCAAACTTAGGGTAGCATTAGTGAATGATTCTTTTATGGGATAAAATTAGCTGAAAATTTATCATTTTATTTATTATGATTTTGGCTGATGCATTGTTTTTCAGTGCAGAATTATATCTTTCACTCACACCAATGTAATGTGCATCTCTCCTTTTTTTTTGATGAGAATTCAAGGTAAATTTCCCAATGGAGGTGAGGAAAGACAAAAGTATTGCTGGAAAACTATGAAGATAAGCATGGGATGCCCACAGGAAATTTTTGTTATCAGGCTGGGGAAATGTTTATTTTTCCAGTAACAGGTGGTGATTATTCTGTCTTCCTATCTTGTCATACAGGAAGATACCAATAAAGATCTGAACAGGAAAACACCTTCTGGGCTCTTGACACTTTCTCCAAGAGCTCCAATACACAGTGAGCACTGAGCATGGAGTGCAGGATGTGGTCCTCTTTCTCCTCCCCATGGTGCTGCAGGAGAGGTGTTCAGCAGGCACCTGGGGAGCATCCATTGGGTGCTAGAACCATTTCTGGTCACCACTTGTTGGTGCCCAAGATGTGCCCGTGGGTCACATCAGCTGCTGATGGCAATGAGAGGCTTTGGTGGGGTTGTTGTCTTCTCCAGCTGGAGGTTTTAGAGCTGCTTGTTGTCTGTTTTGGTGCCTCAGACTAGGATCTCATTGTGGTTGTTCTGGATCTTTCCACATATTTCAGGGTTATTGAATATTTGAGCCCAGCAACAATGCTTCTACTGTAGTGAGTCACAGAAGAGAGAACGAGGTGTAGGAGGTGGGTTGTAGGAGGGGAGTTGGGGTTTGGGGCAGTGGGGGGTGAGCTGTCAGTGCCTTTTCTCTTGCTTTTCCCCTTTTAAAGCCATTTGAGGGGTGTAGGGAGGTTTGGCAGCAGCAACGGGCTTTGCAGATATCCATCCATGTCAAAATGGTGAAGGTTTCAGTGCATTTCAAGGTCTTGCAAGTATATTTGGTTATGGTGATAATTATGCCCTTAAAATGTTTTTTCAAAATTAGAATCAATTCTAGTTAATGATTTCTGTGTCTTTTTGTTGTTGCTCTTTTTTATAGTGTTACGTGTACAAGTACAAAAAAGCATTTATTGGACTTTTTCATTGTCTCCTGCCTGCTCCTTTCCTTCATTGCCCAGTATTTATCTTGAGAAAATGTGGTTGGTAAACTGTCCCTGAGATATTACTCCATTTCTTTCCTTTTGTTTTTCCTTTTTCCCCTCTTTAATTATTATTTTTTTAAGAGAACTGGGACTCTTCCTGCTGGTTTTACAAGAAGGCAGAATGTCACTCTGGAAAGTGACAGCAACTTCAGTGGAGCCACTGTGTCAGGGAGTAAAATTACTAGTTTTGTAGAACCTGAGGAATAAGTTTCAGGTCTGAAATCTTGGAAGTCTATTGTAAGATGCTAATGGTTATTTTCTCTGTGAAGCTGAGAGTTTTTTCTTTAGCTAACCATGCCTTCCCAGTCTTGACAACTGTTACTTGACTTCTTTGGTCCAGCAATGGGCTTAAATCCATGCACTTAAAAAAACCCTTATGAAATGCACTCTTTTCTACCAAGGGGCTGCATTTATTACATGCTAGTAAACTACCTTGAAGTTTGTTCTTCAAAGTGACTTTCAACCCCATCAATTGATAGAAATAAATTGTTTGAAACAGAGATCACTTACTGTAAATGTGGAATTTTTTAGTGGCAAGCATGTGCCTGCTTAACCCTGACAGCACCATCCCTGACTTGGATGCTTAGTTTTTTTTTTCACATACAGCTTGTGCTTTTCAATATCTTTGCAATAAATGAAGAGTTAGGAGATTGAACAAATTTACACAGTACAGGTGTGGGGAAAGTGGATAAAGCATGCTTCATTAAGTAAGGCATCTGGAGCTTCTGTTGTTCTCAGGATAGCTCATAAATAATCCTTCAGCAAAAAGATCACACAAAAAAATGGTTGAAGGTCTTTCAAATGCTTTCTGTTTCAATAATGAATATATTATTTCCAAGTTCAGAAAACTTCTTCTATTTGAGGTTGTTTCCCTTCCAAGGCTCTTTGGAGGGGAAGAACTGGGCTGAAGTAGAGTTTTAAAGGTGGGGAAAGCTCCCAGGAACAACTGTGGTGCTTGCTTTGAGTTTTCTGTAAAACTAATGATCCAACGGTTTTTGGCTGCTTCTTGATCCTTGTTTCTCTTTAGTGAGAAAGGCATGTCTGTTCCCAACTTAATGATGTTACCAATAGCTTATTTTAGGAAGAGTTAAGTAAAAACAGGTTAGTTGACTTCTGAAAGGAGAGCAAGCACTGGAGGAAAGTACTTGGTTAAGAGGCATCTAACGCGTTCCCTCATTCTGCCCACAAGTGGGACAAAATTTGGCCTGGCTTACACAAAAAGCATTTTTGAAGTTCCAATTAAAACATCTGCGTGCTGTTTCTCATGTCCTTTATTTTTTTTTCTTTATCAAAAAGCAATCTGATTTCTTTTCCTCCTTTTTGATAACCAGTGAGGATTTTGTTTGCTTTCCCTGTTGTGTGCCACAATCAATTTTTTGCCTTTGTAGAGGCATGACTACAGATTGGCTTGAGAGATACAAACTTCTGGATGAAATAGGCAAAAAAACCCAGTATCATTGGAAATACTAAGGCTGAAAGATAGTTCGACTGGCAGAGTGGTAAACTGCTAAGTGTAATGCTACCTGAATCCAGTGCCATGCACCACAGTAATTAGTGTGCAGTTAGTTGCTTCAGCTGCTGTCACTCAGTGCTGTCATTAACAATTAATACTGTGACTCCTGCCTCAGAACTACTACTGCTGAGTGCCCTCCTCATCCTTCCTTCCATGTGGAAAAAGCAGCATGCAATGCAGATACAATGATTTTTTTATCTCATAGGTCGTCTGCTTCTTGCCCTGAAGAAAATGACTCATTAAGTAGGGGTAATGCTCTACAGTTTCACAAAGATAATTATGGGATATGAAGACTTTTTGGTTTAATAAGGTAAGTTTATGCTAGAAGCTTTCATAAATATGCCTATAGCAACTGGTTTATGTGATATTAGACCACTCTGCCCTCCTCTTGCATGTAGCTAGCTGAAATTGTGTGTGCTTCAGAAACGGGCTGGGTGACTTTTCAGAGTAGTTTGGCTTTTACTGATTCCTTCCAAATAACCCAAACTTTCCCAAGATGCCATATGTTACAGGTTTCTCCTTCCAATCTAGATTCTGCTTTCTTGGGAAGAATGCAATTAGAATAAAAATAATATAACCTGTGCAGCACTGGGTCAGTTTCTGGATTACCTATTGTTTTCCTAATTAATCTCTTGTATCCTTTAAAATGCACAGGTTTTACTTTCTTATTTGGTAGAATCCTGCTATGGATTTTATATATGCAATGTATTTTGAAGTTATTCTGCAGTTGGTTTTAAACCCATTACCAGTATCCAACTAAACCTCTCAGAGTGCTAGTAATATTTTATGTGTAGTCACAGACTAGAAAACAACTACAATTTTTCCTTTTTTCCTTAGAACTTCTTCCTTTTTATAAGAGGGTTATATAAGAATTAGACAACCCTTTTCTCTGCCAGAAATAAATGAGATATTACTTCTTGTGCTCAGGAGGAAAAATGTCAAAGGCTCAATAGAATAAATGAGATTGTTAGAACCAAGATTTCCAAAGCTTAGAACTATGTTCAACTTCAACCAAATTTGGAAATGTTTAATTGTTGTCTGCACTGTACTAAAGAGAGCTTCTTTAGAGCCAGATAGTACTTGGCTTGTAAGCAAATCCATTGTGCAAGGAGTCCCTTCTCCCCACTCCATCATCACTGCAGCTTCTTCTTTAGGCTAGCAGTACCTTTTCACTGGATTTGTACCATCTTAGCCCAAAATGCTGCTTTCACTGGGTAATGTGAGCATCAATTTGGCAATCAGGAGGACATACAGTTCCTCCAAGTTGAAGATAAGCAGTTCCTCCACGTTCTGGGGTTTCTGTAGCTGGCACTAGGCTCCTACCACTCTGTGCAGGATCAGGGCTGAGGGAAGTGTCTGAAGCGTCCTTCTAGGTTCCTTTCTGATGCTCTTTTCCTAATGGAGCAGAACCAGAAGTTGTTTGCCCTTTTCTAAACAGGAAAGGTCAGAAGTGAATGACATCATTGTGTGCTCAGAGCTTCCTCCTCAGGTTTGTGGGGTCAGATTGTGATAGATCACCTTTGTGAACATGGCTGAGTTTGTATGAAGATTGGCAGAGCTTAAAAGGAGTACTGCTGTTGAAATGGTGTTTTCTGGAGCCATTTTAAATGCATTTGTGTCTCTGAAGGTTATTCTGTGGGCTTGAGAAATGTAGTAAGAAAGCATTTCTGCAGACATGGATACTCTAAATATTTGTTCATAGAAGGATTTGGGGTCTGCAGAACACTTGTTGGTGGCCTCAGGACAGCTGGCTGATCGTGTTGAGCAGGCACTGCTCCAGGCACTATGTGCTTACAGGATGGTATCTCCTGTGGTTCTGCAGGGCAGATACAGATCTGGGGTGACTGCAAATGGAAGTAGAGAGTTCTGTATATCCACTGAGATACAGCTCTGGGATAAAAGCATCTGAGAGCTTCCATTGTGATATTAAATAAGGATAATGTCCCCTGCAACAGAACTGCAGCCACTGAAGGCTTCCTTCTCAATAAAAAAGCAACTAAACAACCTCCAACAAACCATTAATTTTATATGATTTAATTTGCCTTTTTACATATCCACTCTACTCTCAGGACTTCTATACCTCATCTTCAGAGGTATGACATGGTATCAGAGTTGTTTAATGCATGAAATATATTTTGAATAGATTTTTTTCCCCAAGCCTGATAAGTGAGGATTATTTTATAGCAAGCAAAACTTCAAGATGCTGGATCTGTGCCTCTGTTGTCATTATTTTGGGTATGTCTGAATGATGTGGAATTTTTAAACAGTTCTTCAGGCTTGGAAACTGGTGACAACATAAACCCAGAGTCTCTGGATGCTAACTCTTAATTCCTTGAACCCTTTCTCAATAAAGAAGGAGAGAGAAGGAACAGCAAAATGACTCTAGGGGACTTTCTCAGGAGAGGAGGTCAAACACTGCTGTAAAAAGAACTTGAAACAGCTCTGAAAACCACCACAAGACCAAAGTCTAAATGTTGTCTTCAAGAAGAGCTCAGCTGGCTCAGTTTATGCTTGAGGTAGTCACAGTTTGTCATGATGCTGCATGTCAAGGGCTGGATCTGTCAGGAAGAGCAGAACAGTTCTCTCTTCAGGTATGGTGCAAAGAAGTGTGAGGTCAGCAAGGTGGACATGAGACAAAGCTGGGGAGAGAAAGGGAGCCATGGGAAGCTTTGCTGAAGCCTGATGAGGAGATGGAATATTGTGTGGTTTAGTGCAGGAAGACAGGGCAGGTGAAGTGGCTGTTTGTTTTAGAAATGAAGAGTGTGAAGTCCTTTGAATCTGGTTAATAAGAGAGTTGATCTTTCATGGTGGGCATGGTCATGTTGGGTGCACAGTTGGACTCGATGATCTCAAAGGTCTTCTACAACGTTAATAATTCAGTGATCTACATAAACTGTAGGGCCAGGAATAGATAAATGTGCAACCAGGATGTCCTGTTGATAAGAAAAAGGTTGCTTGTGGCTCATGCCCCACGAGAGGGAGCTCCGACTGCCTTTAAAGTGTCACCAAGAGCCTGGGCTCCACCTGAAGCACTTAGCCTATCTTCTGTCCAAGCCCATTGCAAAGTCACAAGTGTCTCACTTCTGTTAGCCCTCTATATATCTATTAAAATATCTATTAAATCTAGGTATATTTAAAGATATCTTTTCCTTTTGGATGCTTACTGCAAAATAAGAAAAATACCCTAATGAAGTGGGAAAAAAAGCTGGGTACAAAGTTCTGCTGCAAGTGTGGGGCTGACATGTGCAGACTGAAATGACTTAAGGTGAGGTGAATTCCTGCTTTCCATGCAAAATTCAGCTCAGTTTTAACTACAGAGCTATGACTAATGCCACCATATGTATACACATGCATTTGTACATACTTTTGCTTATAATATAACATACTGTTTCAAGAGAACATTTGCTCAACTATAGTAACAGAGTGTGTATTAATGTGTGACACATGCTGATTTATCTGGCAGCACGAGGTTAATTTTATACTACACTCTTTTATCTCTCTTGAATCAGAGAAAGTTATAATGGCACGTGGGATTTCCATCAGATATGGGTATTTTCCTGCTTGTGTTTTGAAATACTGACATCACATTTTAATTAAATATTGTGCAAGAGACTTTTTTTTTCTCCTTAAGAGTAGTTGGAAGATAAAAGCTGAAAGATGGTTTGATGTTGTTTCAGAGCATTCATCGCTGCTCATGTACTTTCTTTCCTTTCTGGTCCTTTTGTCCTGAAAAGCACCAGAAAACAGCCATGCCTGGCATGGAGGACATGTAGGTGTGTGTCTGTGCACACACAGCCATGCTCTTTCACCTTGGCTCACAGCTAGGACATGAAATGTCATCTCTTTCGGTTTCTTGTTTGTCTTCCCTGTGGTGCACTAGCAAAGACCTTGGGTCACTGGCCCAAGGGACTGTGACAGTCTTTTATCAGGCAGGGAGCTAGGAAGCAGTTGCACAGCATAAACCAGGCTGTTTGTTTACTCAGAAGCACACAGAAAAGCTTTACCTGAAATTGTGCCTGATCCACATGGAATAGCTTCTGCCCCTTGCTTACTTCCTGGAGCTGGTACCCTGCTAGCTGTCCCCAGTAACAAAGCCTTTGAGAGTCTTCCAGCAGCAGTGGAAAGTGGTGTGGAGGCACAGTGGGAATTTTTTTCCTGGTTCTTATTTTTCCTTTTCCTCAGCTTTGCCGTGTTTTTGGAACCCATGTTGCTTGTAAAGTCAAAAGAACAGGTGTGAAATAAAATAGGGTTGCTTAGTCTAGAATATATTCAGTGATGAAAGGTGTAGACAGGCACCTTGTGATCATGGTTTAGTGGCATGGTGATGTTGGGTTGCAGGTTAAACTTGATCTCAGAGGTCATATCTAACCTTAATGATTCAGTGATGCTATTATTTAGCTCAAGTCTGCAGAAAATCAACTTCTTGCTGCTTTTGTGCCATGAAAAATGAACTGGAGCCATTTCAGAAGCATTGTCCTATCTGGCATTCCTGTATTTCTGTCATTTCCTAAGTGGAGATGGGTCTCTTATAATGGGATACATTTTTTCTGGTAACTGCTGTCAAAGAGTGGGTGATTTGGAGAAAAAGCAGTCATTTCTATGAATCCCTTCAAGCCTACTGAAAAAAACCAACCCAAACAGGATGGAAAACATCTCCTGGCCAGATTTATCTGGGGCCATGAGTCAGTATTTCATAAACAGGTAATTATTTAAGTCTGTTTTCTTTTCCTGGTGTTCCACTAGCAAAGTGTTAACTTGTCTTTTCTCTGTTGATACCCATTTGGGGCCAAGCAATTTGCATAAATATTACTGGTTTTGGTACCCCTATAGCCTTTTTTTGCTAGAGTCAAGAACAAAGCACTGTAAAGAAAGATTGAAGATCTGTGCACGAGACAAGGGATAAACCTGTCAGCAATTAATCTCTTAGTGAAAGCCACAGTCAATGGAGGAATCTCCTTAAGAGATGCTAGTGGAAATCCCATAGGTACTGGAATTCCTTGAACATGTTGGAGAACTCATTTCTCTCAGTCCCAAACCAGAGACATGCTGTTGGGAATCCTGTAGGTATTGGAATTTCTTGAACAGAATTTTCATGAGGACATCTGTCTTTGTGCCAGGAATTTAGTCTAAAAAGCAACCTGTTGGGTGTTTTTTTCCCCCTCCGTTCAACATGCCCTTGAAGTTCTGGCAGCAGGAGCAGGGGGATAGCCCCTCCAGCAGCATCTGGTTCTTTGCAGTGCATACAGGAGGAGTTGTGGTGCTTTAGTAGCATCTCCTGCCTTAGGGAGCAAGTCATTCCTGCCTCTTGCTCCTTTTAGGCCAGTTAATTGCCTGATTCACACTCACTTCTCTGCATCTCATCTGCTGCNAGAGGTCCCTTCCAACACAAACCATTCTATGATTCTATGATCTCCATTTAATTTGTCTCTCCCCTTCTCAGCCTTCTCTGTAGAATAATAGGAAAGAGCAGATTTAACCCCTCAGTGACCTTTTGTGACCCAGCATGTGGTGGACAGAGGCCAAGATGCTGCTGACTAGGAACTTTAGTAGAGCATACTATGGAAAGATTACCTAATTTTTCAGCTTCAGATTGCTCTCAGTTGGGGGGGGGGTAAGGCATGTTGTGACTCACGGTTTGGTTTTTTTCAGCCTCTCTGAGCACAAGCAGGGTTGAATATGGAAAGGAAAGGGCATTATTTTTAATTTTCTATCATGGAAGAGCTGTGCTGGCTGTGTATCCTCAGGAGGTGACAGATGACCACCCGGTGATGAGCAAACACTAGCAGGAAACATGAAAGCAGACACATCATTCACAGGCTAGACAGCAAGAGATAAGACACTGCATATGAATTAAGAGGATGTAAGTGCGAGAGCAAGGGAGTGCTGAAGGAGAGGAGGTAACTGCTTCACAGAGAGCTCTTCTGACTGCCTTTCTTCAGGAGATACTACCCAGTGGTATAAAAAAAAACCAAACCAAAACAACCCCCAAACCAAACTGTATGAAAATGGCAGGCTTGCTTCCAGGGAAAGTAACTAACAATCAGTTAAAAATATCAATGTATAACATCTGCCTTTTAAATAATCATCTTGGGTTCTGTTTCTTCCTCAGGATGTGTGGTTTTGGGTCAGATTTAGAGGTTTTGTCCTGCTTTCAGCAGACCATTTGAACAAGAGCATGCCTACTGGAAATGGGACTTAAATTAGGTAAAAACTGCTTCTTCCATTAATTAGTATTAATTAGTATTGTTTCTGCTAATAATATCCTTTAAAAAGGTCATTGAAAAATAGACTACTATTTCTTTATTTCCATGAATATTTTATGCTACAATAGAATATTTGGTAAAAGCTCTTCATGGGCTTCACTGCAGATGTGACATGAAATAAAAGAACAATGTTTCAGCTTCTATGGACTTTTTTGGTGGCTGAAAAAAAGCATGACATTCATTCCAGAGTGGGATGAGAAAGAGAAGTTTAGGGCAGAAGCAACTAAATACTCAATGTATTTAGCTCTTTTAAAGAACAGACTGGAAAATACTTATTTATTAAGGAGTAAGAATACTTCTCCCCAAATCACAACCCTTCAAACAAGGCATTTTATTCCCACATCCCAAGCGTTCTGTGAAGGACAATTGATGAGTAAAAGGCATAAACTTTTCTTCATAGTTCAGTCATAGAGACTGAAATATTTGTCAATATTTTCACTTTTTTTGTAATCTGTCCCATCTCACTTTTAGCTATGGGGCTTTACGAAATAGCCTTACTGTTTTGCTCTTGCATTCTATTGATATGAAAAATATATATTGTCCCTTAGAGTAAGAGAGTTGTGTTTCATATTGAGGTGGGAAAATAGATGGGGATATACATCTGATATTTATAGATATATTTTATATATATAATATATATTTAATATGCAATATAATAATATTTTACATATTTGGATATATCAATATATTTTTATATATAATATATAAATACCTTGTGTCCAAAGTACTGGCGTAAAGGACATTTACAGCTGAATTTTCCTCTGCTGGCATTGGCAACCTGAGAAGGGAGGTAGTTTTCTAAGCAGATTTAGAACAGTGTGATCAGAAATAAGGAACTACAGATGCACATGGGAAGTGCACTTGTGTGTGCAACTGGTTATACATTTAATCTTCTCTTTTTGCACATGAAATACTCAAGCAGTATGTGAGCAGGCAGGTATTGCATCTGTAGACCTGCTTGAGAATCTAGGTCAGAATAAGTAACTGAAGTTCAGATTGATGCCAAATTATCAAGTAAGTGATGCTGTGTTCTTTGTCCTCAGATTTTCTTCCAGAACGCTTGGTTCAATCCACTCCAAATAATTAAACACTTCCTTGGAAAGGATTAGTAGCATTGTAGTTGTAATTCTGTCCTGGAGTTATGCTCTTCAGATTAGGAAACCTAAACATTCTTTACAATGAAGAGGAAACTTGATCTGGTGGAATAAACAAAAGCTATTACACTAATTACACACTGGACTAGATTTTTGACAGTATGGAAATTACAAGTGAAGTACAATTAATGAGTTGAATAGTAACAATCAAATTTTGCTCACTGTGCCAGGTTTCATTTCCTATCTTGTAAATCACAGACAAGGCTGATGAACAAGCCAACTGCTAGATTGATCTGATTAATTACTTTTTGTAAATATGCTTAAGCTGAGTGACCAATTTTAAACAATGAAGATAAGAAACATAATTTCTGCAAGGAACAGAATCCTCTATTTAAATTGAAAAAGACCTAGTGCAGGCTTTCTTGTTTAACCTCATACAAGTGCAAGCTCATTTTACAGCCTCCTAACTGCTGGCTCCATAATTTGGGCTTTACATCTCTGAGGAGAATCTGCAGCAGAGCAACACTTCTTCCTCCCACACTTAAATCCTTTTCTTGACTTAAAAGTTCTTCCTAATTAGCTGTGCACATTGATATGCACTTGTACTGCTCTGCCTTCCAGCTCTGTTCTTCACAGTAGTCTTTTTACAAAACTGCTCTCATTAGTAGCTATTTTTAGCTCTTACCTGGGTGCTTCCCAAAGTCAGTTAAAATGTGGTCTCCATTTTTTTATCTATTTCTTTCATGACTGTGTGCACAAATTGTATCTTAGCCTGGCCAGAGGCAATCAGCACAGCATTACAGGAGCATTTGGAGAGCAACTGAGTGTGTGCTAAGGATGTGAATCCACACCAGATGTATTGTAGGGGAAGTTTGCAGCTTTCCAGGCTGTGGAGTAAATACTTTAGGGTTTGAAGAAGCATGCTGTTGGGAGAACATCTTCTGGTTTGGTTTTGTCTGAAAGGAATTGAGGATGAGCACCCAGAGGCCAGTCCCTGAGTGAATCCAACTGGTGAGTGAGGAGTATGATGAGGTTTGCCTCAGAATTACACTCAGAATTCCCAGAACAAGTCAAGCATCCAATTGTTCTCCTCGGCATCCTTCCTGTACTCAATTCAGGAACATCACTATTCACAAAAGCAGAGTGTTCTAATGTATGTCTGCTTTTCTTTGCCATGTGTTGGGTTTGGGGGGATTTGATGTGGTTTTTGTTGTTGATATTTTTGGGGGTTTTGTTTGTAAAATGAAATTGTTTCTAGTGTCTTCCCTAGAACAAAAAAGGATGTGTCCTGAGGGACCTGGAGTACCATTATGATCAGGCCTCTCTCAGCCAAGTTTCTGGATGAGGGCTTTGAAAAATAAGCATTTTTTATGATGATAATAATAATAGACCTCTCCAAAAACAAGGTTGTTTTTCTGCTATAGCACAGAATAGTATGTGGAAAGTTATAATTTCATCTTATTATGGTTTTAAATTCCCTAATATTTTTTTAAAACCAGACACCTATATATTGCATACAGAGTTTTGTATTTTTGTTCTTATTTTCAGAACTTGGAAGTACAAATTCAGCCAAAAAAAACACTAAAAAAGGGGAAGTCTTGCTGAAGACATCATGAAGTTGAGCTCATTCATGAGCTCCCTTTTCAGTGCTCACCTCTGCAAAGAGCAGACTGTATCCAAGGGAATCCTTGGTGAGTTTTGTAGCTTTTCTGTGGTTGATCTCCAGAGCAGAAATAGAAGTTTCTGAAAATGCCCTGATTTTTATTGCCTAGGAATATCAGAGTATAAAAGAGAAAGTTAGTTTTATGGAGATATTTCTGAGTGTATGGCAGGTAATAATTAGCCGTCAAAGTCAACAGGTTGTGAGTGAATTAAGGACAGAATGTTTTATGAGTGTGTATTGTTTTCTGATGTCTTTTCTCTGACATTTGGTCTCTAATAAGCTTCTTGTATCAAATTCCATGGTATTAGGGCATCCCTCTTTCCATAGAGTGCAGAAATTCCTTCATCATTCCTTTATAATGAAATTTAGGGCAATTCAACACATCAGACTTCCCTTTAATCTACATTACTAATCTGTCTCATGACAGCTGTAAATCATCTAATTGCTAATTTGGCAATCTAATCATGTAGAAGGAAAAGTTCTGACAGCCAGGTATTTTTCTGTGTTTTTCTTTTGTAACCAGAAGATGAAAGCAAGCACTTGGCCTGCTAAGAAAAACGACTCCTGGTTGAGCTATTCATTAACTAAGAATTTGGGCTCAGATCTTCCACAGAACTTCTGCATCATTTGGGGGTTTGTGGCAAGATCTGTCCTTTAGAAGTGGTTTTAGTCATTATTTTTTTACCGCTAAGTGTTTCCTGCCTGTGAAAATGATTTCAATATTGACACAGACTCTTTGATCCAGAAAAGATGAGGTTTCAATCACTGTAAGGTAGCAGCTGTCTAGAAGATCCTAATTTTGTTTTTAGAGTATTTTAACAATTTTAACGATCTGAAATAAAAAGCCTGCTATAATAGTATTAGGTGCTTAATATGCATGAGAGGCATCCTGGCAAATCATGGAAAAATCATATCAGCTGTGCAAATGAATGTTTAGAGCTCTATAACCATTTCTTTCATTTCACATCATCACAAGCCCATGGATTTTTGCAGTGTTGGTCTTCCCCTGGGTGGAAAAGGGAAGTTTTAACATGAGTGTCCTGCTCTAGGCTGAGAATTCAGAGCACTCAGTTTGGCACTGCCAACCCCAGAAAGGGAGTTCTGAGACTATCAGATGATGACAGTGGGTACCTTAGGGCTTCTGCAGGTCTTACTTTTCCTAGGAGTACAGTCTGTAAGGAGTCCCCCCTTCTCTCATTAGCTTTGCTGTTGTTTTCAGCCTGCTGTTGTTTTTGCTGGTCAGGCTCTGAGCATTCCCTATTCCTTCCCTCTGAGTGTGTTGAGGACAGCAGTGGATGGTTACTAAACAGACCAGTTCAGCGACTGAGCTAAAAATCCTCTCCTGAAACTGAAGGCCAAACAGCCTTGGTAGTAATTTCAGACGTGTTTTGTAAAATGTGCTCTGCATAGAACAGTTACAGCCCCAGATGGCTTGAGGTCAGGAATAGTTTTCTGATTAATTTCCTTGGCTGAAGGGATTCATTTCATCTTGCCCTGTGTCATCTGGGTGCAGCAAAGAACCCACTGCTCTTTAGCCTTCTAACCACTGAGCATGGGACACTCCTGTTGTTAGCAAGGATGGAAAGTAAGCAGTGGGCGTTTGGACACCAGCTGCAGCTCCATCTTTTTACACTAGATAATGGGTTGGGCATTCTGTGCTAATGTAGCTCTTCATGCTTGCACTCCCTCTGCCAGTTTTCTGGTGCCTGTAGCTGAGCACTTGTGAGCTTGGGTCATGCTTTAAGCCCAGCAGGCAGCAAAGCAGCATGCAAGCCACTCTTCACTCTGCCCTGATGGAATGAGAAAAGAGAACAAGAAGCTGGAGAGTTAAGATGAGGACAGGTAGGGAATCACTCACAGTGGTCACAGGCAAAACAGACCTGACTTGGGAAACAACAAAATAATCAGTTTAATTTGTTACCAATCAATTCAGAGTAGGATAATAAGAAGCACAAGCACAGCTTAAAAGCATCTTCTTCTTCTGAACCTTCTTCTGTCTCAGGCTGTCTGTAAAGTCCTCTGTCACCTAAGGAGCAGAAGGAAATGATGAGTAGCAGCTGTTAGTAGCTGGGTTTTGCTGTGTGTGTGAATGCTAATACCTTTCTACCCTAGGGAGTTGAATGAATCTGTCTTCACCAATTTGGCAAAGGTTTTCAAACAGCAAACACAGAACCAGAATATTCTTTTTTTCCTTCTTCACAGGGCTGATAGTTCCTGTGAATCATCTCTGCATTATTTTCTCCAAGACACAGGCTATTTTGATCGCTAAGTATCTTTTCACATATCCAGTTTTCCAATAAAATTTTTATGGCTTATTCATGTTCTGTGAAGGGGTTCTCTCTCATTCCTGATGGATTAGTGGGCATCCCAGCTCAACACTGGGTGGAGAGAACAGCTGTTGAGACTGCCAGACTCATTTAGAAAGCCAGTGGGTTGTAGCTGCAAAACAAATGAGCCAGATTGTACACCTTAGCCATGTTGAGCTTGGATTTACAAGCAGCCAGTTTTGTTCCATTACACAAAGACCATTATTGCATGAGTAGTCCCACAGATCAATGGAAGGAATTCCAGAGCACAGTGAAGTCCATAGGAAGCTGGCAGAATCTGGCTCTAGTTTTCCTCCCTTCAGGAAGCTGCTCTGAGCTACCAGAGGTGTGCTCCAGCTCAGCTGAAAGCAGCAGGCATTTTCTTGCCTGGCAGCTGACCATCCTTGGTCTGCAGGCAGCTGGTAGCATTGGTCTCCCTCAGTACAGCAGGCACCCAGAGCCAATTATTTAAGGGAAGATAGATTAAATGTATGAGTTCCTGTGCCTGTCACTGGAACTGCTAATAATTGCCAATGTGTGGAGGTGAAATTCCTGCTATTACACCTGACATTTTAAAGAGTTAATATTATTGCTTGTCTGCCTGTGCCCCACATCTGATCTGTTGGTATAAAGCCTGGCTGCTGCTTGTCTTTCAAGCTCTGGGCAAAAAGGAAGAAGTTTGTTGCAGATTTTATGAGTCATCTTTAAACAGTTGCAATTTCTATCTTATTTTGGAATTTGACATCTAAACAGTGGGATTTAGCAATCCCAGTTCTCTCTTCAGTCTTTTCAATTCTTACTAATTGGAACAAGCAGAGAAAATGGTTTCATCTTGGTTTTAATTCTGTTTTCGTTACAGATTATGTATTTTGTAGACTAAACTTTTTTAAAAGGTTCATTTATTTCATCATTTTACACTTCAAGTTCTAAATGCTGAGGTGTATGAGGTTAATTGTACTAGAACCTGTAATGAAAAATAGGTAGGGTGATAGTCCCATATCACAGATGAGTATTTTGGTTTAATCTCTCAATTCTCAGTAAAGATAAGGTCCTGCATGAAATGTCTGACACTCCCAGTGTCAGGCTACAGTACAGAAACCAGGCATTTAACCTTTCTGAAGTGATAACACTTCCACAGGCATTAGGAAATGTAACAACACTCTGTATTAGTAAGGACTTCGATTAAGCCTTCCAAAGCCTGGACAAAGTTCTATCCAAGCTCTGTGTTTGTAGTTTCTATCAGAGTAACTCATCAGTCACCATTTCCTTCAGTAATGATATCTTTATACTTTATTTATGCTGTATTTTGTTTTTGTTTTCTCTGTATTTCCTCTCCTGTCACATTACTAGCAAGAAAGGAGGAGGAGGGAGTGAGACAGTAATTGTTTGCCTTTGTTGTTAGAAATGTGGGAGCATGGTTACAGGCAAGTAGTATCTCAGAAGCTGCATCATTCCAGTGCTTTTTAAATGAGCCTCTGAGTTACCCATTTGAAGTGATAGAGGAGAAATGTAATGTCAGACATTTTTAGGTTGGTGGTAAAGCCCCATTCTTAGTCTTCTGAGACATGGCACATTCTGAAAGCAACATCTCGATGTCCAAAAGTATTCCTCTGTGACCCAACTTAGACCGCAGCTAGAGATCAAGTGAATTGGGTGTGTTTGTAAAGAGCATGAAGAAGGAATCAAGAGGCAATGTCGAGGAAGGAGTCTGTCACTACCAGCATGAGTCACTTTTCACCCTATTCTATCCCAATTTGTGGAGTTAATCTGAAACATGAGTGTCTGGCTGCATTCTAGATATATTAGTGCATAGCTGTAGGAGTGAAAACACCAAAATCCTTTTGCTGTTACTACTTACAGTGCTTGTCTAGCCGGTACAGTTAAGATCCTGAGAAATCAAGATATTTATGAGCTGTTTTCAATGTTAGTATGAACAAAAATGGGGCATGAGTATCATTAGTAATTCTCACTGAGATATATAGGAAAAAAAGGCATAGCTGAGCTGTGGTTAGTGCTGGCTACTTTGAACTAGTATTTATAGCAAATATATTTTTGATTTGTCTACTGTCTGTATAGCCAGGAAACATTTACTGGGAAAAAAACTCAAAGCTGCTTGGTTTTTGCTTCTTAGTCTAAAGCTTAAAGAAAATGAACAAGCAGAAATCTTGGCTCCTAGCTTTAATGAGCAACTGAACATATGAGAAGTGTAACCCTGGCTGCCAGAATGTATTTAGGTATTCCAGAAGCACACATAGAGTCAAGTCTCAATTAGTTACAATAACATGTGAGAAGAGTTGCACGAAGAAGCACTCAGACAGAAAAGCTTCAGTAGCTGTGAGTACTGACCTGCAAAGATGCTGCAGCACTTCCTCCAACACAAGCTGAATCACCTGCAGGTAATACAACTCCTCCTTTATAAGCAGTGCAGGTAAGGCATGATTTGCACCTGGGGGACTGCCTGACCTTCTGGGAAGCCTGCTTGGAAGGATGGGAAAGAACTGAAGGACACTAATCAGTATTCTTTAGGAGAACAAGCATCAGCTGTGGCCTAAGTGTAAGAAAACTCTGTGAGAACTGTGCTTCTACTTGCCATTCCATGGGATGCAAAGGAAGGCAGAGGCCTCCCTCAGAAAGATGGGCACTGCTGCCATCCAGTACCTTCACACCAGGCAAGCCATCACCTCAAGGAGTGTGAGCTTTGAAAACAGCAACAAAAGCCACTATTCCCCTTAGGTATTGCCAAATATCAAAACATTTGAGTATTAAATAATATCAAAACACCTTTCAAATTGTGCAGGTATAATTTACATGCATGTTTATTAAATAAATAAATATACCTGTGGGCATTAGCAAGTGTAAAACAGGAGGGCAAAGAAAGGGAATGGATACAGGGGCATCCTTGCTGTAAACTGTAGCAGTGATGCAAGACCTAGGTGCTTGGTATTGCTTGCTAGGCTGCTCTGATTGCATTTAATTACTAAGTGATAATGAATTCTGCAACTCAAAAATAAAATACAAATAATGTGGCAACATTCTCCTTAGAGTTCTTAATCAGAGTAATAATCTGCACAAAAGCATTTAAGAGTGTGGAACTGCATTATTAGGTAACTTCTGCCCTACAGGGATAGCACAAGAGAGAAAATTCAAGTATAGCTTTAGAAGTCTGGAATGAAAAGTTCTAAATATCCTAACTTTCTGGTCTGGAGTGTGTGGCTCATCATAGTACAATTATCTGGGTACTCCACTTACAGTTGTTGTGCAAGCTGTGATAGAAATGATTCTCTGGATAAAGTTTATTCATTCAGCAGAGAATAATAATTCAGTGACAGCATCTTGTAGTGAGCAGACCTTCGCTGAAGCTTTGCTATGTCCTGGGGGAACTTGCTGTGCTTTCCTTTCCTAGGGCAGAGCCCCTGCTGCTCTTGGTGTCTCTGGATGATCTCATCATTGCTGTGAAGATGAAAACATCTCAATTTCCAGTTGATGGGGAAATAGGAATTGTTTGGCTTCAATAATACAGATCCAACAGGCTCCTGTTTCTTCTTCCCTGTGTGAATGGGCAGAGGGAGAGTTGGTGAGTGGAGCACAGCATATTCTCTTGGAAAGGAAAGAAATGCAAGCAAGCAGAGGGCTACTGTAGAATAAATAGAAAGCTGTGAATTTCACTATGAATTTATGAATCAAAATGTGTATTTCTCATCCCATGATGTTACTGAAGTTGTAGAATGATGTGCTTCCCCTGTCAGGGAGTGCCTGCAGAATAGAGCTGATTCAAAAAGTAGATGACCTTTTATGAAGGAATATGGCTAAAAAGTAAGCAACTTACCTGGATATTCCTGTCAGGTAGAAATAGATATGGGGATATATTTTGGGAGACACAGAGGGTTTCAAACCCAGGCTTCCATTTGCATGTACTTAAACTGCACTGTGGATTTGAGAGATGCACAGACATAAAACAGGTAACAGGAAAGTATGAAGGGGAGGTGACAGGTAAGGAAGCCTTAGAGGTGGAGGCCACTGATAAAAAGCCAGGAGAAAGAAGCCATACAGAGATTAAAAGAGGGAAAGAATGCTGTTCTTGTTAGTGAGAGCACTGAGCAAACTGCATACCATCTCCAGTGCAGAGATACAAATAACTCACAGAAAATAGCCTGCTCTAAGGAGTAAACTTCTGAACAGGTTCTGGAGGCAGAGTTGTACCAATTGTCAGCAGGATTTTGCAGGACTGAAGTAGTGATCTTCCATTCAATACTAAGAGGAGTAATAGCAGCCAGAGAGGATGGCAGTGCTGGTCCTTCTGTAGCCTGGCTGGCTGCAGAAACACTGCTGGACAATGTTTCCTCCTCCTGAGGAGGAAAGCCACAGCTACACGGATCTTTGCAGCATTTAGAGAGAAGCAGCAAAATGAAAGGCTTCAGGCCTGCAGTGTTACAGAAAAGTCACTACCTACTGTAGTTCAGGATGAAATAAAATGTCACACTGGCAAAGGAAGAAAACATTCTATTGAAGCAAATGTTAAAACACACAAATATATTTGACCTGGCAGCTTGTTGCTTTTCACCAAAGTCTCTGAGCAAGCAAGTGAGTTCCTAGCACAAGATGAAAGGATTCCTGCTCTGATATCCAACTCAATGGCAATAGCAGAGGCTGGATGGGGTTGCAGATCCTTGCAGAGAGACTACAGGCACACTTCTTCCTCACCCTTCATCCTAGAAAGAAAAAAAGGAGAATAAAAATACCCAAGAAACTCAGTAAGACATAAAAGTGATGGCAGATAAAGCCTTTAGGTAGCAGATAAACCTCCAAGCAAGCACTGAACAGCTGCACACATGCTTTCCACAGAGCCAAATCTAAAGTGAAGAAGAAAATGAAGGGAAATAGCCCCTATTTTTAGTGGAAGTTTGTTGGACTGCAAATAACATTTGAGGATAATGCATAACAGATGGTAACTTAATGGAGAGGGAGGCAGGAGGCAATTTACTGTATATAAACTGCTCTCTGAAATATCAGGGCAAAAGAAAGTGCTGAAGGGATTAGGGATAACTTGTGAATGATACAGAAAGTGAAGAAGCTGTTGCTTCTTTAAACAAACCCAGAAATCTTCCTGGAGTAGCCTATCTCAAATGTTTAAGTATTGCACCTGGATGTATATCTTACCCAGGATGAAACAGCAGCTACTTGAATCTACAGGTCACAGCTGATTCTTCCTGATGCCCTCTTGCTGTTTTTTTTCAGGCCACAGATGAAAGAGGATGAGGAACTCACTTTTAAATTCAGAGTCCAGAGATTAGGGTGATGAAGCTGGGATGTGATAGACTGCCTCACCTTCCTTTCTGCAGGACAGCATTTCAAGAGTCTGGAGAAGGATGAAAAAAAAGGAAATAAATAAAACACAAAATTCTTGAGAGGCTCTTTATTGACAAAGGAAAATATTAGGGAATTAATTGACATGGATTTTAAAGTGGCAAGAATCAGCAAGCTGCAAACACAAAAATGGAAAAAGAAGCATTTTGTTGAAGTAATTTTTCCTTATGTCTGTAGCTAAGAATATTTTCCTGCATCTGTTGTATTCCTGTCAGCAGTTATTTGGCTGAGTGTAGAAGGAAAGTAGAAAGCCCCAGTGTGTGTTACTAATGTGTAACTCATCCATTTTAATAGGTCTGTACTCACTTCACTGCACCTACACAACTCCTGCTAATAGCAGTAATGCTGTGTTAATGGGGGCAGTGCAAACATATTCAAGGCCCTGTGGAACTCCAAGTAGTGAAGCCTTGAGAATCACACAAGTGAGATTAATGGTGTTAAACCTGTCCTATATACTCTCCTAAAATCTAGAACTAACTTGTCCCTGTTAAAATCCCACAGCAGTTTGAGTTAACAGTTGTAGTTTGTAGAATAACCCAGCTGCAGACAGGCCACCTGGAGTGGAGCCTGCCTTTGCCTTTGCTAATTGTGCCATGCAACCCTGAGGATTCAGGGGCTGATGTCTAATTTTCCCTGCTTTTCTTCAATTGCTGTGTTATGTTTCGTTGTATTTTGTTTTATTCCACGCTAGACAATTGCTTTATGTTTTTTGAGCTAAAACTACTTCCATAGAGTAAGTCATGGTTACCCTGCATGGACTTTTCAGACAAATAATTAGTTGGACTGTCTCACCTTTCAGAATAGCACAGTACTTACTGAATAATGAAGTATCCCTATCAGTCTTCTTTTATATTTTGCAGAGGCAAATAAATCAAGATCCTATAGTCCTGCATAATAATCAGCAAATAAAACTGGTAGATAGTGAAAGCACCAAGACTTACTTCCCATTCATGCCAAAAATGGTTTATGATAGAGTAATATAGTACTGGTGCTTTGTCTACCTGTAAGATTCAGGTACTGTCAAAAGTGGCTAAGCCATTATTATTATTACTTATGTCCCATAAGTAATTTTCCTACTGTACATACTGTAACACAGTGTTTTCTACTGTACATAATGTAACACAGTGTTTTTCTCAGGCTTTCTGAAATACTGGCTGACCAGAAAAATAGAGACTAACAATAGCAGTAGAGTTAAAAATCTGTTTATTACCAATCCCCTGACATCACTTTAGTTCTTATTTGAACTTTAGTCCTGTGGTTTCTTTAGTGTGCATTGGGAAGTAGTCTCTGAAAAGGGAGAGCTCTCATTATTTCTGTTTCAAGGTGAGAGACAGCAGTGACTTGCCCATAGTCAATAGCCTGGGAGTGATGTGGTAAAGGTTTGTGAAATCATGAACATGTGGAGGAGGTGAACTGTGCACCTCATTCATGATTCCTTACTGACTCCTACAATTCAGGAACTAGAGGATGTCAAGTGAGCTGTTCAGATGGCAAATTCAAAACCACTGAGGTTCTTCATACAGTCCTCCGGAAAACTTTGCTTGGTGTAAAACTTACCTGACCAAATCACGCATCAGACAGAAGAACTATGGAAGGAAAAGTCCATCCTGGAGGATCCTGAGCTTCAGATTGCTGAAGGCTATGAGGGAACATCAGAAATCAGCATTGCCTTGACTGATCCAGTAGACATCTCCTAGTGCCACTACACACCTGTACCTTCCTTGTCCAGCCATCAGTCCAGTTCTCAGGCACCAGTAGTGATGATTCTGCCCAATTCTGTGAGCTGTCTTCTTCCATTTTGTGCATGTTACTAAAGTAAAGAGCATGAGAAGCTGAATAAATATTCCTGAACTAAATGACAGAAGGTGAAATAAGAACATAAAACTATGTCAAAAAAGGCCAATAAAGCAAATGATGCTAACAGAGCAAAGTGAAGGAGGGTTAGCCTGCAGTGTTGCATGCAATTTGCTGCTCTGTTTAGGGCTACTTGTACATTCTAGGCACATGGCTTATCAGCTTTTTATCTCATTTTTAACTGTGAAAAGCCCTTTCCTTTGGCATAAAGGATGATAGCATAGCACACATTTGAAAGGTAAGTTTTGCAGAGTTTTTCAGAGGCCTTCAAACCCCAAGGACAAAGCTATTAGAATAAAAATATTCAAATGAAAGTAAGAATGAATAAAAAAGAGACAGGAACTGGGCCTTTAGAAGTGTTAGCTTTAATAAGGAAAAAAAAAAGCCATTTTAGAAGCAGTTCCTCTCTAGGTATTATTTCTCTATGGCATATACCCAAGATAATTGTTGAAAAAGGCCTTTCCCTCTTCCAGTACATTAAGATAAAGTGCTACAACTTACATTTCCTCTTGGTATTTTTCATTTTAAAAGCATCTGAGCACCAAGAAGGTATTTTAAAGTGACAGACATGTTGGTACTAAGGTTTTTTCCTCTATTGCCTGCAAGCAACAATCCCAGAACTATGGTGTTGCCTTGGCAACTGCATTTTAATAAGGTGAAATTTCCAGTTTGATAGAGCTGAACAACTAATAATGTCAGCCTCTAGTGCTGCAGAAACTCAGGTGTCAGGAAGGGTCAGCATAAAACACAGGGCTCAAATGGATTCTTTGCCACATTCATCTTTATGGCTAGGGTAGTTCTGTGAGAGGCCAATAAAAGCTCTGATTAAACCAGTAACCTGATTTTCACTGCTCCTATCATAAAGCATCACCAGTCAAAATGTATCACTTGAAGGCTTATGCTCATGTCTCCATATGAAACATCCTGCTCTTGCTGCAAGCTCACTTCTCACCTGTGAGCTTTTCTTCCACCATAGTTCCTGGAGAGTTCTGGGAATTGTTTTCAGACAGTGTTGGTAGCCACATGCTGGCCAGCAGGGTATGCTGATCTGTGTCAGTCAGAACAGAAAAAAATCATACCTCATGAACAATTTTTGTTATCAAATCAAAGCTCCCTTAAGGTCAAGAACTGAATTCAAGTGAGATTTCTTTTTAAGAACCCAGAAGGAATCACAAATTGGGATCTGGCTTTTAAAGTCCATGGAACTTCTCTCCGAGGCTAGACATGTCTTTGGTTTTCTTTTTGGTCCTGTTCTCTGTGGTTCTGGCCTAACAAAAGCTTCTCTTGGAGGGTTCTGGAGCTTTAGGCTGGAGAGACTTTAGAAAAAGTGAAGTTCAAGAACAAATGTATCCCTGTGACAGGAAACCTTTTTCCTGGCTTAACAATGCAGGTCAGCTCCAACTGGCTTTCTTCAAGAAAGTGATGCTAGAATTCATTCAGGTTGCAGTATGAGGCTGCTCCCTGCAACCTCCTTCCCCAGGATAATAAACATGAAGATAAACATTAAAATAAAAGTGAAAATAAAAAATGAAAAAGAACTGCCAAGAAGATTTTCAAAAGGAAGCTAGTATTTAAAGAACTTCTTTCAGAAATGAAGGTTTTATGTAAAATACCAGACATCAAGGTGCTTACAATAAAATCAGAGTTGACAGCACAGGAACTTGTTCTGAAATTTCTGTTGAAGAGGTAATTTTTTTTCCCCCCTGTGTTCCATCAGGAACCACATGGCTGCACCTGTGTTAGGATGTAAGCTGTTGCCTGGCTTGGAGGCCAACTGTCAAGGAAAGGTCTGTACACATACTGTAGAATCATCTAGGAAAGAGTGAGCATAGCCAAATTCCTTATTGGGAATTGCTAAGAACTTCCTGGTTGCAAAACAGAAATGCTTTTGCCCCTTCTTGCATATAACAATCCTGAGAAGCTTTCTATTCAGAACAGAGATTCTAACATTAGGATGTGATAGCCCTCTCCTTAACTGTCATTTAATCTGGATGACTTTTTTCTAATTAATGGCATTACTTAACCAACATGGACATTTAGAAGATATGAACGAGGTTAAAAATATCATTTCTGTTTCCTTTGCAAACCATATTAAAGCTGTTGAAACAGCTAACCAGGCTGTGCTATCATTTGAAAAATGCTTTAATACTAAACAGAGAAGTCTGTTTTAAATCATATGACAATATGGAAGCAATTAGAAGTGTTCATGTTCACTGGGCCTCCTCCTAATTGTGGTATTTGCATACAAATATTAGGTAAGCTGCTGGATAGAAAATTAGATGCAATTGTGCTTTGCAGGATGGATTAACTTGCTAAACTTCAAAATACCCAGCAGTACAGACAGAGAGAAACCATTCTGGAAATTAACTAACATAAATAATTGAGCTAATTTCTGTGTTATCTGCAGTGATTATCCTAAGAAATACATTAATTACAAGTACTTGAAAACGATGGCTTATTTTGTCTCATTTTCCATCAAAAAACTAATTTTGGTTGGATAAAATCTATAGCATAGCTGAGGAATACGTATTTGCTACTAGCTGTAGTATAGCCAGCTCTTATCAGGCTAATCAGCAGTGGGGCTACACACTGCTCTGATTAGCAGGGTTCCATGGTATTTATTGCTCCCATTGGAGCGGCACAGCAAAGCAGGGCATGGCAGTTGTAGAGCTTGCCTAATGCTAGGCAATACATCTCAGCAAAAGCAGAGGAGCAGGGAGGAGCTGTGGTGGCTCCTGGCTCTGAGCTTCAGCCACTAGACTCACTGTGATCAAGTTTCCAGATGTGATTAGATTTCAGGAACTCACTGAAAGAGTTATAATGGCTTTTTTGGCATCAGGGTATTTAGATGGCTAGAGAGGAAAACTGGGATTCATTAAAACAAAACAAAAAAAAATTAGGAACTTGGGAGTGTTTATCTTGGGGGTTCTAATTAGCTCTAGTGGTTAGACTGCATTCTTCATCAATTCTCTGGAAAGCCATGGTTCACTACAAAAAAATTACAATGTATGAGCTAGTTTCCATAATGGAAAATGACACCTAGGGACCCTTCCCCACAAATTTAAGTTCTGTGGTATTTTCCTCTGCACAGCAGTGACATCACACTTAACACTCATATTAGTGCAGAATTACTGGTCAGCTGTGGGCTGACATTTGTCATTGTGATATATATTTCAGATAACAGGTAATTTAGGAAACACTGAGGAGAAGATAATTCCAATGAGGAGCACTGGATCACTGTCAGCCAGTAAGGCACACTAGCAACAAACAAATAAACCCAGTGAGAACTCTTTAAATAGCTTTTTTTTTTAGGTGAGTCAGTGTAGGTTCCTATCCATCACAGCCTAAGCTGCTGGGGGCAGGGAAACTGGGCAGAGGTCAGAGCCAGCACCCATCCTGCATTTGCCTTTCCCCCTCACAGCTGAGTGTCTGCAGGGCTAACATGGGAATAACGATTATTTAGAGAGTTCAGTTTCAAAGGTTAGCTCAGACTCAAGGTAAAATGACAGTGAAATATATCAACCAGAACACTTCATTTCAGCCCAAAGTTTTTAAAAGCCTATTGCCCTCATGTTACGTCTAATGGAGATGTTTTTTGAGATAGCACTCAAAATACATAAGACTGGCAGAAATGACTGGTGGAAATTCCAGTTTTTCATGTTGCTTATCCATGGGTATTTGTGTTAGCTGTTAAGGTGCCAGAAGACATATTGGTTTTGTTTGAAATACAGAGAAACAATTTATTCTAGGTTCTCTCAAGTTAAGATGCATTTAAACTCACTTTCAGAGTTCTGTGTGCATCAAACAATTTTTAAGCACAGAGACTCTGCAAAATTTTCCAGTGATGCATTTTAGTAATTATAGGGAGAATTGTGAAGACATTCATAAGCAATGGGACATAAAGCATCTAATAGGCAGTTCAATTTATGGGCCTGTTGTAAGCCACGCTTGTATTTAATTTTTATTGTGATAAATAGTACTCAGGGGACTGAATACTCCACATAGGTGGGGTTTAATTTGGGAGGCTAACAGTGTCGAAGAATTACAACCAAAGAACTTTCTGTTTGTTGGAGGGAGAAGTTTTACGCATAGGCTACTGATCAAGCAAGAAGAAGGATTTAGCAAACTATGCTGCTTCTTCCTATTTGCTTGAAATATAATCATAGACTCACATAATCTCCTGAGTCGGAAGGGTCCCCAACTCCTGAATCAAATGAAATGGGTACACTCTCAGCTGGGAAGTCTGCAAGTTGTTTTACTCCACTCAGTTTAGTATTGAATGACTATTAAGTGTAATTTTTCTGACAACAAAATTTAGATTTAACTGAAAGGAGAACTGTCTGTAACCATAAAAGGCATCTTAGTCACAGGGATAAGGAGTAAATCACTGTGTGTATTTTCAGTGCAACAAAGAGAAGAAATGTCCTAGCTCTAGATTGTAATCTTTCTCCCAGTTTTCCTTGTGTAGTGAGCATTGTAAAACCTTTCTCCAGGTGCACACTTACAGTGATGCTGTGAATACTCTTAGTCTCCATTTTTGCTGTTGAAATCTGAGCAATTACATTGGTTCCTGGTGCAGGGATCTGTGAGCTTTCTCCATCCAGCAGCTGCTACTCAGCATCTCCCAGCTCCCCTCTGCCCGCCCTCCTGACAAGCTTTACATGCTTGGGCTTCTTTTAGCAAGAATTTTCCCCAAGATTAATCTTGAGTTAGTATGGAGTTACCCAGGGCATCTGTTGGCAGGAGCTGGAAACGAGCTGCTAGCAGGATAGCAAAGATTACTGACAGATTGTCACAGAGCCAAGGAGTCCCTGGCAAATATCCTAGCTCAGAATCTGAAAGCATGATGGATAACCCCATCAGTTATTCTCTTATTCACCAACAGTTTACAGTTACTTAAAAACTTGTAAGAAAATGCTAAAGAGGGAAAAGAATACACAAGCACTCAGCTTTATGTCTGCAGGGGTAGACTGTATTCATTCACAGGTTAGTAAACAGCTGGGCATTTTCTAGGCCTGACACTGCCATCTTCCTGCCAGCTGCTTTTCATGTGTCTCACTGGAAGAAGTATTTCAGTAACAAAGGAAAAATAAGAGATTTGCATCCAAAGGTTAAGGAACCATCTTTGAAAATCTAACCTGTATGTTTCAGCCCAAACACTGCTGATGGTCAGGAGCTGGAATTCAGTGATGAGTTTAGGCAGGAGCTGGGTGGCAGGGCAAGAAATAGAGGGTATCACTCCTTTGAAAAACGTGCCCCAAAATATCAGGGAAGAAAGAGAACTACCATTAAGCCTTGCTTAACTGCAAGTCCTAATTCTTGAAGTTCCCCGTGGTTTTTTATCAGTCAGATCTGTGATATTGATCACAGGACTGGATTTAGGTCAGCTGTGCCACCGTCATTCATCACTTTTGCCTTGTATCTTCAGCCTGCTGGTGTATGAAATAGCCTGTGATTTTTATTACTGCTCACAGACACTGCCACTGAAAGCATCAAAGAACATCTATATGAGAGGTACAGAGACTTAGGGGTTCCAGTCACTGCTCTCAGGGTTATGAATGAGAACCATTTCAGTATCCTTTAAAAGGTGGGTTTCATTATTCCCCCCTCCCAAGAATACTGACCCAGCAATTGACACAGATTAAGAAGGGGTCAAAGGACCTTCAGAAAGATTTTTGTCTCAATAGCCCTAACTCCAGGATGCAATACAAACAACTCCTATTCCATTCCGGATGCTAAGAGAGCTACATAATGTTTAGGAATGACAGATGATTAATGACAGCTACAAGGATCAAGCAGCACTAGTCCATTCAAAACAAAAACTTTAGACATAAAATGCTACTTCCATACTTTTACAGCATCCTCAGAAAGACATACTTTCCACTGGGGTAATTCTAACAGCAGCAGGGTGAAATGATGAGAGAGAATTAGCATCTGCTACTGACCATTTGAACAACAACAAAAAAGAAACTATAAATGTATTCTTACAGGATCATTGATAAAATTTAATTATCAATTAAGTTATTTATCCGTTTTTATGGAAAAAAGCTCTTACTACAAAACAATAAATACCAGGCTTAAGAAACAATTTCCATGGTATTCTCTTCCAACACAATGTTATGGGCTTTCCCTGAATCACAAATGTACACAGGCAAAGCCACACAGCCTCACAGGCTGTTTCTTTAGAGCAATAAAGATAACAAATGAAGGTTACTGCTGTGCTTAATGCAATTTGTTGCCATTTGAACCTGCAAGTCAATAAAGCCTAGGCAGTAATAGCCAGAAATATTTTGATCTTTCAAATATGAAGGTTAAAAATATAATGAATCTTTTTAGTTAGGTCCTACTCTGAATAAAAAGACTACCTGCCATAGTTCTAAATTAGCTCTTGGTATATATGATAGGCAAAGTGCATAAAATAATGGAAAAATCCTGTTTTCTAATTGCAACTTTGAGATCCAAACAAGGTGAGGTAATGCAGAGAGCAGAACAAAGACAGCTGAGATGAAAGTGTATGAAATGAAATACGGAGTTACTGAAGTGAAGAGAGAAATGAGGGATCTGAAATCTGAAGCTTTACATTTGATTAATTAAACTTCATCCTGAATTTGCTAATTGGACGCTTTCTGCTTTCATGGCACGTTGTTGTGGGACACTGACAGATGGCACTACACTCATGGCAATTAATTCTAGTAGAACTTTTAAAAGAAGGCATAGAAGTATCTGGTTATCCCTATTTTTTCAGTCATTTCTCTGAAAACCTAGGATGGAAATAGCTCTGAGCCTCACATAAGGGAGACAAAAATGGTGAGTACTCAGCCAGTTCTAAATAGCATTTAATTTCTTGTTCCTGGGTAATAGCTTTTAAGTAAAGACATTTACTGATGAAATGTGTGTTGATTTATCCTACAGAAAGAATCTAAGTGAGATAATGAAAGCGGAAGATTGCTTTTAACCTGACCATGAAAAGCACTGGTCCGCATCTGTATTTTTGTTTACACTTCTTCATTTGAAATGCCAAATACTTTATTTTTTAGGAGGTAATATGGATCTCATCTGAAATAAGCAGAGTCCTTTAACACTTTCTTATTGACATTGCTTCTTCTAGAGTGTGGTAGAATTAGAGCAAATCAGCAGGATATTAATCCTTTTTTGATTGAATGCATTGTAAATCCAGTTTGTATGCAGGGGTTTGTACTAGAAGTCTCTTATTACCATATTGATTAGTAACATTTTATAGTCTTCTACATTGTTCTCTGTATACCTCTGAAAACAACTGCTGGTTTACAGCTACCTACACATAATCCATATGAGAACTACACAGTAATGTTTTATGCAGGCAGCTGGGATAAATCTGCCTGAGAAGCCTGGAACAGCAGTATTGGACATAGAGAGGAAGCTACTGTCTATTCTCCAACTCAACTGAGATCTTACAGTGCCTGCTTAATCTTTGCCACTTTAGCTGGTGAATTTCTGACCACCACATTGTGCATAGAATGATAAAAGTTTATTTCAACAGAAACCTAGAAGGTAAAGTTATCATTATGATTAGAACCCAAGAGCAACTTTCTAAATGAAAACATGACCAGCAGTTTCCTATTCTGTGCACAGTGAAAGGCCTTTGGACCTGTAGCCTGTCAAAAGGATGCACCGTTTGGGACCTGGGCTGATCAGCTGGCAGAGGAAGCCCTGCTTTGGGGTGCAGGACTGAGGCCACCTGCTCCTTGGGGTGCCCAGGAGATGCTGTTTGACAGAAGAACCTACTGCTCCCTTCCCATCACCAGCCACAAGATGCTGATGGGATGTAAGCACCTTAAACTGAGCCTGAGAGAATGCTGAGCTGTCTTAGGAAGGTGTCTCATCTCCCTGTTCCCTTTGACTCTTAGGAACTGAATTACTTTTATGGGCCATTTTTTAGATATTATTTTGTCTAACTAGGCAGTCCATCCCATTTTATTGGCTATTCACTGTTCTCAAACATTTAGTGCAACTGCATATAGCACCCAGGAAGTACCTCACAGTCTAGCCTTCTACTGAGAAGAGAGAATCCATGAAGGTCCTGGGGCTATCCCACATATTACAGGGAATCCTGATTAATGAGTAGCTTACTAAAACAGAGACTCTTCCTGAGGAGCTGTCAAGCCCTGAAGAAGTGTGCCAGCACTCCCTAGCTGTGCCCTCCATACCTCACTGAGTCCAAATTGTTCAATTACTCTTGAAGCTTTTTGGAGGCATGGGAGGGTTCTTCATCTTTCATAATGGATCTGACAAACGTTTAGCTGTCAAAGAAAAAAACAGGCTTTCCCATCCCAGAGTATGTATTTTTTCAGATAAAGTTATATAAGATATGTCCCTCCTTTCCATTTTGGGTTGTAACTGCTGGCTGTGTGTTGAGCATGGACTTTGAGAAGGTGTCCACATCCGGAGTCTGGTACAGATCTCCAGCTAAGCCAACCTGGAACAAGACAAGTCATTTTCTTTCTCCTTGTTTCTACAGTCTGGCAGAGAGTGGAGGGACAGCCATTTTCCCCTCACCATAGGTTATAAGGATGCCAAGCCTTCTTTCCTCTATATTAGCTGGTATAACTTCTTTGGGGTGATTAGACTGGTGAAGGACAGGTAAGCTCCAATAAAATCCCTTGCTTCTAATGTCACTTTGCTAAGGTATAAAGTTTTCCTAAGGCCAAAGAAAATCCTAGTGTTCTTTAGGATATTTTTAGGACATACTGTAGAAGACATAGCACAGGTTAGACACAAGCAAGAGTTTTATGGGATCTCATTAGATCAGCAGGGGTCAGCCTTTATGACCACAGAAGTCCTGTGTCAAAAAACCTTCCCTTACTTATCCTCTCAACATGGGTGCTGACCCAAGACTTCCTTCTGAAATTAGTGGCCTATGGCTCTAGGCTTCAGAAGATGAAGAATTATTCTTCTTCTCACTGAGCACTCAATTCCACTCTCAGTTACAAGCATACAATTCAATTAGCACAAGGATAATCAAGAAAAAAGCATCATCAATGCCTATACAACCTTGGGGTTTTTTTGCTTTTAATATACTATACTGAAATTATTTCAATGTAGAAGAAACAAAAGACCCATGTAAATATTAACTATCAATTCTGAGGTAGGCAGCAGTCTGAATTCTTGGTATATCTACAGCAGAGAGTGCATTTCCTGTCACATTTTGAAGAACTAATCTATCTGAAGGTTATTATGTACAACTATCCTGTGAAGGCAGCTCTAACCAGTTTCTGTAAGATGATCTTCATAATCACTCAAAGGAATCCAATTAATCATTCCAGTGTCTTCTTGCATGTTCAGTGTAATTTTTAATAAAGAAAAATCTAAGGTCAGGACAAGAGTGAGTCTCAACTTACAAAGAGCCCATGGTATTCTGAAAAATCAGATTTAGTGGCAAGGAGCCTTGCTGCTGAAATTGGCTCTTTTCACTACCCAGTATCTGCCTAGCCATTTCCTGCAGAGGTCAGACAGACCATTCAAACATCTAACACAACAAGTGAAGAGTGCAAATATACAGGCAACATACTCATGATACTACAGTTGAAGAAAAACAATGTAATCACATTAAATTTGTCAGTCATAAAGATTAGCACATACTTCTGTGATAACAGTAGAGAAAACATGCTCCCTATCCTGATACAAAACACTTTCCATTTCACTCCACAACTTTCTGAAGAAAATAATGGTCTCAGGAAGCCTCTGGGTCTAATCTTAGTAGACTTTTAGCTGTCTACTTCTCCTTTTATGTTGTGGTTTGGGTTTTTTTGACTAGGTAACCAAATCTGAAACCAAACCCGTTTTATGTGGACCCCATGCTGGCTCAGAACACATAGGGAGGAAAAAAAAAACCCATGCATACTGAGTCAGTGCTTTCTCATGTGGAATGGAAGAACCCTAATAACACTGTTTCATTAAATTCTTTTTAAACTATCACCCACAATTAAATTATCAGGTTCAACAAGGTTAAAAGAATGGCAAAACACAGAAGTGGTGTGCACATTTCACTGCCTACATTTTCTGTAAGACTATAATAATCATGTAGCCCTGTGAGCACAGCTGATGTAACCTCTGCCCAGCAGCTGTACTCCATGGCTATGGATTGCAATTGCTCTCTAATAAAACATCAGGTACATCATTTGATATTAGAAAGCAACAGTTCTCTCAGTGCATTTGAGGTTTCTTTCCCTTCATAAAGCTACATTTCTTCCAAGGATCATCCTGATAGACAACATGCTCATCTTTTTAAAGAAGCAATACAATTAGCTTCCTCCCACCCCATTGCCTCTCTCATCTCTGAGTAGATCTGAGAAATAAGAGCAGTGCAAATGTTTGCTCCAAGTTAGCACAATGACAGCAGAGGCAAGGCTGCTGCCTTGATTTAGTGGGTCAGGAGGGTCCCTGTGGATGCAGGAACCCCAGGCATGGAGCCCTGTTGCTAGGGAACAGTATTGATCCTTTCCAGCATCTTCTCTGCCACCCTCCCTGCTCCACTGTGATTGAACATCATCCTTGTCAGGAGTGAGAGACTTAGAAGCTCTGCCTTGACTTTAATATTTATGAAGTAAACGTTTTAACCGTTGAAGCTTTAAATGTCTAATGCTGTTTGCTTTTTCCAGAGCAGTAGCCTACCTTTGGGAATATCTTGATCACTCTAGTAGGACAAATCATTTCAGACTGGAGACAGATAGCTTATTTTCTCTGAGCTAAATGCAACAGTAGGAGGTTTAACATGCACACAAAAGCAATTAAAATATATTTTTTCCTCATTCACTTGCATTCTGTTATTGTTTCAAGACCATTTACACTTAAAATGCATCATGCTACAGGTTTAACTGAAAACCATCAAAATGAGACTGAAAGGTTGGTCAGGATATTTTTGATATTTTTATATAGGCTAAAAAAATAAGGCATAAAAATGTAATGTGTACATACAGAGAATGCTATTACACAGAAAGTGTCAGCATAGCACAGCTAGGCACTGCAGGAAATGCTCACTACCTCTACCCAGGAGGATGAGGATTGCAGGTTATATATACCTTTAGCTAGCTAATTTGGAGGTTCATCTCTGTGCATAGACAATAGGAGGCTTTTAACATCAAGCTTTTTCCTTTCAAGAAGGTTCCACAATGCATCTCCCCCTCCACTGCTCTGGTCAGCACCTGCACTAGCTGACTTGTGGCTTTGTTGCTACATGTCTGGTCCATGTGCAGCCTTGAAGGCACTATCCTTGGGACACCACCCTTCTCTAGGGAAAGGGTGGGCCATGCAGATACTGCAGCTGTTGCAGGCAGTGCACACATACTGTATTAAATGATATAACTGAAGGAGATAGAGCACATGAGTCCTGTCCCAGAAGGTTCACAGGCAATATGTATTTATAGAAAGGTGATGCCATGAGGCTTCACAGAGATCATAAGAAACCAAAATGAGATAATGTGAAGCCTTTCCGTGCCACCTCTCCTACAGTACCAAAGAGAAGCTGAAGAGTTGATGGTGGAAAATGCTACATTTGAATTTTAAAAGTCACCATTAGAAGTGAATCAAAACTAAACTCTTGTTGATTTACTTCTACAAAAAAATAATTCAGAATGTATGTGGGATGATTAAGCTCTTGGGATCCTTCTTATACATACTGATTCTGGCAGAAAATGTCTAGCAGTAGCCTTAGAAATGAAAATCACTTTAATCAGACACCAGATGCCTGATGCAGACCTCTGTCACAGATCTCTCCCAGTGACCCAAGACAAGGAAAAGTAGCATAAGGATAAGATACCTCTGTGAGCAGGAACAGAAGAGCTATAGGGCTAGTAGCTCCCTATTTGCATTATCCTGCGTGGCACATACTCTAGTCCCATCATAGGAAATGCTGCTTTGTGCTGTTATGCTGCCCTCCTAATGACTGGGGAGGCCACATCCAGTCCTGCATCCAGTCCCGCCTGCTAGGAAGCCCACGCAGACAGCATCCTCTGCTGAAGCCCCTGGACCGTGATGCAGAATGTCAGGGTTGCCAGCAGCTCATGTGGGTGCACACATTAGGGTCTGGCTTATCAACAAAACTCTGTATCTTGAACCTCTATCATGCTGCATGTCCTACATTTCACTAAATTTATCTTGATTTAAATACAAAATTCATAAACACAATAGTCTATTTAAAAATAAAAATTAAAATGGAAAATAAAAAATATTTAAACATTAAAATAAAAATATTCAAACTTGTGCTTTGTAAAAGATGTAAGTTCTAAAGTATTATGCCTTCAATCTTTCCACAGTCTGTCTTCATCTCAAATAAATTCTCATTCTCCACCATTTCAAGACTAATCTTCTGCCTCTCACTCTAATATTCAGTGTTACTCCCTTAAAGACCATAAATTAGGCCAGTGGCTGCTAACACAGTACTGAAGTTATTTTTTCTTATGCCCTAATAAATAACAATATTCTATCATTTTCTATAGCATGCAACATAATGGCTTTCAAAGAAACTCTTTTAACTAAAATGCTGCCAGCACTCAAACTAGCATTCCTGGTTCATACAGCACTGACAAGATAATAGCATAATAACTCAGGCCATTATATCTATTGAAAGTAAATTATTACCATCAGACATGATAAAACAGAGTCAGATGCATTAACAACCTGTCTTGATAACACTACTAAAATAGTGATTGCCTTGCATAATATTGGTTATCTGTTTCTTCTTGAAATGTGTTGGACAGATGTCCTGCCTGAGTCTCTGCCCACAAAACCTTCAGGGAAAAGGGCAGCAGTGCAATACTTTGGATACTGATCTGAAGTCCACTGAACTCAGTTCTGAGTAGAACACAGAAGTTAACTTACAGATCACTTACAGATACAAGATAGCTCACTTACTTGTAGAAATGTTAAAAGTCAAAAGAAAAAAATAACTTTAGAATTTACTAGATTTTCATCTAAAACTTTTGGACTCTGTTCCCAGGCACAATCAATTATTGGGAACAGACTATAGTCTGTGGACATTGCCTCACCAGTAGATTTGACAAGACCTACAACTGCCTATGGAGGTTGATGAAACAGAATCATTAAGGTTGGAAGAGACCTCTAAGATCATCAGATCCAACCATCTACCTATCACCACCATGCCACTAAACCATGTCCCTAAGTACATCTGTATGTTTCTTAAACACCTGCAGGGATGGTGACTCCACCACCTGCCTGGGCAGCCTGGGCCAATGCCTAAAAAAATCTACCTTAGCAAAAAAAGTTGAGGTCACACTTGGCTCTGGCTGGTACAGAAACTTCAGTCACAGATAGCTGCCTGATAGGCACAGATAGTGCCTGCTGAGGTCAGGCACTGCTGGTGTGCATGTGGTAAAATAAAGGCAGTTTCTCACCTCCACTACCATGTTACCTCGGAAGTAAAGAGATTCTTTCTTGGCCAAAGCAATTAACTGAGCTGTTCTGCACATCCCTTTTATTCTTACTCAAAGCTGCACTGTGGAGTGATGATGCTCACTGCTTAGCACTCAGTTCTGAGGCCCCTCAGAGTGGAATTGTGAAAGTATCTGGCTGGCTGTCAAAAACACTGGCCTGGATGAATTGCAACTGCCTGCAACCCAATGGTAAATAAGACCAAAAGATTTTATTGAGGGTTTACAGGCTTTGGGAAAACATGTTCACTCCTAGTCATTACATCTGACAGCTTGTAGCCCTCAAGTCATCTCTGTGATTTTTAACAAAACATCAACTTACTTTCTATTTTACTCATTTGCAGTGACCTCTGATTTTAACTCTTCAGAGTTACCATCCCTTAAGTGTCAGTAACATAATTACTGATTTTATCATTTCCCCACTGCACAGGTTCAACATATTATTAGTTCTTTTGTGTATGGAATGAGTTGGGTGTTACAAATCGCAAAACTACTTCAGGATCAAGGAATTTAGTATGTAATAGGAAGGAGGAAAGATTTAAAGGTATTGCTTTAACTCATGACTAAGTAAGTGTACAGGAAACTTAATAGTACTGGGATATTAAAGGCTGAAGACAAATATCTTCTAAGAACACCCAAAGTGTCCAAGCAATCACTGCTAAAAGCTTTTGCAAGCCTTTTAAGATTACATTGACCCCCATTTTCTGACAAACTGGAAGCATTACATGCAACTTAATCAGAGAAAAAGGGGGAAAACTAATTGACACAGAGAGGTCAAAGCAATGTAAATGTATTGTTTTCATGATGGGGAATATGTTCATGACTGAAAAAGAAATGAGGCAGGTTACTGCAGATATTAACACTGAAAATGCTGTTAACATCTGATCTGTCTAATACAGAGTTCATTACTGTGCAACAGTTCAGAAAAATCATTTCCTTATTAATGCTCACCCAATACCAAACTCTGCAGCACTTGCCTCAGACACCTCTGTGAATACTGAGCAAATTTATTATACTTGGTCCTACTCCAGTGGATTCCAAGTAATCAGATACTTAGAATAAGCAGTGAGAACCAAGAAGATTCTTCTTTCTGCTTGTGTGAGCACAGGAAAATACCAGAGGTATACTAGAGACCTCCTCAAAAATGGGCAGATAGCAAGGCGGGGGGGGGGGGAAATCCACTTTTTCTAATTATAAAGAGGCACAACTGTGAACATGTGCAAAAATGCTAATTTGAATTCCTCTTGCTCCTCCAGAAGACTGTACCAGTACCAACTATTCAGCCAGTGTTTACCTGGGGAGAAGGTAGCCTGTTGACTATTTCACATGCTGGACTGCATCCTTCACCAGGGGACTAAAAAACTTTTAACAGCTCCCTCCCTCACTTGGCTTTTTCATTTCAAAACATTTGCCAATGGAGAAAAATGCTAATAAAGTTGAAGGAGTCTAAGAATCCAGACTCTAAGAACTAAAGCAATCAGTGGCTCACCAAGGGAAGAGGTGTGTTATGACAAGATACATAATATCTAGATGCTGACAGCAGTCTTCAAGTTCTGTCAAGAATAACATCTAATGGGAAAAGATCAGTAGTGATCGATTGGACCATTCTGATCAGTGTCGGCATACACAAGAGACTTGGCATACCTCACTTTGTATGAAAACTGTCTTACAGTACCTCTGAGCACACATCAAAAGCTCTGTCATTAGAAAACTATTACCTACACTGAAAAGCAAGACAGAAGGGAAGATACATTTTTTACCGTGGCATTTTCTAACTTTGCTGTTCAGCTGACTGCAGTACATTCCCAGTATGTTATATTTTTGGAATGTAATTTATTCAATATTTAGAACAGCAAATCTCAGCATCACAGTCAGTAGCTGAAAGCACTTCAATAATGTGACCCAGGATATGTCACACATGAGAATCTCCTGTACTGAGGACTCACCCTGGGCCATTTAAGATGCTGGTCACAGAATACTGATGTACAGTAGATGGTAGTCATGGAAACCTGTCAGAGCTTACCTTCATAATATTTTTTTTTACCAGAAATAGGTTCCAATGGGTAATTTTTCTCTTACTTTAGGAGCACAGTGTGTTACAGTAGGTAGCAAATTACCCATTACATGTTTTTAAAAGCAATTTAGTCTTAAAATCCCTTGTAGATGTTGCACAGAGCTCATTTCTGAACACTGAAGACCATGAGTGTAATTAAAGCATGCTAAAGGCTCCAAAAACTCCCTGGGGAATGCAGCAAATGTGAGGAGCAGAATCAGAACACACCCTAGGCTGCACCAAGAGGAGGCAGGTCTGCTGCTGCCAGCTACTCCTTATATCGAACCACTCCTAGAGAGCCCAAACCATCGGGTAGCATGTGCAAAGCAGCAGGGAAGAGAGGCAGGCAGGCAGCTGAGGCATGTGTTCAGAGCAGGAGATAAGGGGTGGAGTCCTGGCACTAGCAAAGGCATGACACAAGGTGCATTTTAATGCTCAGAGTCTGCCTGGAAACAGAGCAGACAGAAGCCCTTGGTAAAGAGGGGCTTTACTCTGAGACTTGCAATCTGGAAAGGGAAGTTTTCTGGGATTTTAGAAGATACCTTTCATGGGAAGCAAGAATATCTTAAAAAGCTTTTTGAACCTTAAAATCAGGTACTAGAAAGTGCAGATAAGATCTGGCCAGGTAGAGGATAGCTGGCTGGCTGGCAGGGGTCCCTATATAGGCAGGTTGTACAACTTGAGTCCTCTAATGACAAAGATTTAGTAGTTCCCTTGGATGCAAAAAGGGAGCCAAGAGATATTATCTAGCACATGTATGTAGATCAGGTAAATAAGCCCTAGAGCTGTGGGAAGCATAGGGATGGAGAGAAGCTGGGAGAAAATCCTCTCCTTCCTTTAGCAGGGAGCTAACAACAGCAGGAAGACAATAAACAGAAATGGATTGATTTCTTTGACTCCTTAAGATTTCTGTACATTCAAGTTTGCCAATGTTCACTTTGATACAATTTCTCAGTCCCGTTAATTGTGCTTTGTTAGGACCATATGACCTCTGCAACATGCATGTGAATGAGTGAATCTGTAGTTGAAACCGAATCAAGGTCCAAATTTCACAGTACTGTAAATAGCATAAGTGCAAAAATATGATAAATTACTGTGCAGGCTTCCTCATAAACCAAAGATAAAGTTGACTCACTACAAGATTATTTCCTAGCAAATTAAGAACCAGGTTTTTTCCTGTCTAGTTTGCAGTTGTACTACACTTACATGACAAGCTTGCTGTCTGATCTCAAATTAAATCAGCAGATTTGTGACATTAGAACTATTCTTTCAAAAAATCTAGTGCATGGAGAGAACAGGAAAAGCAACAGCAACACAATTCACAAGATTTTCCATCTAGACCATGAAAATGAAAGTACAACAGATACCATCAGGATATCTGAGACATCCCTGAACAGACAATGGAAAAGTAAAAGGTTGAATAGCATTCATATTCCTCAAAGGAATAACTTAACATTGAATTGCTATGAAAATATGACTCATGATAACTGAAAGCACAAATGACTAAATTATGTTTCCAATAACATGTCCTCTGCTGTTAAATATCAATCACAAAGTGCAGCATAGCCATTAATATTTAAGACCATCACTACTGGGAAACAAGAGTGCCACTTGAATACCCATGCTTAAAATTTATTTTCACATTACAAAGTGATAAATGAGATTATTTTCTGAAGTTCCATTTGATGGAGTTGTTTTGATTGTCTTCTGAAGAGCACAAAGAACAGATCCCTGTGTCAGCTTTCTCTACAAACCCATCTTCGTGTCTCAGCAACTGCCATATTTCATCCCACAGTGGTAGGAACAGCAACAGAGAGGCCCCAGAAGCTTTTGCAGGTGAATTGTGGTGGCTGTGTGAGAGAGCAGGGCTGGCCACACTCTGCATTGCCAAACACAAACACAGTCCCCCCTTGGATCTCCTTAAACAGCAAGCCTTGCAGTTAATGTTGTACTGAGCTGCCTGGGCCATGTTGTCAATGTCAGGGCTATTATTTCAGTCTCTACGGACTCAGGCAAGTGACATTCCATTTATTATGCTTGATTACATTTTCAAACATTGCTTTGAAGAGTAGAAATGTGCCTTTTTTATAAAAACAGGGATTACTTCTTTAATCATTAATGATAGGCTTACATGTTTTAGAGGGAATATGCTACTACAGTCTAATACTGTTATAGAGGTTCAGTACCTAGAAATACATGCTCTTCAATTGCCTTTTACTTACTCCTTCAGAAGAATTTGTAATCAAGTGTCTCTAGAACTTTCCTTCTCATAAGACTACAATCTGGAGCTTTTCCAGGTTAGTCAATAATTAAGTCTGTGTAAAGTCCATTGTAGATGTCTTATTTAGGGTGACAAAGACAGGAATAATAACAGCAAGGTGCAGTTATGGAAAGAGAACAACATCCTGACTGCAGGTAAAGCATGAAGAATGTTAGCAACTAATTGCTGTCACGGAGGGAACGTTGCAGTCACAGTCTGTTAGCTCTTGTAAATCTGTCATTACTTACTGAGGAGTGGCTAAGGAAGTCTAAGGCAGGTAATGAGGAGGACGTAGAGAATAGCAGCAGACAGAAGACACCAAAAGCTGTGTCTCCACAGGCAGGGTGCCTTGCACTGTAAGCATCTGAACTATCCACTCTAAGAGTTATCACACACTGAAGAAAAGACACTAAACCAAAAAAGAATCCAAAGTGCTGAAGACATACTAAAAGCCAGACTCTGAAGAGAACTGAAACCTGAAAAGATGAGACATAGTAAAGGCAGAGTAAAAAAATCAATTCATTATTAATAGATACCTTTAACAATTGTGAACTGAGATATAGCATGATTAAATGGCAAAAGAGGAATAAAGAGTAAAAATAATAATGAATCACTAGATAGGTGAACATTTACAGAAAGAGAAGGTTAGTAGGTATTTGCACAGGGTTCTGGAGTTTTTTTACATTAATCAAACATAAATCCTTCAAAATGCTTCTCACATTTTAATACCAGTTTCACACTTCCTTGATCCTTCCCATTCTTTTTTGCACCTCTGCTTTTTATCTAGATGCTGCAAAGTGTACATCAAAATGTTTACCTCCATTATTCACTCTATTTCTCAAATTATTTTTTCTGAATAAATGCCACCTTCTGAAAATGGTTAGGAGACTTTTTGGTTCCTGGTTTAATTGCAGAGACTAGAAATTAATTTATAAGTCCCTCCTTGAGGTTCTTTATGACAACTGTACACCTGTATGAGTAATTGACCCCCTTTACCCTGACAAGCACTGCATTTTTGAGAACTGGTTATCCAGAAGGAGGAGAAGATTTTACCTCAATGCAACATATGCTTCAACAGATGTTCCACTGGGAAGACAACCACATTGATGAAAACAAATTGCCCTATGAGTAAACCTTTCCTGAATGGGTTTGTATTTTAGCTTAACCTTGGGATGGATTCATTCCACCACCTTCTGATACTCAGCAGCTGAATTTGTTTTTCATGATTGTGGCTGTAATGAGCTGTGCAAGAAATTGTCCAGCCTCTGCCCTTCAGTTGTTAGGAGCAGTAAATGTTTGAGAGTGAAGCGTTTCAAAAGGCAAAAATGCACATAATGATGTCTTTATGGAGGACAAAATATATCACATGTGCAATTGTTTTTTAAGCCATCCTATTAGTTTCAGTTGGTGTTAATTAGATCCACAATGAAATCTTCACTGTGGTAATGAACTGTAGCAAAAAAGGCCATAAAACCTCCAGAGTTATTTCCACTTGCTTAGAACTACTGAACTGTGTTGCAAATGTGACTAAGATCTTACTGAAACTCTCAGTTACACATGTTCACTGCATGCATTCCTGTACACAAGTCAAGATTCAGGTTAATTTGATTCCTACTTTCAGTTGCTCTCTTATATGCAGTAGGGACTAGTTGTCTTCTTTATGAAGTGTTTTGCTTTTCATCATATCTTATTGCTTAGTAATTTGTCAGTATAAGATCCTTCTCCAACTATACTTTATCAGTGCTATTTATTTGTCCAGCCATTTAACATTTTTAATTTCATTATGCTATTTCAAAAATCATTGATACGTAATTTGCATTTTGATGCCACTGACACTATTTCTGTAAAGCAGAATTAAGCAGCAGAACATTTCTACAGCACTTTTATGAAAGGATGGAATAAGTGTTGTGGAGCATAACAGCTACAGAAAAAAAAAGCCCTGAACATGCCTCCTTTATAAAATTTGTGGTAGAAAAGGAGACAATGGTGTGTGGTTTTCCCCATCTTTTTCACCAGTCCATATCCACAATCTCCCAATAACATGGCTAAAGAAGGGAATTGGACCCTGGTGATGGAAGAGAATTTATATGCAGACACACTGGAATTTTCCAAGGCACAGGATGAAAAAGCATTATAGTAGGACAACCTGTACAACAGGGGAGTTGTGTTTTGAGTGCTATTGATTTTTCTTCTTTAAATTTGGTATTGATTGCTCCTGGCCATTGATTACTGAAAGAATCTATTTTTCACTTTCAGGAGAAGCATTTTCATTGCTTAGCTGCTCTTTATGCCTAAGCAAAATCCCTACAGATGCTACACTTCAGGAATTGGTAGGCATATGAGAACTCTAATTATTTATGACTTGAATGTCTATCAGTTAAAACTTATGGCAGGAACTAAGATTAAATCATGACCAAGCTCTTACAGGATTTTATTCTCCTGTGTAGATGTCATTATTTGAATTCATCATAAAAGCCAGAAAACAAGCATTAACTGCTGGTTTAGAATTTATAATTATGGCTATCTATGGAGGTTAGATGACCTTCTTATTTTTACTGGTTAGCATTACAAATATACACTACAAATATTTTTACTACAGCAAAAATAAATGGCTAGTTAAACCTACAATGAGCTCATATTCCATAAAGGCACAAAAGGCCAGCCTGATTAAAAATGGGGAGAGTGCTTTCTTTGGGTTTTGTTTGTTTAATTTCTCCTGCAAGACTTTTATTGATTTACCTTTGGTCATGCAGATTTGCTGTTTGTTTTCCAGAAGAAGCAAAATCAAATTTAACATCATTTACGTTTTTAGCACTTCAGAAATGTATTTGAAATATGCAAAAAAAAAAACCCACCTACATTTAAATGTTTTCTCCAAAGTCAGTAATAGGTCTTAATGACTCAGAAAGAATATCATAATATAACATTGTCAAACCTAATCTACCATAAGAAGAACAGTAATATCAAATGGCCTCTCCTATAGAAATTAATTGTAATTAATGGCATAATTTGTTGAAGCATTTATAACATACATTTAAAGGCACTGCTGCCTGGCATAGCCCTCCAGCTTTCTGAGCATGATCTAAGCATTGCCTCAAGCTGATATTTTCAAATGACTCAACTATGCTGTGTAAAAAATCCAAATGAAAAAAGCAGCTAATGTTTCAGCTTGTAGGGCCCCAGGAAGGCCACTTCCCACCCGAAAATTGATGTCTGGCACTCCCATCTCCTGCACCTTTATATCTGGAAGGTGCAGTAAGGAAGTATTCAGCACTGGCCTCACTGTAGGTAGCACCAAGCAAACAATAGCCCATGACTATAGATCACTCTCCAATTACTAAAGATCTACCATACCTCTAATAGTGTGATATAAAAAGTCCATTAGGCTTTCTAATGGTGGTGTTAAATAAAAAGTGAACAAATCACACAAGAACAGTTCAAAGCCCCTGGGCAGCTTTGCCTCTTCCTATGCCACTCTCTTTAATGAGATTATGCTACTGTTTTGGTCAATAGAAACTGTCATCTCAAAGTCTCCAGTTCTCCTGCCCTTTTGTGTAGGACTGACAAGGCAGGTGTATCTAAATCTCTTTTTTTTTGCCTATTTGCTTCAACGGTGTGAAGTTCTTGCCTTTTATTCCCCACTGACATTGTTGCCTCCTTTTGCCAGATGAAACAATGCATCTCTCCTAATCGAGTGAAGGATGGCTCTTTGTTGCAGACCCTTTCTAGAATCTAATGTAGCCCCTGAATCTCTCAGCATCTTGGAGAGACATCATTAGTCACCTAAATGACCCCTGCATCAGTGTTCTGGCAAGGCATTGTAACAGTTTATTCAATAATGGTAGAGGAACATCCATTATTTTTCTTTAATTGCATAAAAAAAAAGCAGAGCCTTTCAAACTGAGAATAACTACAACAAAAAGGTCATTAAGACTTGAAAATGAAAGTTCAAAAGACAACATATCAGAACAGTAAAGTAATTGAAGAAGAAATGCTAGGTTAGCATAAAAATACTTACAGAAGTATAAAACTAAGCTTCATCTACAAATGCTATAGCCTACGTAGCATGTGTTTACATATTAGCAGTGAAACACCAGAGAACAATAGTCATGTCCTGCCTCAGAGAATGACACTGTATTAACTCCTGAGCTAGAATGCAAACATATACATGTACATTTGATACCAACAGTTGTGCAACCTGATCTGATGCATTTATACTGAAGAGAATGACAAAACTGATTTTAAACCTCAGAATCTCACAGACTGCTTATTGTTTATCTGAGGCTGCAATGCACAGTAAGCTATGGATATGCTCTGTTTACTTTTAGAGACATCAGTATGCCAGAAGATAGCAACTAAGCAACCATTCCAGCTCTGTGGTTTTGATATATCTAAGACAACCTGTTAAATGATTGTAAAAAATCAACTTTCATATCATCCAGTAACTTTACTGTCTGGTTTATTGCTTTTCCAGGAATGCAAAGATAGCTACACTCTAACTAAATGAGTATTAATGAGCTTTCAGTGGGATTTAGAAGTTGTTAATAACCACGACCTGTCTCCATAAGATAAAAACAATACCTGGCTTCTTAAAGTTTTCCCCTCACATGGTATTTGCCTGTCTTGCCCATGGTTTGTGGTGGCTGTTACTGCATTTATTGTACTAAAGGTTAAGATTCTAGGAAGAACTGCCAGCATTGTATAGGCAAGATACTGCCCTTTAATAAATAGAAGAAAGGCAAGCACTTTGAACATTTTAATCTTTGCACAAAACATTGCAAACTATCTTCCTGAAGCCAGGAGGAAATATTAAACCAGCAGGACAGATAATGCCTTTCCTGGAACTAATATACAAAAATAAATGAGAGAAAAACAGATAATTTGTATTAAAGGCAGGATATGAAGATGCAGGCATAAGAGAACACCTGCAATGCTAGCAACAGGGAAATAAAACCAAATGCTGGTCTGTAGCACAGCCCATTGGCTTTAGCCTATGGAAAGCTCACTTTTACTCAGTTGATCTTTTCCAGTCTGGCTTTTAAGAATATATATAAAAAATATATAATATATATATTCCATGTGTAGTCTATTTCTAGATTCTGACACAGTTATATTTCCTCTAAGTGCTGCAGGAGGTGTTTTACTTGTTCTGTCCATATTTCTCTATCACAGTGGCACGTGCTCCATTCCCTTCTCAATCCAGCCAGGCACAGGGCTGGGCACCAGGAACACGGACATTGGCTCTGCTCCTCTCTTGAGCAGCAGGAGGACAGGTAAGGTGCTAGAGGACTAGGAGCTATTTTCCTTTTCCAATCATAATCTATTAAGTACCAGTGCCACTAAATGGAGATTTAGTAATGCTGAGGATTAGAAGATGCTAATACCTAAGGAGATCTGTATGATACAGGCTGTGAAGGCAGGAGACATAAGTCATTCCCTGTTCTTATTGCCAGCTACCTCTCCTCTGAAATGACCTCTTCCAGATGCTGCCTGAGTTCCAAATGCTGCAGTGTGTTCTCCCTGAGGGACCACAGAAACCTAAATCCCCAACCTGGATCTCCCTTCACAGCTCCAGTGGAGTTTGTTTCAAAACTCTTGGGTTTATAGACTTCGGGAGATTTAAACTGCTGAATCTTTCTTTACAAGAAAGCTGTGGGGGAAATCCAGTTCTGACTGTCTTGAGGGGTTTATTTTCTTTCATTATGAATTTCTTTTTTCAAACAAAATTCTGTGTGAAACATGGAGTTTACTAAGGACTTTCTACCATAATACGTGAACTGACAGAAAAAACCCACAACCTTTTGTAAATAATATCACTGCCTCTCTAGATATCTTGAAAATTCAATATTTTTTGGAACAAGTAACCTGCCAGAGTTAATGATGCTTGACTGTGACTCAGTGTTTTAATCACGATCAGTCATTATTCTCTTCCTATTGTCTCATTCTCTCACTGGTAATTAATACGCCTTAAATGATGCATCTACCGGAACAGAGAAAAAACTCTCTGCTTGACCACTTCAGCTTTTTCAGATTCTTTCCCAGAACTCACTGCTGACAAGTATCTTTCTTCAAACTAATTGTCTCCCTTTCTCTTCTTCTCACACACAAACACATCTACATAAAACCATTTTTTCCCAGGAAGTAAGACAATGGAATGGAAATGACGACACCTGAAGTCCAGTTTTCATGAAGAAAATAACCTTCTTTAAGTCCAGTTCTAATCCTCTATCAAGTACTAGCAGATGGTTTCAGGTATCATGACTAATAATGGGTTTACTCTCCCCTTTACCGGTACTGCAAACACCACAGTACATTTTAGAGGACTGAGTCTACCACCAGTAAAACTATCCACTGCCATAGCTGTCTGCACAAATGCATGCTTCCAGAAAGTAAAAAAGTTCTGCCAACAAATAATGTTCAGAAAAACACTACTTGATGTCAAAATGTTGGCAAATAGAGGAGGAAATAATGTCCAATACTGGTTTCTTGGAGGCACTTTGTCCTTCATGAATTGCAAAAGCCTGAGATTTCACAGAACAGGAGAAATTAGATTTTTGCTGTTGCTGAATATAAACAATTTATTGCTTTCCCCATCATGTAAATGAGGGGAAAATTATGTAGTTATTATTACAAGGACAGAAGAAATTGCTCCTTTAATATCTTCTAGCAATTTCTGCACTCTCTGGAATTCTTCTACTATCCTGTTGTATGAGATTTATATGGGTCACTTCAGTAAAGAGTAAATCCAAGCTTGAAGAGCTACACTTACTAATCAGGTTTTCAATAAATAATTTAGCAAGCCTGCTTCAGATGAGAGGTTTCACTAAATACTTGAAACTATTTAACTATTTCCCTCCTCTTCACATCTGACACAGGTTCATCTCCCCAAAGATGTCTCCAGGTTTTTTAATACAATAGCACTGTCATTCTAATAAACCATTTGCAGCCATCCTGCATACATTTCCTTTGGCATATTGATTATTTTAATCCTTTTTTTTCTTTTTAGAGTTCATTGGTATTCATCCTCTAAAGCAGGGAACCTTAACCTGAGGCTAAGAAAGGTCTGGCTTGCCTTTGGAAAATTTTCTGCTATGGAAGTAATGAAAATTACATAGAAAACAAATCAAGAATAATAAACTATTTTACTGTGTTGCTCTGTTTCACAAATTGGATTGACTGTCTTAATTTGAAACCACTTTTGTTTGGTAATTAAGTAGTTTTTGTGTTCAGTATTTTTCTTTCTTATCCCAAATAAGGCTTCAGTCTGTTAAATCTGCATGGGAATGTAACTGCAAGTTCCTGTTTTGTGGGTGATACCTGACTTTAAATGGCTCTGTTGTACTTACCTGAATAATTAAATTGTGCTAATGGCTGTAGTTCATCAGGAACATTATCCTTGCTTTATTATTATTCTACTGCCAATGAAGGATAGTAAGATGCCAACCACTAAAATGCAGCTTTTGTGGAACCCAAGGAAATATTTATAGCATAAATCAATCCAATCAGAATGAACTACAGAAGAAGGCAAAGAGTTTTTCTGGAAGACTTTGAAAACACCATCGATAAAAGGATGCTACAATTGATTACTGCTCAGGGTGCTTTCTAAGACAAATGACTTACCATTCCATTTAAAAGTTAATGCTGAAAAGTCTTCAAATGCAAAGAGCAATACACAAACACTACAGAAAGAAATGAGCAGCTACATGGGGTAAAAAAATACAGGCATGCAGAGATACCACAAAAATGGCATTTATACTGGCAGCAAGAGAAAAACTTGTATGCATCATAGAAGGGAGGTACTGAAATACTTTTCCATGTAGAAAGAGTGGATGGGAACAAACAGGGATTTGTGAACAATTTATGGGAAGTCACATTATGAAAAGGCATATAATATCAACTCAAATAACCAGCAACTGGACATCATAACCCAGCTTGCTCCTTCCAATCTTTCTCCCAACTTGTATTTTTTAGCAATCTGGTTCCTGTCTGCATGTGCTAAGATAGTTTGATTATAAGGTAGATGTTTATATCCAGAATAGATTCACATCATCTCTTCCACCCGCAAAGGATTATGAATCAATCTGAAGAACTATGAAAAGCTGCTTCATTTTTTTGATGTCTTATTAAAAGATTGTCTCATAAGAGATGCTGGCTCATTCTAGTGTGTTTAATTTAGACACATAAATAACATATACTTGCAAATATTCTAGTGACCTGTGCGAAATCAGACCTTTTTTCACTTACACACAGTTTTCCTACATCACTGTAGAAAATCTATGGAGTGCGTACATGAATTCCTCCATTGCCAAGAGCTGAATTCTCTTCTTATGCACACAACACAACCACCTGTAGAACTGTCAGCCAAACTTGGTGGCTAATTGCTTTTCTGAAGTGCATTATCTCTGTTCTGCTAATAGAAATAATAAAAGCTTTAGTGTTCCCACAGCTTCTAAAGCAGAATGGTGGTAAGTATGTGATTTTTACAAACAGATTAGTCTACTGCACATTATGTGTCTTCTGGCAAGAAAACGAGCATATCGCTTCTTACAACAGAGAAAAAACAAACATAAAACCCTAAACAAACAACAAACAAACAAACATACCCATATAAACCATGCTTGGATGAAACAGAGAAACACAAAGTATGATAAATAAAGATGTGGAAATGCACCCTTGTGGTTGACATTTTCAGGAATCAGGTGTTTATTCATGTTGGTCAGTGAGTAAAATAGTCAAATCCATGCTTTATTTTATTCCTTACCTAAATTTAACTTCCATACCAGCAGTTTTGGCATATTGATTTCTCAACTGATCATACTCAAGCTCAACCCATTCTCTGGGACACAGACACCTTTAGCTCTGTGCTATTTCACCTACATCTGGACCTCTCTTACTATAGAATTTATTTTACTTTCTTCTAAGTTCTTTGCTGATGAAGGCTGGGAGTTATGGACACACTTTTTCAAATACTAAGTTGTGGAATTAATGTGACTGAATACAGAAGGCCTTTTACCTGCTTCTGACAGAACTATGTAAGGTAAAAGTGAATTTATGACAGTGAACATTTTGTGGCATGCTCACAATGGACTGAAAATTCAGATCCTGCAAATGTGATTGCAAAAGCCTGGGTGGTGAATTTTAGGGTCAGAAATCTACAGCAGCTTGAGCTTGTCTGAGTAAAGACTTGGCTCCGCTCACATTCCTCATGTGGCTTTCACCTTGCTTTCCTGAAGTGCTACACATAATGAGGAGGCCTGGAGGACAAACAGGTTACAACGAAGAGGCTCTTGTCTGAAATCATGTAAAAGAGACACATTCACACATCTCCAATTAGTTTTTAAAGTGTTTTGGAAATATTAACTCTTACTTAAGTTAGGATTAAAGGTTACCTTTACCAGTGCAGACAATAAATACTTGCAGAACTGTTATTTCCTGAATAGCTATAGACACTTTCTTCATAATTTTGTCATTGCGTTCTTCAGAAGAAATATCTTTAGAAGCTTGCTTGAAAAGCACAAGAAAATCAGGTATATATAGCCTTTATTTTTTATTATTAAAAGATCTATAAGACTAACTGGATTCTGCAAAAGCAAAGTATGTCTATGGCCTTGCTGCCTCTTATCTTTTAATTTTCCTTTTTCAAATGAAGTGATAAGTTACATCATCAGCTGTGTCGTCTTTTTGTCTTTAGATCTTTTATTTTCCTGCCATCATCTGTCTTTGTGTTTCTTTACCTGGGGCTGGACACATTCAATACTGTGGAACTCTTATCAGCTTGTTTGGAAAATAGATGCCTTAATGGATCACTGCCTAGCTGTAAATAGTATGACAAAAGCAGGATCTCATATCATATGGGTATCATCTTAAAATGGCTCAGAATATCAGTCACCAAACAGACTTTAAAGTAGTAAAATTCAGTCTTCCCTAGGCAGAGGAAAAGTAGAATTGGAAACAGACTTCTGGAACCTTCTCCTTAAGTCAAAAAAACTGAGAGAAAAAACTTGATGTAATTCTGGACTCTGAGCACACACATGGTTTGACTATAAATCTCTTATCACTTATGACTCGCAGATTTCTGAAACAATCATGGGTGTTAGTTGTTTCATCTCAGCTCCTTTCCCTGGAAGTGTACTTCATAAAATATTTTTATGCTATTCCCTGTTGAGCAGACACATCTTGTCACCGACTTCCAGTGTGATCACTTGTTCTTAAGCACTCATGGATAAGCAGTCTCTTTTTCCAAACTTGTTTCTTTCCCTAGGATTTAGTTCAATTCTGAAGTTCAGATTTCTGGCAGTGTAGGACTAATTAAAATTCTCCTTGATCAGTGTATTCTAACTTTCTTACAGGCCTCTTTTATCTGCACAAATATGGCTTCAAATGCATTTTCTCTCCTTAGAGGCCAGCAACAGATCCTAGTAGACATTTTTTTGGTGTGGTTATACCCTTTGTCCCACTTACCCACCTGCTACAGATTGTTTCTTGTTTCTTTTTTTTTTTTTTTTTACCCTGAAAAGGCTGTATTTTGATATAACCTAAGCCCAGTGATCACATTTTTCAGACCAAACATCTGCTGCAATTGTCTGTATTTCAGAACAAGTTTTAATCTCTGTGAGACATCTCAGTCCAGATCAGGGATGAAACAAGCATTAAGGCAGTGTGGAGAAGAACAAGAGAAGAAACTGACAAAAAGAAGGGGAAAAGAGTTGTCTCCATACTTCGAAATACTATGTCTGGATTCAGTTTCAATACAAAGAAAAGAGCAGGAAACATGGGCCTAATTTGTCATTCCAGCACAACCACCTCTTCCTAGGTACAAATTTGCACAAAGCAATGACACTAAGCACAGGGGCTACTCCTCTGTCTTATGGTAAAGATTATCACTCACATTTCTGCTCCTCACTGTAAAAGTAAAGATTACAGGGCTGAGATATGTGTGAACTAAACTTTGATATAGTTCCTGAGTGAATTGCTAAATTGATTTCTATCACAATAGCCACAACAAAACCCAGCATAGAAAACCACCATCAGATGTCTCTAGTGGATTTATCTTCTCATAAGACTTATTGCTACAGACTCAGTATTATGTTTGCTCCCCATCCACCCATTTCCTTCTGACAATCCACTACAGTGTCCTTCAAGCCTACATCTTTTTCCAGCTAAATAACCAAGGTAAGGTGTATCTTCTTTTTTTCCTCACACAAATATTCTTTCTCTGTACTCTGAGGCTGAGCAACAAGTCAAGCACCCAAAATACAGAACACGATCACAGAATCACAGAACAGTCATGGCTGGAAATGACCTCTCAGATCACCGAGTCCAACTAGAAAAAAAAAAAACCCAAACAAAACAAAAAACCACCAAAACCAAACCACACAACCCCTGCCCTCACTAGAGCATGTCCTGGAGCACCACATCTACATGTTTCTTACACACCTCCAGGGATGGTGACTCCACCACCTCCCTGGGAAGGCTGTTCCAGTGTCTCACCACTCTTTCTGTAAAGAATTTCTTCCTAACATCCAGTCTAACCCCACCCTGTTTCAACTTCAGACCATTCCCTCTGGTTCTGTCATTAGTTACCAAGCAGAAGAAGCCAACACCCACCTCTCTACAACCTCCTTTCAGGTAGTTGTAGAGGGCAATGAGGTCCCCCCTTAGCCTCCTCTTCTCCAAACTAAACATGCCCAGCTCCCTCAGCCTCTCCTCATATGGCTTGTCCTCTAAACCCCTCACAAGCTTGCTA
>VWZO01021698.1:37583-66491 GCA_013396975.1 Bucco capensis | reverse complement strand
GAGCTCACTCAAGATGATCCTCTCCATGATCTTTCCTGGTACCGAGTTCTTACACTTGATTTTAGAGGAGTCTGCAGCAGACCAGGAAACATGTGCTGACTTGCCTGACCTGGAGCTTGAAAAATGAAGTTAGATCAGTTGGAAGACTTGGGATTTTTAGCAATAAAGTACTGGCAAATCTCTACTACCCATGTACAGAGAGAGTTGTTTCAAAGGTCAACAGCAAAGCCAAGTTGGATAGATACATGGACTGGAGATTGTAAAAATATATACTTGTTTGTTAACATTTGTGTCTTGTTTATTCCTTTGAAGTCTCTTCCAATTTGTGTGGATTAAAGCACTCTTTGGTTTATTATTCTCACTAGGTAGAGTTTGAAATTTGCTCTGTTTTGGAAGATTGAGATGGCAAGTAAATGACCAATATTAAAACAAATGTTCAAGATGATCTGCTCCAAAACAAAACTCAAGATTATCTGCTCCATAACCTTCCCCAGCACTGAGGTCAGACTGACAGGTCTGTTCCCCAGACCATCCTTCTCGTAGATGGGCACCCTGTCGGCTAGCCTCCACGTGCATGGATGCAGCTATGCAAAAACAGGGGTTATTTGAAATCAAACTCACATTGAAGATACAACCTTCTTGCCAAGCACCAGCCCTAGAACAAAGCCTTCTCTGCCTTTCCTGCTTGTCTGGTTAATTGCTGTTGCACCCAGTGCATTCCCCTGGGAAGTGTCTGCATGCTGCTAAGAAAGCAAGGGTGGCAATGAGGGACCTGTACATGCCAATGCAAGGACACCCTGGCTGATGACACCAAAATTACAGTTTAATAGCTTGATTAAGCCTGATACTCAATTAGACACTTAAAAATATACGCTCTCTCCATTTGAAGTCAGTGGGACAGAAACAGACTTACTGAACAAAGTGTGTGGCTGACAAATTCTGTACTGAATCAAGGCCTTCTACCATGAAGTCTTAAATAACTAAGGCTCACGAGTACTAGTCACATTTCTGTTCTTGCAAGCTACTATTATGACAGTGCTTAGGAATCATGAACAAGGAACCAATTTTGTTTGGTTCTGTACAAGGCCGGGGGAAAAAAGAACAAAACCTTGTTGACAACATGAGAGAAGAGACAATCAGCTCGGGAGAAGATGGGAGTGATGAGACACAGGGTGGGCAGCGCAGCTAACAGCAGGCTCAGTCTGGCAGCAGCCTCATTGTCTGGAGGCTGTCACAGGCAGCCTGGCCAGGGAGAGCTTTCAGTGGTGTCTGATGGAGGGTAACGAGGCAGCTTCCCCAAGGTGTGCAGCAGCTCTTCAGGAGTAGTGTGACAGAAGACATGAAAGCGCTCGTTTGAGACGTTAACAAGTGAACGTGGAAGCTGGCATCAGTGACCTATTAGGGCTGTGAGATGACACTTTCTGTGAATTATAGCTGATCTGTAGGGAAGGTATAGCTTTGAAGGGCTTTCAAGGTGAAGTCAAGTGCTTCACACCTGATGTGATATAAAAAGAAAAGCCAGTAGTGGGATGATGAGGGGGTAAAGTGACAATCCAGTGGAATTAATTTTGCAGCAGCATGATGAAGGGCAGAGAAAGGCAATATCCTTGGCCAGATTTCTCCCTCCAGTGACCACAGTCTCCCAGCTGATCCTCCCCACTACAATGCTTAAGGCACTTCCAAAAGCACCTAGCAAATTTCATTACTTGTTCTCAATTCAGTGATAAATGTGATGGAGAGCATACCCAGGATAAGGAGTATGATAAAAATGTCTAAATAATGCTACAAAAATTTTACATTTCAGATTTATATTAGGTCAGACATTAATAAAATTATTATCAGATAATCACGGAAAAGTAATCAAGCGTTGCCTTAATTTTAGATTTCAATTCATGTTCATAATTTCCCAAGAATTCACAAATAAAGGGGCATATTACTCCATTAGTATATGCATTTCATCAAAGAACCAATACTACACATAGTAAGAACTACTTACACTTTTAACATAGCAGTAAGGCATAGATAGAGAATTAAATTACACTAACAAATACAAGTACTTTGCCTAATTGTTATGGATTTTTCTCATCCCATGAAAGGGTTTGCTTTTGTGTTCTTCCACCTTTTCATCTCTCAGAATTACATAGGTGGTGTCAAATTCTCCAGACATTGACCTTCTCAGTAGATCACTAGGGACCTAATCCATCACATCCTTTGGCATGTCTAATTCCCCACATGGGGCATATATTCATCATTGACCTGTTGTAACACATTCTGTTTCCACACACTGAGGCATGCTCTGCTGTAATTTGCTCCTTTTATTCTGTTCTTCTGGAACACTGACTGTTTTAAAAGAAATCCCAGATTTTGCTCTTTAGCCTTCAGCAATAAACAAACATCAGCAATAAGCCAAGAGGTCCAGTGAGCAGCATCCTCCTACATCTTTCATAAATATCCAAGTATGTATTACAGATCTCCTCAGCATTATTGCCTACTAGGTCCTTTTCAGAACATTACTTCCTTCCCCTTACACTCAGTTGTGCTTGGCACACACACAAACACAAACAAATCCAACAACCAATGAAACAGACACAAAAAAAAGAAAACAATCTTGGTGCAGTTGCAAACGAAACCCACAGCATCCTTGTACATTTTTACATCAACAGCAGCATTTGACTGAGTTTAACCTCTCTTAAATTTTAGCCAGTTGAAAGGCATTGCATCTTAGTCATTTTGACTGTCCCAGTAGCCAGTGAAGAGAAGCGGCTATCTCCAGATAGTGATTCATCCTAGCCACTCTTTGCATCTACTCAGACCAGGTGTCTGACTTTCAAACAGCTGAAGGTACACACAGCAGGGAGCCCTGTATGGAAGGTTTTTTTCCTCCTTCTTCTTATAGTGCAGTGTTGCTACACTACTACTAGAGTCCTGAATTCAACTGGGATTAATGCATTTGCCTTGGGTAAAACAAAAATGGTGAAAAAGACTCCCTGCCTCCCCATCAGATAGAAAAAGAAGGTATTATTCTTTTTCAGCTGCTTTCTGTGAAATGGAAAGGCAATGATTTAACCTTCTAGTACGGCCTTAAGTGTACTGTATTACAGACCTTCCTGAAAGCTCACTTCATCTACTCTGTTGTGTGATAACCTCCAGTACATTGTATTTCTGGACACAGTCCCCATCACTCAGCAGTTACTCAGCTCACATTGCTCTGAAACACTTCCAGCTATAGGAAAACTTTCCTGGATAAGCAAATAAGCTTTTAACTAATTGCACATATGGGTGCAAAATGTCAGCATTATTTGTATGTGCAAGTTCACGGAGATGTTAAAAGTAGTCAAATATCCATTAAAAGAAAAAAACCTTTTATTTCCCAAACCCATGTTTTGCTTTCTTGTGAAGTTTGTGCCTCTTTTACCTAGTTTCACCCCTGTTTGCTCCTGACTCATCAAAACCAAGAGAGAAGAAACACATTACATTTAGAGAAGTAGTAACTATTCATGCACAGCTCTGAAAGAGCAAACAGTGTCCTGGTAAGACCTCACAGAAGAAAACATTTTCATATTAAGTGCTAAAAGAAGTTATAAGAAAAACTAAATAATTTTGCAAGTTTTGAGTAGACAAACATAGGGCAGAGTGAACACTTCTTAGCTTTGGCTGCTAAAACACTGGTGGATATAGCTGAAACCTATCACAGCACAGAATCTACCTCCTTTGTAGTTTCCAGGTGCATGTTTAAGGTTTTTTTGGAGCTTCCTGCTTCTCATCACCTCCATCAGTTTTCTGTTGTCTATGATGTCTCCCTGCATTCCATCCCAGTCATAGCCCTTTTCCATAAAAGTTCTGGTTATACTCTAATAGAATTTGCATTCCTACTAATATTCCAAAGTGACTCCACTTCCAGTATTAATCCTTGATTTATGTTCTAAAAATCCCAGTGAAACTGGTCTGTATCAAAAGAAGTATAGGCAGTTGGTCAAGGGAGGCGATTCTCCCCCTCTACTCTGCACTTATGAGGCCTCACCTGGAGTACTGTGTCCAGTTCTGGAGTTCCCAACATAAGAAGGACATAGAGCTCCTGGAACGTGTCCCGGAGGAAGAGCAACTAAAATGATCAGAGGGCTGGAGCACCTCCCCTATAAGGGCAGGCTAAGCAAGTTGGGGCTGTTCAGTCTAGAGAAGAGGAGACTCCGAGGTGACCTTATAGCAGCTTTCCAACATCTGAAGGGGGCCTACAAGAAAGCTGGGGTAAGGCTTTTTACATGGGTGCATAGCGAGAGGACAAAAGGAAATGGTTCTAAACTTGAAGAGGGAAGATTTAGGTTAGACATTAGTGAAAAATTCTTTCCTGTGAGGGTGGTGAGATGCTGGAACAGGTTGCCCAGGGAAGTTGTGGCTGCCCCATCCCTGGAAGTGTTCAAGGCCAGGTTGGATGGGGCCCTGACTACCCTGATCTAGTGGAAGGTGCAGGGGGATTGGAACTAGATAATCTTGGGGGTCCCTTCCAACCCTGACCATTCTATGACTCTACGAACATCAAGTCATCAAAAAAAAAAAAAGTAGAATTGTTTTTTGGAAATCCACTATTGGTAGCGGAGGAAAGGCAGATCTTTGGATTAAGAATGACTGAGAATCAAGGGTCCAAATTCAATATTACTAGCAATTTTGCAGTCTATGTTTCTATCCCAAGATAGGATTTTTTCGGGTTCTAAGTCTGAGCTCTAAGATATATTTCAAACAGATTTCTTTAATCTATGACTTGAACTATGTGCTCCTTTACTGAGTTAACCAGCCCAGAATAAAAATGAGAAGTGTGCTAAAACCAGAATAAGGTGGAGTCTTTTCCAGTTGTTAAGAAGAGATTTTTTTATAAATATCCTTGTTTTGTGATTTTAACTGAAACAAATGAAACACAGCAGTTTAATTATCTCTTAGAAGTTTGAATTATACAAATATAAATCAAGCCAACTGTGTTTGTGCTGTCCTTCTCTAAGAGGAGCAAATGTCATACTAGCTGTTCTGGGCTTTGGTTTATGAGATTTCAGTGTGATTGTTTATACTGGAAGATTAAAGCAAACATCAAAGAGCAACATTAGTCCCCAAAAGATGACCGAGAAATAACAAATCATTCCTAAGTCTACAACTAGGTGTGGAAAGTCTTTAACTTAAAAGTGATTGGAAATAATCTTTTCTCTTACCAGGTGAGAGAAATTCCTGACTGGTCAGGTATGAATGGTGACTGTGACCACACAACATTATTCCTGCAAATAACTGAACTTGCCACATCAAGAGAATGTGGTTTAATGCCCACTCAACTACACACTCAAGAAAAGATCAAAAAGAACTTCTCATAAAAGAAAGATAACCTTCCCTACAATGATGTTATAGCCCCTCCTGCAGAGAGATCCCTTTTGTTGTGAGAAAGAAATCAGCAAGCCACTAAAACTGAAGGAAACCCAGCTAAGAGCAGCTACAAAAAAGCCACACTTGTCTGCCACAGCAGGAGCAGCACAGTGGAAGCACAGAGCAACTCTCCAGCCTGGGTCCTCCTTCACACCAGCAGGCCCAAGAGCAGAAGTAGGGTAAGAAGATGCAAAGGTTAGAAAAGGGTAGGAATATCTTTCTACCTTTACTTCTCAGAATAAAGTTCGCTTACATTTCTTGACAAATACGTTTTGCTAAAATTAACCTGGTTTTATTTTTATTCCACTAATGGAATGTTTTAAATAATGTATTTAAAACATTATCAGAAATACTAATTTCAACCACACACCTGTCTACATTAAGACAAAGGGGGGGGCGGGTGCCTGTTCTTAGTGTAAGAAAAAGAAATAGAAAATCCATCCTCCTCTTCAAAGAGGGACTCAGTCACAGCTGCTCACATGAAACAGACATAAAGGACAATGGGTTATCTATTAATTAGTGGAGGAAATATAACTAAAAGAAGACAGAGGTGAAACTGTCAAGACAGATTTTCCTAACAATTCCCAGCAATTGTACTCACAGGGACATGATTTCTACTATAGTACTTGCCCTCAGGTATCATACCCTAGAGAACTCCATTCAGTTTACTAGATAGGAGGGAAAAAAAAGGAAGAAAAAGTTTTGAATTGCTAGAGACTATTTTCATATATATCAATCACATTAAATTCTAGCTCATGTAACATACCCAGGTGCAACAATAGGCAGCAGGACAGTGATCTTTCATACTGTTTGCTGTGCTCTTGATATATTACAACCTGTGAGAGACCCATATCCAGGCTAGCACACTGCTCTGCAGAAGCCAGGAGGAACCATTCAGGGCCAGCAGACTGCATAAAGGGTCCTTAACACCCTACTGGGACTCCACTCCTGGGAACTCTCCTCCCACTACATCTTTGCCCTGCTTGGCCCCAGGCAGAGGTGAGAAGCAAAGCTGAAGGGAGCCCAAAGTCCCAGGTGCTTCAAGCAGATCCCAGCTGGCAGCAGCCAGACAGGTGCCTCCCCTGCCTCTTCTTCCTGCACCTTCCACTGCCTTTGTTGTTGTTGTTTAAACTCTCTCCATGCAACAATTCACTAGAAACTTGATGGATTTAACAAGTCATAGAGAGAAGCTTTCATCATCCAGGAAGGCAACTAAGCCAACGATTCTGATTTTCATGCACCAGAAGGCTTCAGGCTTCCCCACAGCCACTCTCCTCCCAGGAGCCACAACGGGAAGACAGAAAATGAATATCCTTTCTGCAGGAGAACCCTGGACAGAAAGGAACAGGATGCTGAGAGCAGGGATGTTGTCATGGAAACAGATAGGGAACCCTGGTGGTTAGAAACTTGGAGGCAAGTAATTAAAGATGCCCAGAAGCCAGGGACAAGGGTCTGATACCACCCTGTTACCCTGAGGCAAATTTCAAATGAAGATGAGACCTTCTGCCTCATGCCCATAATTATTGATTCCAATTCCACCTGAGAGAAAGCACTGTTTGTAACAGAACACTGAACCATCATTTTCCTCCGCAGTTTGTTGTCTTTGTTTCTGTAGTGACAGCATGTAACTGAGACAAAATCTCCAGCCAGCTGCAGATGACCTGTAATTGGTGACATCAAGTTCATTTGACATCTGTTATTCACAATGAAAATTGTCAATGAGTTGAAATATTCTGAAGATGGACCTGCCCATGCGTAAAGATCTGTCTGACTCATTATAGGCTGAATGATGATATGATTTACAAAAACAGAATAAAAATACCCACCAAAACAACAACAAACAAAAAAAACAACAAGCACTGGCTAGGAGAAACAAACAACAAAAAAAAATCAGCCTTGCTCATTCAAACTGCAAATACACGTTTCAGCATCACAGAAGAAATTCTAACTTGCTTCCCCCTGTGTTAGTAAGCATATAATTATGCACAGTTAATTTCTTTGCATTCATTATGTCCACAGGGGTACTTAAGCATCCATGTGAACTCACAGAGACAGATGTGTTTCTGCAGGTAGGGTCCTGTACACTATATGATTTGGTGACTCTGCAGTTTATCCCTTGCTGCAAAACATATTCCAGATACTCATCTTTCACCATGCACAAAAGCAGCTCTAGCAAAGGCTTTGTGGTGCAAGCAAAAGCCCGAGAATGTGAGCTGAATACCAACTGCAGCAGGCATGTTGTCCTGCACTAGCAAGCAGACTAAAACAATAGGATATAGATCTCAGAAACATCATTTTATCTTAAGCTGCTTCTAACTCTGAAACTAGGAGATGATCATCAGAAAGTATGGGAACACTAAAAAAAAAATCTAGCGGTAGCAACAGAAGATTATATATGCCCATACAGAAATCTGAATCTTCATTTAAATGTATCTGAAGGTCCTGCAAAAAATGCCCAAATTCCCAGTTCTGATGTAGAATCTAGGGATTTGGGCACAAACGTTGGATGTATTTGGCTATGTGGTAGGATTCTGTTCACCTATAAGCTCATGCAATTCTACACATGCAAATCTAAACACATTAATTTTTAGTATATATTTGCAGGAAATGTTATTGTAGCTACTGCAATAATACATCTCACTAACCAGAACTTAGATACATGAAAACATAAAATCACTGGTATATATTTCAATTTTTTACACTGCAAGTTGTTCAGAGTGATTTTGCCTACTGCATGCTGTCTACTCTATATTTTGTGCTGTGTGCACTCTAACAATAAATCTGAAACTAAAGAAAAGCATTCATTATTGTGAATTCAGCAAAGACAACAACAACAAACCATATCCAGAAGAAAATGCAGACTCTCCTTTCACTTTTGTTCAAAAATGTTGAGGAATCAGATAATACCAATATTATTTTAAAACACATAAAAGTATGACATTTTAAAGAAGTAATGTGCACAAATAACCTCATCTCTGTCCTTGATCACTACCATATCCAAAGTCTCTTCCTCTCAGCTGGTTACAGCCACCTTCACTTGCAGTAAGAGGCCATTAAATCAAATCAACACCTGGCAACCTGACTTGATTTCAGAGCTAAATTTCTGTGTCAACAGACTTTCAGTGGAAGAAGACAGTGGCAGATTCTACAATAGCAGCTACTACATTTAATGAAGGGAGTCTTATTACTGCAGTCATTTGTTGCCATAGCTTCCCATGTTAAAGTCAAAGACCATTAGAGCATTGAAAGTTAAGGTTATTTTTCATTTCAATTTCTGAGATTTTGACTTCCAGCCACTGGTTCTTCTTCTTCTTAAGTATTTTTGACCCCAGAGAACATTTAAACATTGTAATCAATTGCCTTCTTGACCCTCATTTTGATAAACTGTCTGCTATGGAGACTTGTCAAGAACAAAGTAACCTGGGAAGAGGAAAATCTAATTCTGGTCAACTTAGTTCTGCATCATCACCTTTTCAGAGCATCCCATCTGGCATCCCTACTCAACAATTTTTGACTCATATGTGGACTCTCATCTTGACAGAAATAACATCATCACTTCTGTCAAATTATGCTGCCTTCTGCCCTCCCCTTATGTGTTTATAATACTTCTAAATTCACTGGAGTGAATTTTTACTCCTCAAGAGTAAATGGGATTTTATGCTTTGGTTTCTTAACAGACAAAGAAGAAATATATGCAGGTGGGAAACCAGACCACTACTACTTTCAGTTTAGGATGTTCTGCTTAAGGTCCATACCAAACAAAATGTAGAGCAGGAACACCTGACACTACCAGAGAAAAATAAGGCAATTCAGACATAAAGCATCAACAGTGAGCCCTGTCCCCTGCATTCTGAAAATACCAATCTCCCGGACTAAAAGGAAGGCAATCTCCTACCAACAACATATTGATCTCCTCCACATTGCACACATATGCATTTCCTGGGGACATCAGATAGTGAATTACCAAATTTGTAAACATTAGGAGGCCAGATGTGCATTTAGTGAATCATTCTGGTATTTCAGATGCCATGCAGTCTCATGTTATGTTTCATTTGAAATTAGCAACCTGTGTTTTGTAAGTTTACTGATTTAATTATTGTGAAATCTCAATGTTGGCATACAATAGTAAGTCAACTAGCCTGTGGTCAAGTGAGGCAAAACTAATTCACATCACAGATGTAACCCAATACACTAAAAAGCACACATCAAACTGCATTTTTGTTGTTCTGAGGTGGGAAAGCTATGTTCTACATGCTCTCAAATCACTTTCTAGAGTAGAAGTTAATGGAGATGCTAAAAGACATGTGGAGTGTACAATCACATGGAAGACTCAATTACTGTTCAACTGTTTACTATTAAGACTGTGACTTCCAAAGAAAGAAGTGACTGACTGATCAGACATGATGTGAATCTGTCAGAACAACACAACCTAACACTGTTACAGCATAGATAGTTTAGGTAATTCATTCATAACTGACCATCTATCTACAAGTGCTATCTACCTACCTACTACACACAGACCGGGGAATGAGAGGCTAGAGAGCAGCCCCGGGGAGGGGTTTCTGGTGACCAACAGGTGATCTTTTTTCTACACCCCTGTGAGGCACAGAGGGACTAACAACACCAAAAGGTCAACACCAGCCTCTGAAACTGCCAAACCCAACACTTCACTGAACACCAACGAATCACCTGACAATCAGCGACACTTTAACTTTGGCAACTCGGCAATTATTAGCAGTACAATCAAATGGGGGCCTCGTCAGCAGCACGGATGGGGATTCTCAAAGCTCGCATACAGAGGAATAAGGAAAGGGGGGACAGAAAGGGGGTTCAGTTTAAACCAGAGGGGAGGAGGTTCATCACTCACCACCCTCGGCTTGGTCTTCATGAAGTTTTCCACCTCCCGGAGTTACAGAGCCGTGGGCCGGCAGCGGAGCCCCTCCGAGGGATCCATTTTCCCCTGGCGCTTCCCTGAGGGCGGGTCGGAGGTGAGGGGCGAACGGGGCAGGCGCAGGGCCTTATGTAGAGACTTCTGATTGGTCGGTGGTTTCGCGCTCTTTTCGTTGTTTGCTCTCCCCGGGCTTTCCGGCGCTCGTGCCGCCTCAGCAGCGTGGTCCCGCCCCGTCCGGTCGCAGTGTTCTCCAGACATTAACCCCTCAGTACCTTACATCTGGTCAAAAGCAAGTTGAACGTGAGTCAGCAGTGTGCCCTGCCAGCCAAAAGGGACAACCGTGTCTTGGGGTGCATCGAGCACTGCATTGTTAGCTAGTCAAGGGAGGTGACAGTCCAGCACTGGTGTCGCCCCACCTCATGTACTATGTGCAGTTTTGAGCACCGCATTATAAGAAGGATAGGAAGCTGTTGGAAGCCACTAGTTGGTGAAGGATCTAGAGGTGAAACTGTATGAGGAACAGCTAAAGTCACTTTGTTTGTTCAGCCTGGAGGAGACTGAGACCTCATCAAGGCAAGTGGAAGGGCAGGAGCTGATCTTGTCTCTCTGGTGACCAGCGACAAGACCCAAGGGAATGGCATGAAGCTGTGTTAGGGTAAGTTTAGGTTGGCTATTAAGAAAAACTTCTTCCCCCAAAGGGTGGTGGAGCACTGGAACAGGCTCCCTAGGGAAGTAGTCACAGAACCAAACCTAACAGAATTCCAGAAGCATTTGAACAATGCCCTCAGGCACATGGTATAATTTTGGGGGTTTTCCTGTGCATAGACAGGAGTTGGACTCCATGGTCCTTATGGATCCCTTCCAAGTCAGGATATTCTATAATTCTATAGAATAGAAAAATAATTTGACAAGTTACCAAACCTCGCACTATAATTTGTCTACTGATGCCCATAAAACAGTGTTGTAGAGTGGCAGTAAAGATAGAGTGACTTCAGTCCAAGGGTGGAATTCAGTGGCCCAAAATTAAGCAGGTAGTGTCACTTAAATACTCAAAAGAGGATGGCAGACATGGTCACTTCCGTAATGCGCAGTCTTTGTTTCATTTATCTGTGCTGAAAATCAAAGCTTAATGGCTGACACCCATTCTAATGAATCTCTGTGACAGACAGAAGGCACACAATCATTATTGCCATCCCAATGTATGAAAATACTGCTTTTTTTTCCACATCACTTATCAGAATTGACATGTTTCTTGCAGATCATACTTCAAATCAATTTATGAACATCAGCTGTTCCAGAGCCAGAGGTTTTCATTGTATTGTACGTAGCCCTTTACACCTCTCCACTGATAATAGAACTACTTTGTTTAAAAACAAACAAAAAGAGTAAAACCAACCAAAGTCAAGCAAAATACCTGAGTGAACTGAGTGTAGTAAGAGGTTTAAGGATGGTAGATCTTGTTTCTGTCTTTGCTCTATTTCTGTAAATTATTATGCTGCAACTCCAAAGAGAACATAAGCCATTATGACCTGCAGCTTTTCTCCAGGGATACAGTACAAAAGTGCTCTCTCAGAAATGCAATCAATTCCAGAGATGACTGCTTCCTGCATGCTTCCAAGCTGCTGTATAAACCAGCTCCCCATAAAAGGAGCAGGAAATGCATGACATCCTTTAGCAACCAGTCATTAGAATTTAATGGAGGAGGATTAAAATACAAAAATGCCATGCTTATAGACCTTCCTATACATTACCTAAACCTTAGAGAGGAGGAATTAGTGGCATACTGGTGAAGCCTTAACCCTTTCCTTTACCTTCAGAGACAGAAATTTCCCACAATCAAAGGAAAATCTTTGTCATATTAGAAGGGAAAGGCAAACAAAAATCAAACCTCTGAACGAAGTGGAGTCAAAGGTTAGATTCAGCATTTGATACTATCTCTCAATTTAAAAATTTCTGGGAGAAATAGTAATACATTCCTTAATCTTGGTTTCTCCTTAATTGTCTCTGCACAGGTGCTGTACAATAGCATTTCTTGCATTTTAGCAGTTTTCTCATTCCTAGTTGCCTACATTAAAGTGCATGTGCACTCCCTCTTGCATACACACAAGGTACAATAAGAACAAACAAAATAACCTCTGAAATTATGTTCCTTTCAAGCTACTGTGAAGTCTTCTTTCATACTGAAAGCACCTTGTGCACAGTATCACATGCATTGATAATAACTGGCACAGATTTTTCCTGGGGCAAAGCAAGTATTTACAGATTCTTATCACAATCAGAAGGTAGCTTGAACAGCAGGAATTTATCAGCCTCTTGAGGCTTAGCTCTCTCAAAATCACCCCAGAAGGTTCTCTAAGTTCCCTCTGCAAGTTTTAAAACTGACAACTGCACAGTGCTGATAACTAATATCTGTATAAATGTTTTCCCCACTACTTGTTAAATGTACCTAAAAATAAATTACAGAGAGTCTACCTTTAAAAAGCATATCTCTTAATGATTACATATCTCTTAAATGACAAGTATTTTCAGCATATTAAACCAGGGGCCAGCCTGGAGGAATGTTCTTTTTTGGCAACTTTTCCATCCCTCATTATGCTTTGCTTTCCTGTTAAGTACGGTTTGAATCACACAAGCAATTGGGATCCAGAGCACTGCCAGGCACCCAAATCACCTGTGCCAAATGACCATGACAGAGCTACACAGTCACACCTTGCCATCCTGTAGTCTGAGATCGTTCCCAGCACAGTACAGTAACAGGAATTCAAGATCCTCAGCTGCTAAGAAAATGTATCTTATAATACTGAGAAGCTTTGACTCGAAAGGCTTGACTGACTTACATTAAATATTTACTGTTATTGGTTAGTTTAATCATTCAGTTGCAATAAAAAGTATTCCCTGCAGCTTTGCCCCTCCAGCCTGTGATCTAAGCACACTCCGCACCCAAAGCCATGCCAGCCAGCCAGGAGACCCTGTCCCCTGCCATCTCCAATGGAGCACAGCAAGGACAGGCGTCCAATGCTGGAAACAGCTGCCCTTCCATTACCAACACCTCCTCCAAGAAAAGCAGTTGGGAAAATGATGTAGCTGGGAAGCATTGTGCTCTGGGTGAAATACTGAAAAAAAAAAAAAGGTTCTGACTATTTCTGATTATTAGATCAAGCAAGCTCCTTTTTCTCCCAAAGCACAAAGATTTAATTCTTCATTCTAAACCAATTGCTTTTTCTTTGAAGGAGCAGCTGTGGGGGATTTCCTTGGAGAAGTATCTTCTCCAAAAACTCTGTACTGTAGAATGATTTCTTGATCTGGAGAAGTGTGCTTCATTATGAATCTTCTCTTTTTCCATCAGGAAGTGTGGTTGATGCAATGCTAAGGCATCACTTAGTCAGGAAGGCTGCTCTTTCTGATGACCTGAATTTGCTTTTTCTGATCTGTTGATTGAAGGTATTTTGTAGCCTTAACTTTTAAATTGAAGTAGTGGTTAAAACAATTAAAATTAAAATATATAGGCCATTTTCAGTAGTCTGAAGGGGTAACACATTTGGCACTTAATAAAACTTCATACAGATATCATCATCATTTTAGGAAGCTTATTGATCAACAAGTATGTCTGTGACTGTGTCTAATACCCACATCTTCAAAGACAGTTACAATTAATACTACTGAACATCCAGGTACTTAGAAATTCAAGAGAATACATTAATAAACCATACATTCAGATCACTATATGATAGAGAACACTCTTAAAAGATCATTTGCCATAGAACTAAACCTGTTAAAGGAAGGATTTACTATACTCCATGAGTGTGCTTTGAAGAACCTTCCACTGTATTCAATTACTATTGATTCATTAGGTACATGAACTGTACAGCTCTAATTAAAAACCTTTTTTCTTTCCTTCTTAGAAACCAGCAGGGAACCTTAAATAGATTTACTCTGAACTGAAAAAAAAGTGATAAAAAGATTAATTAGAAAAATACTAACCCAAATTCCCTGGCCTTCTTTGTGTTGATGTCTAAGTAACCATAGCCTCCCTGGCTCTCCCTGAGCTGAGGCAGCAGCTGATGTACTTTCCTAAGCAATTTGATTGCTTGTGTTCAGCACAAACATGTTTTGGCACGTCCCACAAGCAGGCAGTGCTTGCTCACACACATCATCCTTCTTGTTGCTGGAAGGGAAAGATCCCAGTGCTGGGAATCCCAGATGGAAAAGACGGATGCAGAAAAGGAGGAATGGCTTTGACTAACCAGGCTTCTGACACGCTGACTCAGCAAGCCTCTCAGGTCAGGGGAAAGGCTGATGAAGCATGGTGCTGGGAATGGGTCTGGCTGGAAGGGTTCTGCTGTCATACTGCATTGCTGGATGTGGGGAATAACTGATGGATTGTGATGAGCTTTCTATCTCACTCTGACCCAGTGCTCAGACTGTGTAAAGCCCAAGATCCTTCTGAACAGTAAAAAAAGATTTCTTCAGATAAGGTTCTTCATCCTCTGGCTCTGTCCCACAGCATTTAAAACTTAGATAGTCCTCCAGAGGTTACAGCATCAGTCAAGACTTTGTTGGATGGACTGAAATGAAAATACTCTAAACATGCTTTAGGAGAGGGAAATATGTCACTCTCTAGGTAGCTCTACTACTTCATGCTTAAAAGCCTGTCATTTGTGCTACTTGGGCTTTGATAGCTACTCATAGAAATAATAACTAGGCAAAGGCATTTTAAATACTTTGTACCTTCTGATTGCCCTGCAGGTAGTAGCTAATTTGAGACAATAACTGTCACCTCATCCTTCCAATGCCTTCCTATGTGTCAGGCCTTCCTTAGGGCAAATGCATATCCTAAACATGGTCATTGCTCTCCAAAGCAATAATGCATCTAGGCCTTTATTTCTAATTTCATACAGCTACCGGTAGGTTGGGGCCTTATTTTGTGGTCATTCACCAAGACAGGATTTAAAGAGATCTGTTACTATATGTTTTAATATTGACTCCTACAATCTACCTTCTGTTGCTTTACTTGCTAAGGTGAAGCTGGATTCATTCTGGTTCAGGGCTGTAGTGTTTAGCATAGGCACAAGCCATGTGCTCCATTGTCCTGGGTTTGTATAGGATAGGGTTAACTTTGCACAAGAAGTGAGGAGGGGATGTGCCCAGGACAGACACCTGAACCAGCCCATGGGCTATTCCATACCTTACTGTGCCATGTCAGCTTCTTCGAATTCCCCCACCGTGGCTACTTCAGCTCAGCTTTCACCAGGGATCCAGTCTAATCTGCAGGTACCTTTACACATCAATAATCTTTCACCAGTGGCTGCCGCTTTAATGAACTCTATGTACAATTCAGATTAATACTTGTCCACCACCATTTATTCCACTTAAATATGTTTTAGCCTGTCAAGTGAACAGAAAGAGGAAGCTATTGCTTCTGTAAATGCAACAAGAAAAGTGTCACAAGCACTGTTGTTTAAAACAGAACTGGACAGGGTGGAAAGTAATGTATGGTACAGACCCTTGCAGCACGGAACGGGCTAAACAATCCACTGAACTCTGTTTCATCAGCTATTTACTGACACATTTACCTGCATCAATACCTTTGGTTAACAAGGCACAGATACCTGCCCTTTCTCTGAAAGGCTTCAACACTGCATTATACCACAATTTCACTTGTCCAACGCTGTTTTTTTGTTCATGTTGAGGATACTTCCAATCTAACTTAAAACATATGTGGGCACACAAACTCTGCTCCCCCTCTCCATCTTCAACAACTCCCTACACTCACATATTATTTTCAGATGCTGGGGAAAGAAGGCACACTTCAAAGGAGCTCTAAAGGCCGTGGTTTTCATTTTCATATAGGTCATTTTCAAAGTCTACATAACAGCTTGAAAAGGAGCTGGCTAAATCGCTGCACAGTTATTTGAAAATCCAGTGCTTGACTTCTTTCATTGCTTTAGGGGGTTATAGAAAAAAGTCTGAGAATTATGCATAGTCCAAAGGATAAATTTAGTCTTAATGAGTTTCATTCCTATTAATTGCCAAAAACCAAAAGGAAGTATGTCAAAGGCTAATAATTCCCCAGCATCTTCTGAGATGTGAATCTCATCTTATCAAATAAGATTGCACATTACATTCATCCTTTAGAGGGCATTCTGTGAATAAGGAATATACTCTGGGTAACACTGAGGGTCAGATCTACTCTGGTGTATATTTCCATATTTGCATTTAACCCAATGAAAATGCATGAGTTACACTGCTTGCAGACATTACTCTTTTCTTTAAATGTTTATTCTTGAAGCCTGAACTGATCTAAATCTTTTCAAATGTATCTCCATGTCTTCTCAATAGATTTCATCTGTAGCCTACGATTGTCCCTCTCTGGTTTATTCTTTACTATATATCTAACTTGGCTGATAAAGAAACAGAGGCATCCCAAGGGAACAATTATGCTTAGGCTTGTGAAGTATAAAACCTGTGCATAAGAGTAAAATATCTACTTGAGCAATAACAAGAGTCTGATACAAATTTAATAGTGAAAAGTAAATATTATCAAAGTTAGGACCTTGATGCTCTTCCTCACTGATGTCCATACTCAGTTTTGCCATGTTTTATGATTGGGAATTTAAAAACAAAATTCTGATGAATTCTCTGGGATCAGAGAATTTAAGAGTATAGTTATAGATATAACTTTCATTATGAGTAAAGAAGAATAATTTGCTCAAGAATTTGCCTAGATTGTAAAAGCAGTGAGAAGTGTGGCTTCAGAGCTGCTCTGACAAGGAAAATCACTTATGTAAGAGCATCAGAATTTTTTAAGGGAGATGTCATTTTCTGCTAGGAAAAAAATGCAATTTTCTGTCCAGAAAATAAAAATTATAGTTTTGTGATTGCCCACCTGGAGGGACCCTGTCCATTAAATTCACTGCTTGCAGGAAAAAAGCAAATGGGTAAGAGCAATCCTCAGGAAGCTGCTACCTGCTGCAGACATTGTTATCTTCCACACAGATATTGATAAAGGCCCTAGGTTTTCTTTCACATTTTACCACTTTCCTAACAGCTTTTAAAGTTATTATTATTTTCATTTTGGATAAAAATTTCCTAGATACACATGTAAAATTTCATAAAACTTTAAAATCCATGCTGACTCAGTACAGCAACACCTTGCAGGTGTTTTAGGAAAGATTTAGGAAAGGATCTGCTATTACAGAAAAGGCAGTAAATTAGTTTTTGATGAACGTCTTCCAGGGTTTAACCAGAAGCCTCTGGTTACTGGACCACAGACCACATTATTTCTACCCACATGGATTTGCACCAATGTGAAAGGCTACTTTTCATGCAAATTTCATGGCAAATTGAACGCCAACCCCAGAGCTGTAAGGAGTTAAGTAAACAAATGCAGATAAATGGTATCATCTGAGGTAAAATAAAGGGCAGAAATGAACTAGAATGTTATAGCTTATAAAAATGCCTTGGAGATCACAAAACTTAGCTCTGCTATGTGAAATTTCTCTTCTACACCAACATCAAGGTCCAGATTCTGATCTCCATAACCTACCTTCTTCCAAGAGCAATGTCCAGTTTCCTAAGCATTCATATTGGTACCCTTGAACATGTTTGTGAATTTGGTACTGCATAACTTAACAAAAGTGTAGTAGAATGTATCACACTTTTTGTTTCTTCTACAGCAAACTGATGATTGTTGTAAGGAAAACTGTGCTGTCCATGACCTTCAATTCTTAGCCTTTGAAAGAGGAGGAAAGTAGGTTGTGATATTTATCCTTTTTAAGTCTGTACATCCAGGACAGAAATATGTTCAGAAGATATGACACTGTTACTTCAGACAGAAAATTTATACCTCCAAGATGCTAGAACTTGGTGCTCTGAACCTAGAAAGCAATAATTACAATGAGAGTCTCAGGCACTAGTATATTTGCAATCAAAGCTACCTCTGCAGAAAGAGTTGAGACAAAAAGTGAAGTGAGAGCTGTGCAAAGCAAAAGAACTGGGAGTAAGGGAATTAAGAAATAGCAAACATCTGCAAGAAAACTGCAGATTCATGGCTGAACAACCTCTCTTACTAAGCCTGATGGCTCATTACAAAAAAAAAGAATGGGTAGATGCCAAAGCAGCTTTAACTCTGCAGGGACCAACACCTGTATCTGGCGCTTTCAGGAGTGTTACAGAAATAGGATACTCCAGGGCTCTGTCACATAGTTTAATGTTAAGGCTGGCAGTACAGGATTGTGAGTCTCCACTGCAAATTCTAGCCCATAAATAGCCCTGATAAGCATGGAGCTTGGGACATGAGGCAGCAGATTATTTTTAAATGAATAGTAGATCTGTTGCTTTGAGTAGCATTTTACTGCCTTTTGCTGTTACTCCTCCTTTTATAACCTCTTCCCACCACCTACCATGTTCCAGGGCAGATGTAGTTTTGTGCAATGTCCAGTTTGTTTCTTTCTCATTTCTCAAGGCACCAGACTTTCTATTTTCATCTGTGCCTTTATCTTTCTCTGTGACACTGATATCTGCTATGAGGATTGCTCTGTTATTCTTGTGCACAAGGCAGAGAATTATTTTTAGCTTTACAAACATACTATATGCTGTGGCCAAATTTCCAGTTGCTCTTTCCTCTCACTTTAGTCTCAGCTGTGGGTGAATGATCATGTTTGAAAATCAAGCCCACCCAGGCTTGTACAAATGCTCTGTGACAGTATTTGGGCATCCGCCTTACAGCAAGTATGGAATGTGCAGAGATGTTACTGCTGTTTTACACCTTGAGAACATCAGCATTTCAGATTGCCCATGAAAGAAGGCCTCTGAGAACACCTCTATCTGCAGGCCCATCTCTGTGGGACTAAGCTAATACTTCACACCCCTGTCATTAACTCTTTTCTTAATATCACGCATAACTGAGCCCACTGGAAGCATTATGAGCATTAATTTAGGCTTCCTATTCACTCACTGCAACTTTTCCTCATGTCTCAAAAACACAGCGAGGGTTCGCCTTGTGAGGAAAAGGAATCTGTGTTTGTATTTTCCCAAATCCTTATTCAAAAGAGCTGTGGAGTGAGGGGTGATGGCAGTAATTAATAATTACAGCTCTTTAGCCAGTATCCATCCAGGACAAGCAAGTGCTTAGTACATACTGAGTCAGGCTTCTGATTTCCCACCAGCTGGCAAGGACACCCTCTCAATGACTGAATATGCTTTCTCTCATGCTGATAGCTTTGTGCTTAAGGCTAGTGTTGTATTTAAAAAGATATTTAACATTATATCAATATAACAGTGTTCCTTCACCCTCCTGGAGGCATCTGTCTGGAGTGTAAATGGCTTGGGAAATGTGGCACCATCAACAGTGGTGCTGTTCTCTTTCTTTATTCTGGAAGCAGTGATGTTACTTCCAAGAACCTAGATACAAGCTGCCCAATAGAGTTAGCCAAAGAGAAAAAAAAAAAGCATACATCTGTCGTCTTTCTCCATTTGTGATAATCTGTCTGCATTGCATCTCGACATTATTCCATGTGTTTTATACCACTCTTGCCTTGAAGCCTGATGGGCAAAATCCACTTATAGTCTGCACACAGTACCCAGGGTTTGCTCTCAGTCTTTTCTTCCTAATCAAATTCAGAAAAAAAACCCTCATCACATCTAGCTGTTCTTCCCATTGTTCTCTGAAAATCACAATGTCATAGTGCTGAAAAAACCTATATCCACTGACCAAATGACATGATTCTGAACTCCAGGTGTGGAAAGGCCAGATTCCCTGCTGCCCCATATTTATTCTTCTAGTCAGATGGATACACTGAAGTCCCTTGGTAAAAATAGTGCAGATATAGACATGGCAAATTAACAAATTTAGTACTTCATCAAATATGCCTTAGACTTGGATTCACATTTACCTACCAGAAAGCCATCTGGGATAGGGCATCACTACCTGTCTTTCCCTCAGGATATGGGACTCCTTTGTCATTTCCTGTTTTTACATCTCACTAAGCTCCTGATTTTGTCTGGCAGCTTCTTTGAGTTTTGACCTTAATTCAAGGACTTTTTTTTTTTTTTTAATGGAAGTGTCTAGATGTGATAACAGATGCATTTCCTTCATCCTTGAGAAGACACATCCCCAACTTCTGTAGCACATAATCTAAAGGTTTATAGTGTTGTGCTGTCCTTTGATTTCCTATTTGCACTTCCTCTGATAACTTGTGTGGTTAGGCTCAGCCTCGGTTTACAGAGGTAAGGTGTTATTTAAAAGTCTTGCTTTTCCTCCCTCCCCATGAAAAACTATTTCTGACACCTGGTTCAGCCAGCCTCTATTTCAAAGTGTTTCACATGGATCCTTGCCATTTTGCTGATATGTTTGGAATACAAGCTGCTTGTGATCCTTGAACTTTTTTGGAATTCTGTCCCATTCTTTAACTATACTCTCAAAGTATAGACCCTGTTCAGCAAGGCCACCTGGAAATTTCTTCTCTGCCTCCTCACCCTAACTTACAACCCAAATATTCTTGTTGGCTGCAGGTGTTATACCCTAGCTTCTGCCTCCTAGACAAAGAGAAACATCTCAATAAAATGACCCAGTGGTTGTGGTCTAATTAAGAAGAGTTCTATCGTGTCCCTCTGACATCTAATTAAAACACTACCTACTTATGAGTTGTGCGTGACAGGTTGACATCCTTGACACATAAAAAGCCAAATGATCTTTAGAATAGCAGACATTTCTTTTACTAGGCATGATACACAGTGCATCAATCAGTAAACAATTCTCTGTGAAATCAAACTCAGGAAATAACTTCATTTTGCTATTCATATTTTGGGATAGCATGCAACATAATATATCAGCACCTTCCCTCCTGGTCACATATCTGACAACTGATTCACAGCTCTGAACCCCTCAATAAGCACCTAAAGATAATCACCAGCAGTTGTCATGTTATTGTTCCCCTGGCATCTTAAGGATGTTTATTCATAGGCCTCTTACTGTCTTCTTATCACTCTGACCCTGCTCTCCAGACAGAAGATCTGAGCCTGTGCCATCAGCCGTATATCTTACTGTCATTACAGAAGAATCACTTGTATTTCCACCCATTTTCACTAAGCCTTGATCAAAACTAAAGTCACTGTCTAGAGCTGTCATAGCTTTTGTGCACTAGCTTCTTTCCATTGTGGAGATGAAGAACAAAAAGCCATCACACCACTATGGAAAAGCAGCCCTCTGGACCCTTTTTTTCCACACCCTGCTTTATGACTGAGGGCAGTAACTATGTGGGGCACAGGAGACAGGAACTTCCAAAAACTCCATCATCTACTTTCAGCACAAAGTGCACTCATGAACCCTACACATTTTAAATAGGATTACAGTCATTAAAGTACTCATCACAAAACTGAAACTCCATGCTATGCTAACAACCCACCCTGCCCTAGAGACAGAAAAAGGCACGTGGGGCATCAGATCATTGTTCAGTCCCTCTCTTGGAAATCTCTCCTGTACAAGGATGATAATAACATCTTGTATCTATATATTTTAACACAGTCTTTAATCACTCATTTTGCATAGGACCACTGCTTCATTCACCAAACAGCTAATCAGTATTTTGCTTTCACCTTATAACTGACTGTGTGGCCCATGCTTTGCTACCCATTATTCAATTGTGTTAGGATGGCAGAACTATTAAATTTCCTCCAGGGCTTCTCAGTGGTTCTTATCACTTCAATATCTGAGAGCCTACACAAATGCAAGTTAATTTACCTTCAGAAAAATCAACACTGGCAAAGAAAAGATGGTACTGCTCTCTACAACATAGGGCATGGAGGCATAAAAAAAACTAAAGGCAGAGGTATTCACTGATTTTAGACATCCTGAGGCATCATAGATATAATTTTAAATTATTTAACAATATTCAAACACAGAGATTGCAGCATCAGTTGCAGGTGTGACAGCTGAGCAAATTGGATTCAGGACTCTGAAGATGGTCATTAAAAAACAGATAATTAGAAGCTATTAGGCTATTGCAGCTTCCAGACAGAGATCACAGAACAAGTTTGAGTGGCTATATTAGCACTAGACAGGAAAATCCAATGGAACAGTGCCTTATTTCAGTCACATGGCCTTCCTTACCCCTCCCTTGCTTCACTCAATAATGACTTCCCAGCTCAAACAATAAATGAGACAAAAGTCACATGGGCAACACTTGTCTCTCCTGTACAGCCCTAGTACATCCCTAGAGCAGCTCAATCCCAATCCTGCACGGCACCTGAGCCAGAAATCCTGCATAAAACCAAGATGTAATCACACATGTATCATAAGAGGACCAAATTAAGGTTGCCAAGCAACCACCTCCCCACATTATGCCACAAATCCTTGTCCCTCATCTTTTCAGCAAACAAATGCCAGGTCCTGTCTCACAACCCTGCTCTTTTCCTAATTACCTGTTCTCCCAAAGGATTCCTCATTGCAGTTCCTTTGTCCAGCCAGTACCAGCTTTCCCTCACTGCTCCAGTTGTTATTCTTTGTATTCTTTGTAATTAGCATTTAGTCCATCTCATTTGCTTTTTCCTCAATCCCAAGAGACAGACATTGTTAAAAAAAAAAAAAATAAAGTATGCTCAGTGAGGAGACAAACTTCAGAGATTTTAGCTGGTTTTAGCAAGTGCCTCCAAAAGCAGTATAAACACAGTTTTTTCTAAAGCATTAGTTACCAAGTAACTTCTACAGTGAAAAGACAGTCCATCTCTCTGCTACCAAAACAATTTTCTGCCAGATTTCTATTGTCTATTGCAGAATAGGGCATGCTACTGCATTTCCAAGAAAAGATCAGCAGAATGAGCCAAACATTTTCATATATTGCATAAAAATTTATCCTCAAAACCAGTCAACACATTTCAGCTGACTTTTTTCACACACAAACAATAAAATGTCAGATGAAGATTATGAAGTTGGGCAAAGCTGTAAGCAAAAACAGTTGTTAAATTAAACTCCCTGTAAACTTTGTACTAAGAACAAGACTAGAAATTAAAATTCTCCTACATGTCACTAAATGATGGCACTAAACTGATGATACTAAATTGGGAGGAGCTGTCGACTCCCTCAAAGGTAGAGAGACTCTGTAAAGAGATCTTGACAAATTAGAGTGTTGGGGAATCACCAACCATATGAAGTTTAACAAAGGCAAGTGCTGGATTCTGCACCTGGGACAAGGCAACCCTGCACGTACATACAGACTGGGGAAGGAGAGGCTGGAGAGCAGCCCCACAGAAAGGGATCTGGGGGTTCTGGCTGACAGCAAGTTGGTTATGAGTCAACAGTGTGCCACAGCAGCCAACTGTGTCCTGGGGTGCATCAAGCTGCCACTTCTAAGAGCTGATGATGACTGGTTCACCCTAGGAAAGAACATCACTGACTAGAAAATCCTGTTGTCTGGTGGGGCCTTGGAAGGGGAGGATATGCAATTATACAGGCTGGATAGGTGACCCCTTGATCTGATCCCATGCACCAGTTCTCATAGTCTCATAAATATGCTGTCCTCATTCAGAATCCCATAATTGGTTTTCACCCCAGTGTGCTCCATCTTCCCCAAGAAGGCCAATTTGCAGCACAGGGCATAGTCTATGTGCAACCAAGTCACTCCCATCACGCAGCTTTGCACAGCTCTAGCTCACGGACAAGGGTGCTGAGGGAGATCTCATTATGGACAATCCCTGTGTTAGTATTAAGCCAGGCATCAGCTTTCTAGGGGGAAAAAATACCCACAAATACCATAATACCATTATTCAGCTTCCCCATGGAGATCCTGAATGTTGCTGAAAGGAACACCATGTGAAGCTGTGCAAGTATAAGCCTGCATAAAACCGGGTGGGCACTACAGCTGCACTATTCCAACCTATATGTGGAATGAGCAGCACCTGAAATCACTAATTGTGAGACCATTTGCAGCTAGCTTATCAAGCCACTATCAAGCTTTAACAAGATGAGTTTTAGAGAGGCTATACTCAGGAAAAAAAGCACAATTTCAGAAGCAGAAAAATGCTAATAGAAATTTAACAGTACCTTACTGCTTTATAACTTGAGTGTTACATAGGAAAATGAAAGGATAAGAAAAATAGAAGAAAATAGTGACCATGCTTCAAGTAGATGACACAGTTGTGCACATGCATCAGTGGTCTTTCTTTCTCCTTATGCTTTCAGTACACAGCTAATCTTTTCATCTGCTTGGTGTATTCCTATAACATTCTGCAGAAAAAGTCATTAAAAAAGACAAAGCATTACAAATGTTCAAAATCATATCTGTATATGTTTGTAGTCTTCTCTGTATTTCATATTAAACCAGGGAGGGTTTAGTTGCTTACTGAAAAACAAACTATACTAACATTTTCTAATTATATTTAATCTGCTGTGAAGATGAAGGCTAGACAAAAGACTTTTTTCACCCATGTTAGTAAAACGCTCTGGCAAACACTCCTGCCAGAAAATCTTTATTGTATCCATGCTTTCAAGGACACAGAGGACTGTGTCAAGGTTTTGTTTTATGAGAACAGAATGAAAACAAAATATCAAATAGTGCTCATCAGGGGAGTGCCATCCACCTTGTTAGGTATGTAGAGAGAATCTGGCGGAAAAATTAGGATGTGAACATATAATTAAAAACTGCATCAGGTAACATAGGTTTTGGGAAGGGTTGGAAGCCATAAGGATGAAAACAAGCTAATCATGAACTAATTACTAATTAATTTCCTAAAATTGGTCCAGGAGGCCTGAAGGAGGAGGAGTGACCAAAAGGGGAAAAAAATTCTGACTCAGCTGCTCTGAATAAGATAAGATCCATTACATTTCCTAATGACAAAGGCTAAGTGTAAAAAAGCCTCTCAAAAGTCAGTAAGAAAAGACAGCTTAATTTCTCAAGTTATTTAAGAAAGCTAAACAAGGCTACACAGTCTCCCAGTCTATGCAGCAGAGACACAAAGCACAAGCCAAATAAGAGATTCATGACCTACTCCCGCCTTTGTCAGTTGTATTATTTTAGTGTCAAGGTAGTTCATTTACTTAGCAACAATAGTTTTCAAAGTGCTGCATAAACATCACCTCTTCTTATCTGCAAGGGGATAAAATGTAAAATACTTTCCAACAAATGGAGAGAAGAACAAACTGGAAAGAAAGAACAAAAGCTTTTCAGTGATCTGGCCAAGGCCACAGAATTGTCCAAACAGCACTAGGGTGAAAGCCCCAGTTACGTCCCACTGGTATTCAGAAGCATCTTGGCAAGTGCTTTCCTCAGCAGCCTGTGCATCCTTACAGCCACAGACATGCTCAAAATGAGCTGCAAGTCCATTTTGACATCAATTAAGAGAAGGCCCAGCCTGTAAAAGAAAACAAGTCCTAGCCTTGCTAGGACATACTCGAACTTATTTTGTGCTCTTTAAAATGCATGCTGCTGTCACGGCAGTGGTGACTGCACGAAAGCCAAAAGAGAGCTCCCTCCTATAGAGGCTGTGAGAACCCTCCCGCTTCGTCTGCTGCTCTTTGCTGCTGCTTCAGCTCCGAGGGGAGAAAAAACAGAATTAAATAAAACCGAGAGAAGCCAGGGCGTGTTCGCTGCCTGCTGGGCGTGCCAGATACCGCGGCAAGGGGTGGGGCAGGAGCCGAGACAAGATGCATTATAGCAACGCAGTCCTCGAGTCCCCTCCGACCCCGGGCAGCTGAGCCCCACCACAGAATTAGGCCGAAGGCAGCCGCTCCCCCCGTGCCGGGAAAGCAGCAGGACGGCGGGGAGCGGACGGAGCCGGCACCGTCGCCCCTCATGCGCTCCGCGCTGCGGCTGGCGCATGGCCCGCGGGGGAATGCGGAGCCGGAGGGAGCCACCCCGCTGCCACGCCTAGCCCTTGCCTGTCCCCGCCCTGCCTGCTACCTGCTGCCTCCTCCTTCCTGTGCTTGTATCCTGCCCTTATGCCTCGCCCTGCCTGCCACTTCCTTGTCTGTGCGGCCCCTCCCTCCTGTTCTGCTCGGCCGGGCGGGCGCCGCCGCCTCCAGCACCACGGACAGCGCCCCGCACGCTCCGCTCCGTTACGCGCAGGGCCGGGCCAGGCCTAGCTCGCCGCCTGCCGCCTTGCTGGGCCAGTCCCCCACCACGGCATGGACCCGCCTGAGCCCGGGATAGGGCCACCTCTGCCGCAGTACTAGGGGCTGGAGAGTGTCACCGGGCTAAGGCGAGGCTCCCTAACCCTGTGAGGCGTCCCTCTCTCTCCGCCTTCACGTGTGCAGTGCTCTGTCGTTTGCTACCATTTCCTTTCAGGAACCAGCTCCTCTCACTAACAGACATCCCGACACAATTAGTCATCCTCAGTTTATGCAGCCCCCTGAGCTGGAAGACAGAGATGGGGAGCGCCCTGACAGTGAAGAACTTCTTCCTTATGTATAATCTAAATCTACCCTCTTTTTCAGTTTGAAAACTGATACACCATGAAACAACTCCACAAGTAGTGTCCTCCAAATTCCAAGCTGAAAATTTACTCTATATGCCATGTCTGCCTGCAAGCAGTGAGGGTGCCTATTATCACTGCAAGCTTTTGACAATAAGGCTGGTTTTCCCCTGGGCAAATGAGGCGGTTGGAGGAAAGGGAGCTCCAGCTGGACAGTGTTAAGGATGAGAAGGTAAAGAAGGAGTGTCCTCCTCTTTCTACCACCATCTTGGATACTGTCTCCTTGAGGCCAGCAACAGCTTCCAGCACTTGGAGGTGTACAAACAGATCCTATCACTGCCATGTTTCTACCAAGAATTTCAATTAACCACCCATATTTGTTTAGTGGCTGTCAGTCATATCACTCATTTTCCTCTTACTGGGGATTGAGAATCCTTAGAACATGTCTATTCCCTTCCACATAGTAATCACTTCAGGCCCCATTCTGCACATTTTATCAAGTGAATTAAGCTTGTAACTTCCCAGTGGCTTCTGTTATACCACATCAGGGAAGTGGTTATTGCCTTTTTTCACGTTTGTCCTGGTTTTGACTTTCCGGAGCCCTTTGAGAGTGTGAGCAGGTCCAGCTGGCATTTCCCAAGTTTTAGCAGCATTCAAGTTGTCCAGCATTAGGTCTGTGGATAGTAAAACAAATACTGAAAAACAGAAACATTCAGTATAAAACAGCTGAATGTGGTATCTGTATACATTTGTAGGAAATGAGATGCAGAGAGGAAAATAATCTCAGCAGCAGTTTTACTGAAACGGTCTAGAAAATCCCTTGCATTGGTCTCTTGTTTGGTCATACCTTTGAAATAAAATGTGTTCAAATGAATTTGTGCATGCTTTACAGGTAGCAACAGCAGAGCATTCAACACCAATAGGCTATTTTCATGTAAGACATAAAACATTTGACATGGAATGTACTATTAAAGCCAGACTGAGGGGGGAGAGGCATTCAAGGACTGATTTCCATTTCAACCTGCATTCTGGCACTTTGTACTCCAGCACCATTGGTGGATCAATATTTAATGCCCAGAGATTCTGGCTCTGCAGGAGTCATGTCAGGGGACCTCTAGAGCCAATCTGCTTGGGTGGAGGAGTGATAATTATTCATGGGCTCCTGCCTCTTGCTCCTTCTCTTGCACAGCCCCACTCTGCTGACTCAGTGCCTTATTCAGTCTTCTCTCTCTCTCTCCACTGCTGTAGCTGGACCCCTTTGCCTTCACCACCTCTGAGAGGCTGCACATCTCACCATGGCTAAAACAGCAATGGGTAAGAAACCTCTTTTTCCTCTGCCACTATAACAGCAACTGTTTCCTGGGACTGCTACCTACACTGGGTGCTCTTCTCCATGGCCCCAAAGTTTAGGGGGAAAAAAAATTTAAGACAGCACTAAACATCTTTTTAATTTCTTTGATCAGACAAAAAGCGGGGGGGGGGCTCTTTTAACATCCTCATCTGAGATTAGATTAATTATTTACTGATGGGCGAGGTCGGCACATGGGCACAGCCTAATTTTGAAACGGCTGTCATTATTTTAAAGATAAATATATCACAGTATTTAAAAATAAGACGAACCAGTAAGTTCTCCCTGCTCTCTTCCCACTGCCCCCGTTCCCCTCTGCTTCTGAACCGAACTGCGAGGGGAGAGGGGGTGAAGGAAGGAAAGCATCGCCGAGCAACACCCTGCCCCTCGATTGCAGGGGGCTGCGGGCGGCGGCCCGGGGGCGGTGTGGGGAGGTAGCCGGGGAAGTAGCCGGGCAGGGGCGGCAGCAGGGGGCCACAAGGGTCGGTGGGACTGGGCGGAGGGCGGGGGGGGGGGGGCTGCAGGGNTGCGGAGGGGTGAGTGCTGCAGCGGAGCGGACAGTCTCCGGCGGAGGGGAACGCACTGCGGAGCGGCCGCGCCCAGCCCGTGGTAGGGCTGCGGGGAGCCAGGAGAGGAGGCGCTGCCCGCACCGGCGGTCAGCCGAGCGGAGAACCGGGGTGGGGGGAGTGATGAACTAGGTCACTGCATCACGGAAAGCTGACATTTTCTAGCAGGTCCCACCCTGGTTTTATTTCCCAGGGGGCAGCTCCCAGGGCTTTGTTAGCTTGCGTTTTTCAGCTGGAAGCAAAGAAAGCTCCCACCCTCCTCATTTTTCCCCCTCCCCTCCCCCGGCCAGGAGCCGCAC
>VWZO01021698.1:0-37537 GCA_013396975.1 Bucco capensis | reverse complement strand
CGCCCCCCCCTCCCCCGCCCCTCTCCCGTCCGGCCCCGGAGAGCGGCCACGGGAGCACTGGCATCGGGGAACCTTTGGGTCTGGGGGAGCCCTTTGCCCTCGTGTCCCTTCTGGCCATGGGGCGCTTGTCCTGGCGCCAGTGGCGGGAGGGAAAGACAGCAGCCCGGCTCCGGCCCCTTTGTTCGACGGAGATGCTGGGGTGGGTGTGGGAGCGGAGAGTCGCAGTGAAGGGTGTGGGAGCGAGAGAATAACCGCGGGGTCAGGCTGCTGAAAGCATCCAGACGCTATAGCTCCTTAATTTTATGGTGTTTTAATTATTTTGGCTTTTTTGGTGGTTGTTGCTGTTTTTGAGGGGTGGGTGAAATGAGGCAGGGCATACGCTTGACAAGTTTTCACAATCACTCACTATGAAAGTGGTGCACACACAAATCCCACACAAAATAAGGATGCAGAGCTCCAATACAATTACGATTCTTCCCCAAGAGGCAAATCCCATTCAAATTGCCATTCTGTGCAGACTCTGTTATCACTCTTAATCATGTTAGACAAAGTTACACCGAATCCTCTTGGCACCGGCTGTAACCAACGCATTAGCCATTTATTATTTGAATGCTGATGTCCTGCCTCCCCAGGAATAATCGGTGTGGATTGAAAGCATTTTAACCTGGCTGTGGCACCATTGGGAACGAGGCATCAGACAGCTGTAGATGCAAATAGAGACAGGAGACAAGGGCTGTGGGAGTCTGGCCAGCCCTGCAGTGCCGAGCACGCCATCCCCTCCCCACTGCAGTAAGCTGGTAATCAGTACTGATAATTTGTAGTCAGTCAGAGACTTATCACTGCAGAAGGCCCTGTTAGGAACTGTGGGGGAAAAAGGGCTCTTAAACCTTTGGTTAATGATCTTGTAGCACAAAAATATAAAGGGTTTTGCAGCAAAAGAGATGCCTGGAATCATTGGCTTTGCCCAGCGAGAGATTGACTGGCACACCTATTAATACCTGCTTAACAAGCAACATACACAAGTGATAAAAAACAATGTAACTACCTAGTTCAATTAAAAAAAAAAAAAAGAAAGATAGATTGTTAAAAGCACCTTCCCCCTTTAAAAATCACAAAGGTTAAGAAGTCTCTTGACCGTGTTTTTAAACCTTATTCTTTGTGTTTGGATCTAGACAGACCATTAGAAAAGGCCACTCTATTTTAAGAGTTTCTTCAAGGCAACAAATTTTATTTTCCTGTGAAAAAAACAGAGGCATTCTCAGTCATATACATTTCTAGTTAGTGCTAAATAAGCTACATGTTTTGTACTCAAGGTTTACCCAATAGACCACTGAGAGAACTACAGAGTGCCTGATTTTTTTCCCCTGTTGAGCACCATTTTTTGCAAAGTAGCAATAAAGGCTGGATCCTGCTCCCAGCAGAACATTTCTAATCAGCTTAAGCTAGCCCACTATCATGTTTCTGGCCCTGCTCCAGCAAGGCACTTACATAGGTGTCCGAGTCTCAGCATGTGAATAGTCCTACTAGCTTTGGACAGAACTCCTCACTTAGGTTATGCAGATGCTAAATATCCTCACAAGCCTGTGTTTATAGTCTGCCACAGAAAGCAAAATTAAGCCTCATTTTCTCGTATGCTCTGTTAAATAAAAGGTTCCCACATAAAGTTCCTTTGTCTTAGGTAAGAATTTCAACAGCTACAAGAACTTCTGGAGCTCAGTACACACCCATGAAGTTCTTCTTTCGGTTTATGCAGTATGTGAATTATGTACACCAGGTACACACAAACACACACATATTTATTTAAGTGTCTTATTGTAAAATTTTATAGACTATGACTGTACAGTAACTCTGGAGGCTTTGAAATTGCATCCTCCTCTTGATGCCATCTTCCAAATGAAATCTGGATTGGATGGATGGACTTCTTTATACTTTATGCTAACTACCATATAGGATGAGTCTTGCATAAACCAGCAGCTTTTTCAGGTGATAGGCCTGCTAGGCCATGCACCATGTTAGAGAAACTTGCTTAGGGTATGTATATGGCAGTGTGAGGGCATAGCAGTCAGTGATGCTCTGGTATCCAAGACCATTATTTCATTGTTTCTTCATGGTGTTTAATTCAAAGAAAGGAAGTCTTAGTCCTGATTATGGTTCTTGTTTACTTTATAAGTAGCTGTTGAACAGAAATACATGGGATATATGTTAATAATGTGTTACAGGTGTGTTTTAACTCAGATAGGCAGGAACTGTGATAAACGGATGGCATTATGAGGATATGACAATTCAGGCAGCCCCACACTGCCTCCTTTGCAAATCTCAGTAAGACTGATGAAACTGTTGAAAAAGTGCTTTAGAGTTGTTCTACTTTGGCATTTGCATTTTAGTTACAAGCTCAGACCTTGGCACTTAGTGTGATGGATGCAATGTCACTGCTCAGTTTGTCTATTAACTGAGTCCTACATCATTGCTTTGTCTGGTATGTAAACAGGCATAGGAAGTAATAAATAAGACTATGACTGTTGAGTTTAACTGCTTCAATTATGTTAATAACTAGGCTTTTTTCCTGCAAAAGGGTAAGCATTCTGCCTCTGAGCTGCCAATACACTTCAACAGTTGCATGGGTAGTCATCTGGACATCAATGACAGCAACAGGCTGCAAGTTAAACAACATATGGCTAAGGGCCAGGCAGAATTTGGACTGAACTTTCTCCTTTCCTTATTATGCAGTTTTTCGCAGAAGCTTTTAACCTTCCCTTTCTATAAATAAAATGTTTTTTCACTTTTATAAATAAAGGTACACCAGTCAGCACCAAATGATTTTGAACTGTTAGAAAGTTACATATCCGAATAGACAAATAGGAAATTACTTTAGGATGAGAATGAATGCGGGCAATTTATCAAAAATGTGATTTGACTGAGGCACCATTATTCCACATTTTGTCCAAATCTAGTAGAAGAAAAATAGTTTAGTTTACTTTTCTGAGAATTTTGATTACTATGGTAATATAAAGTGGTTGACAAGCACAATTCACTAGAGAACTGAAGGTTACCACCTATTCTCATTCTTTCTTGTTTTAAGAGCAAATTACTCTTCCTTCTATTGACAATTGAGGCAGTAATAATTTTAAAACCTCCATATGGCTAAGAATTTCTATTGCCTTATAGCAGTTCTTTCCTTACCTTATGAAGTGCACAGACAAGAGGATGGAGCCTCATCTATTCCATCATCTTATGGAAAAGATACCATATCACACTGAGGAAATAAAATTCAGCAACTTGAACACTTCCAAAATATTCTCTCACTTCCACCTCCATCACCTCTTTGTCTCAATATAAGTTCTGTTGAGACCAAAGGCTTCCCTGTTTAATAATATATTCCTGGAATTCATTCACATCGAGTTTGTCAGTTTTAATTTCCTTTAACTAAGCCTGGATTTATTTTTATCATTTCTTTGATATTTTACTACAATAGTACCTTTCTCTAGATCACTTTTTGCACTCATTTTTTACTATAAATACATGTGTAATCTAACTTCATGATTAGATTTTTCTCAGGTGACATTTGTATTCATTGCTTTAGAAGAAAATTCTCCATTTTCAAATTAATAGCATTAATTAAAAAAACTCATTACAGAAGAGAGCTAGGACACTTGTATCCAACATAACATTTAAATAGCATTTTAGCCTTCAAAGACTATACCAAATTAACTAATTAATTCTCCTAAGAGCCTTCTGTAAGAAGTAGGCATTATGATGTAATCTGAAACCCAGGGATCAGAGGGTTCCCATGACAGGTAGGGCTGGGCAATGCTTGACCTGTGCAGCATTTTCATGTAGGTCTAATTTAACTACCTTCTCATTAGTTCATTGTCAAAAGGAACAAGAGATGTTGAGCACTTTTGAAAAACATCAAGCCCTAAGTGTCTTAAAGTAGATGTCCTAAAATGGTGCCACTCCAAGTAACTGATAAGAGTTGGAAAATTAGCTCACTAAAGGCTCCCATCCTTTTGATCAGTGGGCAACAATGAGGCTGTAAGTGAAATCCTCCCAGTCCTAAGGCTTTTTATATATATATATATTTATATATTATATTTATACATATTGAGTACATTTGCCTTTCAATTTATATTATTAGGCTTCAAAGCCTTTTCTCCTGCCACTCTCAGTACTTCTACCCAGTGCTTTAGAGAGGAGCAAATGTCACATTATGAACCAGCAGTGATTGCTTACCTCAGCAGTAACTACCTCCAAAAATACAATGTTAGTTCTCTGTACAAGTCACCTTTCTAAACAAAAACTGTTTCTGTAATCAGGTGGCTTGTAGAGAACATGTCTTCCTCAGCAGGTTCCCTAAAATGGATGAGAGATGAATTAACTTTGCAAATGAGTCTTGCCTCACTGGAGCCAAGAGAGTTCAGTCCCTGGCCTCAGCATAATGAGCTGATCCTTAGCCTATGGGGGGGTGTGACAGAAAATGTGAGTTCCCCTGTGACCATCAGCCAGCAATGCTGCCTGGGACACATACCTCAGTCCTGCAAGGTGCTGGGCACCCATGATGACAGTGCAGGCAGTATCTGTGCCTCTAGTTGCTCAGAACTTTTCAAGAATAGAAAACACTGCTTTAGAGACTTCAATCTGCAGAGCCCTGCATCCTCAGGCAAAAAATGGATGGATGCAGAAACACTGGCCCCTGGGAATCAACTATTCAAGACTTCATGTGTCTGACCAATAGCAGTATAGAAAGCTGTGCTGTAATTATTTCATTTTCTCTTCCACTTACCTTTTTTTTTTCTTTTTCCTGTCTTCTAATATATAATTTAACAAATAAAGTGAATTTAAGCTCTTTCTGCCAGGATGTCCAGATAAACGGATGAAAGTCTGAGGTAGCAAAAGTGGCACTAGAGGGGAAATAGCAATGGCTCCCAGTGGTGTGTGGGTCACACATTGAAGTGGCTATGATGTGCCATGTCCAGGACATCAGTCTTGCTAGAATTACTTCCTAAACCAGTGGAAATCAAGGGTAGCAGACCCATCTTGGCTTATGTCCAATGAACTCATTTTTCCCCCTTTTAAATCTCCTTAAGCCTCAGCTTAGGAAGGAAACATCTCATTATTTTGAAAAGTCACATAAAAGCCAGCTACACTAATAAATGAGAATTTGATTATACAGGAAAAGAGACATTTTTTATACAGGAAAAAGAATTCAATTATACCATAAAAGAGGAAAAAATAGGCTGTTATAAGTTGACATTTGGATATCTCCAGCTCCTGCTACTTTTAGAACATAGTGAAAACATAATGGCCAAGCCAGCCCTGAAAGTTTGCCAAGTTATAAAGGGCAGGCTGAGCAATACAGAAGTTCTGATGTGCCTTTAATGACAGACTGTTGATGCTGGGATATGCTGGTGCACAGTGCCCTGAAACATCTCTCTAGCAAGTGAAGATCCTATTTCATTCTAAATGAGCCAAGCACCCTCACAGCAGAGCCCCACAGAAATCAATGGAGCATCTCTGCAGGGATCAACTCCTCTGAATTCATCAGGATCATCTTCTGAGTAAGTGGAAGCACGTACTGCAGAAAAATAGAGACAGCTAGCTCCAGAGAGATAAACAGACTGACAGAGCAAATCAACTCTAGAAATCTTCAGTAATACTTCAGAATGGGGAAAAAAAAATCACTACATGAAAAACAGGATAAAAGAGGGAAGAGCAGAAAGATGAAAACCAGAGGTAGATCATGAAAGACTTCATTTGAAGCACTTACATTACTGAAAGTCCATACAAATTGTGATAGCCTAGATATTTATGTGTTAATGTTACCTCTTCAGAAATGAATGTATTTCTATGATGCAAAGCTACTTAAAACACTTCCTCTGACCAGTGGGTCTTGTTCTAGTGTTATTGTAGCATCAACTGCAACAAAAATATCCCACCAGCAAAGGTTCTCTCTCAGGCAATTTAATCAATTCTGAATAGTATACTCATTTCTTTGCACCATCAGCATGGTTTCAAAGAAGAGGCTGTCATTTTTATTTTTCTTTTTTTTCTCCTTCATTTTACACATCCTATGATTAAAGTACTCAATAATATTTATAATCCATGCCTAAATATGGTCGATTTTAGCAATGTGCTGTTGAGTGGTGTCATTATTTTCTTAATGGAGGCAATCAAATGTTTGAATATATACAGAAAGACATGGCAGGATACAATAGCTGAAGTGTAAATCAGGTAATTAGTAACAATAACTGCATACATAGTTTAGTTAAAGATCATACAGAACAATCTGGAAGCCACAGAAGAAAAAAATATGTGACAAATAGCTCAAAAATGACATCTCAGAAAACCACCCAGAAAGCATCTATCTAGCAGAAATCAAGGTTATTGAAGATTTCATCCATCACTTCACACAAATCACTTCATTGATTGTTGTCACTGAGCAAATCAGCAAAGAATGTCAAATTAAATAAACCTCTCAAGAGTTATTTTACAGTCTGGATTAGGTCTTGGGTTTGATCCAGCTGGGGTCTCTTCTGGTGCTACCTTAAAAAGGTGCTCTTGGAACGTGTCAGGAAGCAGCCGTGAGGTTCTTTGGCAAGAAAGGAGATTGGATAGAGGGCAGTGAATGGTTGAGGAAAGAGCCAGGAAAGGAGCCCAAGGGATTTGGTTCTGTAAAGTGCTGGGGATGAGCTCACCAAGAGGCTGCAGCTAATGCACAAATCTTGAATAACAGAAGTAGTGCTGAGGTCCAGGGAAACAAGATGCATTTTTATTGGCACTAAAAGATGTGAATAACAGAGGAGTGGAGCTGGGGCTAAGGTGCTAGCAAGCCCACCCTTCTACAACAGCACACATAAAATTGCACTTGCTCTGGGAATTGAACCATTACAGAACTGGTTGGAAGGACATCTAGAGGTTATCTAGCCTGTCCTCCTGCTTGAAGAAGCACCACTGCCACTTTATCTAGCCAACTCCTGAACGGATAAGCTCACAACTTCCTAAGCCATGATTTGTGTCTTTTGTTCCTTATTCTGTTATCTGGAAGAGTTTGAGTCTGTCATTTCATTGATCTTTTCTTCACATAGATATAAGTAGCTGGTGTACTGTCCCTCAGCCACCTCTTTGCCCAGCTAAACAAACCTAACCCCTTCCACCACCCTTCACAAGCCACACGCTTCAGGTCCCTTACCATCCTCATAGACCTTCACCTCTTTCTCCATGTCCCTCTTAAATTGGGGGGCCCAAAATTAAATGCAATACCTTAGGTGCAGCTCCACAGCACCAAATACATTCAGCCACTGATGAACTCAACCTGCCCTCCTGCTACTTCACACACACCTCTGCTTCTGGCCTGCTTTGTCTCTCCATTTTCCCAGTCTGATCTATTTCAAAGGAAAGTGGAAGAAATAGCAAAACACGTCTTCCTTGTGAGACCTTCAGAGCCAGCCCTACATATGCTGCAGTTATCTCTGTACATTTATTTTTTTAAAAGAAGCCACTGCCCCAGTATCTGTTCCTATTTTGGTGCCTAGACTTCATCTTTCTGCATTGGCAGTTAGGGGTTTCTGTGTTTCATCTGAAAGCTCACTTGGGCATTTGGACTCTCTTCAGGACTGTGTAGAAGACTAGCAGAATTATCTAATGTCTTTTAATGCTGTTGAAAATAGAGTTTCACAATAAACATGTTAAACACTGAAATGTTTAGTAGCAGCCCCACCACAGATTTGGGGACCTGCCAAAATGTACTTTTCCTAGTCATTCTGCTGCCCACTTGTTAGGACATAACACCTGACAAAAAGAGGAGGTTAAGAGAATCTGCTTTGTACCAACGTGGTTGATGAGAGACTTGCTGGCATTTTTGCTTTCTAAGACCTTCAAAACCCAAAGGCATTCTTTTTGAATCAAAGGATTTCTCCAACGATAAACACATCCTTAACAGGCTTCCTACACAGGGAGACTTTCTTAAATTAGAGACTAAATGTCTCTAAACCCAGAAATTCACTCCATTGGAATAGCTTGTAATTAAAAAAATACAGGCCCTTGCTCCAGCATACACCCAGCTGAGTAGACTCCTAAATTTCCATGAAAACATTTCAATTTCTATAGTTTTGTTATGAAAAAAAAGGAATTAAGCCATAGGACACAAAGCACCAGAGTATAAACCAGAGCATCAGGGCATCTTCAGCACATTTCCCACTATCACACCTCCTTGGGTTTAAAGGAATATCCTCCACAAATGATACTGACAGGCAAACTAATATCAAACAGGTTTATATAGAAACTTAAAAGTCATTTATTAAGAGCTTATTTTGCTCTGGCATTCAAATTTAAAATGCTGTTGTTAATTTAGACAATTACAATGTGTATGCTATTGTCTGTATTATTGCAAGGATAGGAACCCTTCATTTTTAAGTAATCTACTTACACATGTCATTTGCAGCTGTGTACAGAAAGCACACTAATACCTTTGTTATAACTGAGGAGACATCCTTACGTTAGAATGTCCCACAAAACTCTAATTCCATTCAAAACCTGGAAGTAAACTGAATTTTCAGAGTGCCTCCTTTCAGTGTCTTTTACATTTTAATGGTTAGTCATGGCAGCCAGGAGGAGTGATTCTGGAGCATCAAGATGCAATTACACATACTTGATGTTGGGTTAAGTACATTAAATACACGTGGATTGCTCAAAATCAACCAATAAACTTAGGCAAGAAAGCTCCATATCTGTGCATATCTATAAACTAAATAATAGCTATTTGTTTGCTATTCAGACACTATAAAATGGAGTTTTTAGTCTTTATGAAATGATTGGTTTGGGCAGTACCTTCCATAGCTCTCACAGCAGCATACTGTCTCCAAAATGGATTCTCCCGATAATTCTGGTGTTAAAATCTTTGCAATAGGTTCTGCACCCAGTGAAATGACTCAGCAATCAAGGAATGCATTTAATTACTGGAATGAAAAGATCAAGAGTCCAACCCAGCCACAGATTATAATTGCATTTAACCTATATAATATAAACACAAATTTCCATGTAGCTGATTGCCTTTGTCTCAAAGGCAATTAAAAGTGTCTCTCTTACCTCCTTTGCAAGGCCTTCCCTGCTGCTTCAGCCACCAGTGTGGCTCCAGGACGAAGCCAAACACCCCAGCTTTGTACCCAGGAGACAGCATGGCTTGAGGGTCTTCTAAGCATAACACAGCAACTTCTGAGGGAAGGATCATAACTCTGAGGGTTTTTCTGCTGCAGGCTGCTGTTACAGCAGGCTGGTACAGGGGGTAGCCTCCTTGTCAGAAATGCTGAGGGAAGATAACTTGTGCACAGCAGAGCTGGGGCAGGTGTATTGAGAAGAGTCTCTGAGAAGCCTTCTTCTCTCCCCTTCACACCTGAACACTAGCATTCCTGAAAACACTGTTTTTAGCCTGCAGGAAGACTAAGAGTCTGGTTAAGTGCTGCTAACCAGAGGGATCTTCAAACTATACTAGTGGAAATTTTGGAGTGAAATACCTGGCTTTTTAATATGTAACCTATAGCCTGGGGTAAAAATAGAATAGTTATTTTACCACTCAAAAACTCCTCCCCAGTAGAGGAGGAGGACTGGGAAAAAGGAGAGATCTGTGGGTTGAAATGAGAATGGATTTCATGGGATACACCTGTGAGGCAACTCAGGTCAGCTGCCCTGGCTGACTCAAAATTGTAAATTTAGGAGCAGTGTTCAGACAGACCTTTGCCACCCTCCAAACTGCCTGTTTGCATGTGTTTGCATCTAGACACCATTACTGGCCAGTCTGCACGTGAGCAAACAGGTGCTTGTGTGCTCCTTGGGATGGGTTCTCTAGCCAGATCCTGTGCTGTCACTTGAACTGTGCTGTAGAAGTGGCCTGCAAGGGCTTGCACTCAAGAGAGTTCATGGTGTCAATATCACATAGTCTGAATAGGAAGCAGAAAGGTCAGATCTCTCCCTTGTATCTTTTTTGTGTGTTTTGAAGAACTGATGCTACAGTGCTCCCTGATTTCACTGCCACTCTGCTTTTATGAATGGCACTAATGCCTGATTCCATTCCAAACCATTTGAAAGCTGTTTGTTAACACGATCTCTTCTTGTAGGAGTAAATAAAACTGCTAATACTTCTGCCAAAACCTAGATAGCTTTGGTGACCTCAGAATAGTCATGAAGGTTAAAGATTAATGTTAGTTAAGTTAATGCCTGTAACTACTTTTTTAACTCTCAGTTGTCACAAAAGCAGACTAGATTTGTCCAAGTTCTTTTTCATTTTCTGGACATGTAGTAGGAAATGCTAGTCACAGGCAGCAGAGGAAACACAGCAATTCACAATTTCTTTCCCTTATTTTCTGTTTCTTATTTCCTTTTCATAGTTCTTGCTTACTCTATGGCTTAGATACAGAAACAACACAAAATTGAGGGTCAAGGGACATGATCAAAACTCTATACTCATCATTGTAGTATATGAAGAGTGCAATTTTAAAGACTTAGCCATCAAAGAATGACCCCAGATGAGTGAGGGTCCCCTGCCACATTTCCTACCAGTGAAACATTTGAGCACTGTAGTTAAAGAGCCCATGAGCTATTAGGACAATTTAAAGCAACTTTATTTTTGTTGGGGAAAGTGGAAAAGCACACAGATATAGATACATAAGCAGTGTTTTGCATTCCGAGAGACAGTAACAAAATAAGGCCCACATAGCTTGAGTGACATCTCATTTTGGGGGCTTCAGAAAGGCAAAAAGACTCAACAGATTTCCCTTCCTCATATGTTAATTGTAAGTAACATTTACACTTAGTCTCTCTGCTTTCACCTGTTAAAAATAGCCTTGCTTATGAATAACAAGTCTGTGCTGTGACACATCAATCTGTCCTAGCTCTGCTTTGCCAAGGAACAAAATGTGACCCAAATTGCCCATGGCCCATCAGTCAAGGACTGTAAAAAATTCCTTAGAGCTATGGGAGGTCTTCCCTGGACCAGCAAGTGAAGAGCCCACAAAGAAGGAGCATGGCAATATTCATCCAACACAGGGAGTGGTTTCACAGTTTCTAAACATAGCTGTTAAAAACAGTGCCTGAAATTTGACATAACGGTGAGATTTGCTTAAAACAATAATCTTAAGGTGCATTTGGGACTCATTCAGAGAAAAAAAATCATGTGTTCTTGAGTTTCAAAGCTATCTGAGTTCCTTCACTGAAGCTGTCAAAGCTTTTAGGGACATTAGATAATATTTCTAAGGCTTCTGAAATAGTCACACAACTTCAGAATTTAAGAAGCCTTGTAAATACTGGGATATTCACTTTAAAACTGCAAGAACTGCTAATATTGAAATCCTTTCTGGTTTTAGCAGAAATCAGCCCTCTGCTCTTGACCATTTTGAAGCTTTTCATGCATATAAACATTTAAATCTTGCTGCATATAGCTAAGAAGATCCTGTTGCCATCTTTTGTCTGGTCTTTCCTAGCAATTTCCCTCTCAAAGCTGTTATAGTATTACCATTACCATCATTTACTCTCCTTCATTTCCCTTGCCCACTGAATGGAATGCTATGTACCCTACATGACTGCACAAGAGCTCTCTAATTAGCAAGCCAGTTGAAACACATTTGGAAGATAAACTTTGTGGCAGTCACTGCTTGTCTTCAAGGGTTTTTAAAAGCTCCACTACAAGACACATCATTTTATTTCAGCTAACATAAGAGATCCTGTGCAGATTGCACCAATGCTGTGCTGTTGCACAGCACTCTGCCCTCTGTGCTGCTTTTTTAATAGGAAGATATTTCTTTTTGAAGGAACAGGTTTCTATAGCTAAACTCCTAACTTCTTGGGATTTGGGAAAGCACAGTTATCTCCCTGTTCAACCCTGTGTGTTTGTTCTTTGCCTGGTCAAGGGGAGCAAGTCATCACAATGCTGATGTTGGAGGAGGTGTGTAGCTCTTTGGTCCCCTTGAGGCCCCCAGCCCCTAATTGTCTCCCGTACTTGTCACCAGGGCAGGTTGGTTGGTGCCCAGGGTTGCAGCAGCCTCCTGCTGTAGAAGTTTCTATGAGTATTTAAGCCAAGCTCCACGTATGGTTGAAGGGCTTTCTAGGGCAAATGGAGACTAAATCAATATGGAAAAAAAGAAAATTTAATGCTTGTAACACATGGAAAGTTACCCTAATTCTGTCAGGGGCCAGAATGAAATAGGACAACAATTTCAGCAGCATGCTTTCAGTGCAGCTATTGTACTGAAAGGTAAGAGGTCTGAGCACCTTTCTCTTTCTCCAGCTATGTTTTGCAGATGACAAGCAAGGAGACAAACACCTTTTTCTAATTGTTTTCAGTGCTGTTAGAGAACAAGACATTTTCAATGTCAAGTAAAGACAAAAAATAACCAAGTGCCCAAAAGGCAGGATTCCTAGGACACTGCTTTGCATGCCTCTTCCTGCAAAGCTGTTTCAAGGTATGCATTGTAACAGGGATTGAGCAGACCTCAGGAACCTTTGGGGCCTGTCTGACTACGAAAAACAAATACAAGAAGCACAAGAGCATCCATGAGAAAAGCTAAATGACAATTTCATAGGTACCATAATTTGAAGATCAAAGGGCTGTCTGATTTTCCTTTAGAAACATCAAGAATTCATTTGGCCTAATCTGTTAAATACAATACTTTCAGCAGCAGTTATATTTTAAGCCATGTTTTCACATGCTGGCAGCAAATGTGTGTCTGGCTCTGCAGATCTGCTTTTGATAGTAGAAGTGATTTGTGTGTGCCAAGATGAACTTCGAAGCAAACCCCCATCAACATATGTGCTTGATGCAGTGTGGGCTGTGGCTGGGGTACTGCTCCAGAACCCAGGAGAGCTGGCTTTAGTCTGGGCTCTGTGAATGACTTACTAAGTGACCAGATACAAGACTACATTCGTATTTACAGGCTGGGATGATAGTAGCTAGAAAGTATCAATGCAGAACATTAGGTGTTGTTATCACCATTTCTAGACCAACTCCTGGTCAGTAAAGGTAACACCATAAAGATACTCACAAGGGTATTTATTACATCAGCTGATATACACTAGACCTGAGTATGGAATCAACATATTATGGCCAGTAATTGAGGAAAAAAACCCTTTGTTTCAAGTCGTTACACATATTAAGGACATTGTGCAAAGGATTTGATAAATGTACCTTCATTTCTGGTTTTATTTTTAATTATCTGGATGACATTTTCATTTGTGATGCCTTTAGCATCTGCCTATGGCAACACATGGGCAGCATTTCAGAGCTTTTCTCAATTGCATTTGGCTACGTCAGAGAATTTGTAAGAGCTTCATCTCTCTCCACCTGCCAGGAGAGAGTGGAGTCATGGCATCCTTCCAATGCTAAACACATTTCCTGGTAGCCAGATTCCCTTTCTATAAACCAGAGAGGACTGTCTGCATTACACCCAAGGCTGAGGTCATGTAGAAGATCAGCAGCAGTCTCTGCAGTACTGAACATCTCCTTTGTGATTTGATAAAGGCTCAATCTTCAGCAGAAATATTCTAGAGTATTCTGCCAAGTGAGGAATAGAGCAGATTTGGTGGTCCCCAGCCAGTCACCTCAGCTAGAGATTAACTAAGGAGGAGCTGGGGAAGTAAGGCATGCTAACAAGATCTCTCTTTCCAGCTTACAAGGAAAAGATGAAGGAGCTCTCCATGCTCTCCCTGATCTGCTCCTGTTTTTACCCAGAACCTCGCAACATGAACATCTATAAATATGATGGTGAGTGACTCTCCCTGGAAATCACCTGCAGCTCACACAGTGTGCTAGTGCTGGGAAGTGACTTAGTTCACCATCCCAGTCCACAGTGATAGTCAGGGGGTATTTTAATCATTTAACAATTTATTTGCTGATTTGGGCTATTACCTTCTACTGATTGTGTATTAACCCTGATGCTGGATATTGTTCCTGATAACTAACTAAACTCTTAATGCTATCCCTCTCATACTGAGCTCTACTTCTCTTACTCCCCATTTGGGAACTACAGCCCTTCACAGCTGACAGAAATTTCCGAGGAAACTAAGGAAAGATGAAAGCATGCTTGAAAAATTAATCAGCTTGGGCACTGCTCACAGGGGGCTGTGAAATGACACAGAACTTCAATAAGCTTCCAAAACTTCTGTACATTTTTATCTCTGAGATTAAGGTATAATTAAGTTATTAAAGATAAAATGGAATGTACTTCTCCTGAGAACACTTTCTGGCCCATAATCTGCCACTGCATTTAAAATGCCCAAGGCAAAGATGCTAAAACTTTTGTCTACACTTCTGATCCTACACTAATGCCTGTGCTGCTTCTCTCTCCAGTACGGCTGAGCTATTGAAGGGTTTACCGTTTCTCACTTTCTTGTGCAGACATGGAAGTGAAACAAATCAACAAGCGTGCCTCAGGCCAGGCCTTTGAACTGATCCTAAAGCCACCATCTCCTGTCTCAGAAGCACCACGGACTTTAGCTTCCCCAAAGAAGAAAGAACTCTCTCTTGAGGAGATCCAGAAGAAGCTGGAGGCTGCAGAGGAAAGGAGAAAGGTATCTTTCTTTACAAAACTGCTAGGAATTAGACCTGACAGTGTACAGAATAACAGCCAACTTTCCTGTCCATTTCTATGTCTTCCATCCCCATCACTAACACACAGTGGTCTGCATGGACAAAAATCATTAACATATCAGATCAGAGCAGGGTTCCTTCCAAGAAACCTCATAGAGTGATTACACTGGTGTATAGTGAGTCCACTGAAGTCAGTAGATCTGGATTACTGACAGATCCTTCAAATCTGTCCCTCAGTTTGGATTTGCAGTGGAACCTCACTATGGTAGACTTCAGTAATTTGAGCAATTCATTTAGATGAATACTGAAGGGTTTCCACATTTGCCATTTCTGCTTCTAATGCACACACATTAGCACTATTGCATCTTTCAAAGAAATACTTCTGCCAGAGTACTGACTTCAGTAAAAGGGCATGCCTGTATGTGAAAGGAATATGCATTTGCACCAGCACCTGCCCAGAAGTATGAGCTTTCACCCACAGAAATGATGATACATACCCCAAAGACTCACTCTGTAAAGTGCCTCTGTACTGAGCACAAATACTCCTGTAAGGATATGGACACAGAATGAAGTGGCAGCAATTAAGCAACCTAATATTATGCATATTCTTAGTGGGAAATATAAATTGAATGTCCCAGAGATTTCATTTCATTGATTTCATTACTGCTCATTCCTCCCTAAAGAAAAACCCATTATGCAATAAACTGCTAATCAGTGACAGCAATCCAGACACCTGCCATTTCTTCCCCTTGGTACTATATTCATCTTGAATGAATGTATAACTGAGCTATTTTAATAGACAAGATCCTCCACAGTAGCACTGCAGCAGAAATTGCTGGGAAAGGAACAAAGAACAGAGCAAAAAACTTCATTACATCACTGTTAAAATCCCTGGTGCTCTCACATCTCAACTACTGCCTTCATTCTTGGCCTGAAAAAAGACTGTAGTGCAGAGAAGGATAAAAAAGCAATCAGAGGAATAGGACATTTTACAAAACAAATTCAATAGTCCATTTTTCAGCTTGGAAAGAGACAATAGACGAAAGATAAGATAGAAGTCTACAAAGCCATGAATAGTAATGAAAAGATTAATAGGAACAATTCAATTCTGTTTCACACAATCCAGAGGGGAAGATAGCAATTTCAAAACAGAGAGAAGGAAATACATTTTCATATGTTGTTTAATCTGGCTATATTTGTTATCACAGGCTATTTAGATTATTAAAACATTATTTACTTCAAAAATATAATAGTAAAATTGATAGAGCACTACCTTGTAGGAAATGATCACATGAATGCAACCTCTGGCTCAGAAAAGATGTAACTCCATGAGTGTTGAAAGCTAGGAAGCTATATATAGCTATATCCCAAAGAAAGGACCAGGCAGATCTGCTCAAGTTCATCTAGACTTTCCCTAAGCATCTTCCATGTTCTGCTGAAGACAAACAGCTAGACTTTTTTGACATGGAGCATGGCAGTTATGACCATACTTTTCAATCTGTGTACAACAGCTGTCAGGCATGACCACTTCTGGATTGTATCTTTCCAGCACACTTCTAATTAAAATCAAGTATAACTACTGGATGAGAATTGCCTTTTTGGAAGAAATACTAACTGATCTCACACTGTTTAGGAACCAGGTTCTGCTCTGTTAATTAGGCAGTGTTCATTAATAAATTCTCAAAGTCATGAGAATGTCTACAGCAATACAAGTGCTTCAGTCTCCTTATGCTGTTTCCTGTTTATCATACTTCTTTAGTCCCTTCTCAGCTTTCACAAGGCTCTTTCCTTTTTCTCTACCTCATTTGACAGTTATGACCTCATACCCTTCACCTGAGGCATTTTTTTTCCTTTTGCATCACACAGTCAGACCCATTTGGGCTAGTTAGAAGTTTGTCCTTTCCATTTATAGAACCTTTTTCCAGCATGTCATTAGTATCCCATTATTTTTTTGGCATACATGTGCTATATTTTCCCACCTTGATGGATAATCAGAAAGCTCTTTTCATACTTCCCATTTAAGAAATGAGAGCACAATGACATTGTATGTAGCAGAAGTTTACAGAATCTTTAACATTTGTCATTTTTTATTGGCTTTGAACATTCAGCAGTTAATCACCCTTGATGGACAGACTTGAAGAGCCATATGTCAAATTACATATCTTTATTGCCCATGTTCAACTTGCTAGCAGAAAAATGAAACACTAAAGGGAGGCACATTTCTACTAGACTTTGGATTATGGGAGAGAAATCAACGGCTTTGTGTTGGAATGAAGTTGAATCAGGCTTGGCCTTAGTGCTTAGGAGAATGAAGGGGAACAGTCACTAACAAATACTCTTAAATACACAATACACTAAAGAATACCAAGGTGAATGTAACTTCTGCTGAACACTTGAATTTGTTTAAAATCAAGCCAGTGAATGAATATGTTATGAAAGTGGAGTTCTCAATATTGGTTGTGTGCCTCAGACATCCTAGTAAAGAAATATCCTAGAAACTAAAGTGAATGCATTCCAGCTGAAACCCTCAGCTTAAAAGCAGTTGTCTGAGCACATTTCTTGCTTAAAAGGAATCATTTAATTTTATCTCTGTAAAAATTACTTCAATATTTGGATATACATATCAAAGAGAAATAGATAAATGTGAGGAAATAAAGCACTTGCTACTCAGTAAGTAGAATTTTCTTCCTGTGAGTAACAATTAAAATCATGTATGTATCTCCAAAGCCAGCTTCCATAAATAATTTTGATCATGAAGTAGGAACAAAGGTATCTGTACCAGGAATGTTTTGCAACACTTTTATTCCTCCACATGTAGCATCAGATGCTGCAGCTGTAGCTGCATTGTTTATGCTTTGTTATATTCAAGAAGTTGTCTGGATAGTCTCCCTTGAGTATTGCTTTTTTTTCTCCATTGTTTCATACTTTCTCTCATTCTTTAATCTTATTTATCTTTCCTGTCATTTCCAGCCTTTTTTTTCCCTCCAAACAGCTGTAGAAGCAGCACTTAGCATAAGCCATTTCCAACTGTCTTAGAACATGGACTGCGAAGGATTTGAAAATATCCTTTCCAACACTTCAAACAATACAATCTTGGAATAAAAACTCCCTACATATGTTGGAATCGTGTACCAAGACAGTGGGAGTCCAAACACAGCAGTTACTAGCCAACACAAACAAAGGCAGTCTGGTAATCCCAGTCCCACTAGCTATCTGGGGTCAGTCATTTACCCATTTGGGGATGTGCAGTAGACTTTGAACAGGCAGAGTGGCCAAGTGCTTTTGCCAGATGAGCTGGAAACAGAGAACTGTTTGGCAATCCAGCACAAAAACATACCAACTGCCTTCCAAATCTGTCACAAGGGGATTTCAAAATGGGTCTGAGCACCAGGGAAAGAGGGAGACTCACAGCTGGGGCACAGCAGCATAAGTCTAAAGGAGACTCTGCCATGTGGAGGTTTTGTGGTCCCTTTATTCTGAACCATTGAACATCCCATATGTTCAATACCTTGAACATTCTGAGTGAGGAAAAGGAACGCTGTTGAAGGCAGAGCAGAAAGGGAAATCACATTAGGGGTGTGCAGTCAGCTCCTGAGGCCTCATTTAGCTTCCATTCAGCCTCCTACTGGTGCCAATGCAATTTGCATCCAGTAAATACTGAACTAAAGGATAAGGATTTTCTTCATTGTCATGCACTCGTGGACAAATTGCTTTTTAATGTGTTGTCTGCCAGCATAGCCTCCAGAACTGTGTGTACTTTGAGGTGGGACTCTAATTTTTCACTGTTCTCCTGGATTTATGAAAACAAAAAGTAGTTCCAGAAGGCAGAGGGTTTGAATGGAAGAAAACAAAGCCTGGAAAATGGGCATTTTCAGTGTAAATAATCTACAGTTAAAGAAATTTTAAGTGCTAAGTATCTGAAATCAAATATTTTGCTTTAAAAGAAACTATTTTATTATATAATAAAAAAATTACTGATTTTTTTTTTTAAAACTTAGGGGGCTTTTATAATTTTTCAATCAGTCTACAAAATTCCTTCTTTGCCCAGCTCTTTTTCCCTTTGGCTCATCCTCCTTCCATTTCCCACGAGTGAAGCTCCCTCTGCTTTGGGCTGCACCTGTCTGGGGACTTTTTGTTCACATTTTCAGCATCCTTTGGCCTACACAGCAGTTATTTTCCTAGTCAAATATCTGTAAAACACTTGCTCTGTTACTCTCTGCTCAGCACATGCTATAATGGAGGTGGGAGCCAGGAAGAGCCTTTGTGAGGCATCTGCCATTTCAGTAGCCCATTCCCATGAGGAAGCACTCCAGGGATGGCAGGGTGAGAAATGAGCCAGTAACTGCACCCAGGCCAGAGGTGGAAGCAAATACATTAAGTGGCCAAGATGAATAACAGCAGCTCTTTCCCCTGATCTCAAGCAAATCACTACAGCCTCTGAAAGCCAGATGAGTTTTACTGCTCCTAGTTGGATCTTGCTCCTGTAAAAGAACTGCAGCATTTTTCACTCCATTTAAAACCACATGATAGAATTTAATAGGATTCATTACCACTAACTGTAATCATTGGCTAAAGCACAAATTCATTTTTATGGATAACAATGGCAACAGTGCATTGTGATCTGCACTACAATATGCCCTTATCTTCCTGGAACCATATTTTATTCCCTCTTTTCTGTTTGCCTCTCATGTTCCCTCTAATTTAGTCTATCCTAAAGCATACAATGTTGTTTATAATCCCAAACAACCCCTCAGACACATGCTGTCTTCTCAGCTAGGCTTGCCTGGAGGTGGGCCCAGTGCTGCAAGTTCTTTGGCTCCTCTCCTAGGATTAGTGGTTTCATGTTAGCAATTTGATTTAAAATAAATAACAAAGCATAAGCTTCTGAAGCAAGGAGTTTACAAAGAGGAATAACACAATATTGTGCATAGGCTGTGTCTGTTTAATTCCTACCTGCAGTTCTTATCTGCCTCCCCCCCCCCCCAATAATAATAATTAAAAACCCAACAGAATCTGTCCTGCACAACAGTAAACTTCAAAGCCTGTCACTAGCTGTTCAAGCACATAAAAGGATAGTCCAGCTTTGGTGAAAAATACACCTCTCCTGTGCCAGCAGCCTCCCTTCTAACACTGTAGATACCCTCAGTCCCTGTCCCTTGTCTCTACATATAAAATGCTCATAGCTAAAAGACTTTATCTGTCAGGGGTTGTTAATAGAAATGCTTTGGACACTTCTCTGCTGCCCACATTTAGCCAGTGCCTTTAACCCTGTTCTTGAGGCTAATCTGTTTTATCCATAGATCTTTCCAAACAGTGCATGCAATGACAAAGCTTTACACAGCTTCCAAACTCAGGGAAATGTTGTCCTACAGGGATTACTTTGCTCCACATGAATACAGTCCATTTCAGCCAGGTGCCTCTCTGTTTCCAGTCCCAGGAGGCCCAGGTGCTGAAACATCTGGCAGAAAAGAGAGAACATGAGCGAGAAGTGCTTCAGAAAGCTTTGGAGGAGAACAACAACTTCAGCAAAATGGCAGAGGAAAAGCTGATACTGAAAATGGAACAGATCAAAGAGAACCGTGAAGCTAATTTAGCTGCTCTTATTGAACGTCTCCAAGAGAAGGTAACCACACCAGCACTCCTCCCCTTAGGCTAGAGAGGAAAAGCTCATCAGGATTTTGAAGAGATATTGTGGGTAGCTCTTAACTCAGTTGCTACCCATGAGCAATTTTTAAGTCAGAGCCCGATGCCTATATAAGCCACCACTCACTTTTGAAAATGACTGAACTTCTATAATCACAAGATGGCTGAGGTGGGAAAGGACCTCTGGAGGTTATCTTGCCTCTAGAGCTGGTTGCCCAGGAACATGCCTAGATGGCTTTTGAATATCTCCAAGGATGGAGGCTCCCCAACCTCTCTGGGCAATCTGTGCCAGCGCTCAGTCATCCTCACAGTGAAAAACTGTTCCCTGATGTTCAGAGAGAACCTGCTGTGTCTCAGTGTGTACCCATTGCCTCTGGACCCGTCACTGGGTACCACTGAAAAGAGTCTGGCTCTGTGCACCCTCCATTCAGGCATTTATACACATGGGTGAGATCTCCCTGAGCCTTCTCTTTTCCAGGCTGAACAGTCCCAGCTCTCTCAGCCTCTCCTCAGAGGAGAGACAGAGATGGTCTAGTTCCTTAACCTTCATGGCCCATCTCTGTGCTCTCTCCAGATAAAGGTTGTTTTTCTAGCCTTTAAGAAGTATTGTGAACAACTGAAAGGTCACTTGTGTTTACATTTCAGCTTTTAAGAAAAGTCATGGATCAAATCAAATTATCCTGTGTCTGTGTTCTTAGTTTCTCACAAGAGAAAGATGGAAAAATATGGAAAAAAAAAAATCTTTCCCCTACCTCATGACATTTTTGCATTGGAGTAGTTTGCAGGCACATCTCCCAAAGCTTATGAAAACAAAAGGAAAAGCCAATTAGCTGCCCTTGAGGTCCAACAGGAAATGGGAAGGACAGCTGAAGCATCTCTCTGTCCTAGGTTGCCAACAGGAATTCAGAAGGCAGATGTGAGCACAAGGCACATTTCGTGCTGCAAGCAGCACCTCTATGTGTGAGCCTTTAAACTGAAACTGTGAGGTGCTGAGGATTGCAAGGCCATAGCAGACAAAAGGCTGAGCTCTAGAGCATCAGCAGAATGTAAGCATCGAACCTGCCTGAGGCTGCTCTAGTGGATGACACCTCCTCCGGAGCTGCATCCCTGCAAGATGGTTGTGCTGTGAAACAAGTTTGGCACAAGTATCACATGCAGCTTCCCAGGGCAGGCAGGATGAGAAAGAGGTTTGATTTCTCCCTTCTTGCTGTTTTCCAGGAGAGGCATGCTGCTGAGGTGCGCAGAAACAAGGAGCTCCAGGTGGAACTGTCTGGCTGAGAACAGCAATGGTGGATGTGAGCCACCCCCACCATTAGTAAACTCCCCCTGCCTATATTATTCTGGATCATGTGATATCAGTATGGGAAATGTATGACATGGTTTAACAAAAAAGAAATAAAAATCAAGAACTCAATAAAACACTTCAAAAAAAGAAACAGAACTAAACACAAACCCAATGCGGTCTCTTGGCAGAATGATTTGCTTGATGTTTAACAAAAAACTTGGATCTTATTTTGTAAATACTTACATTTTTGTTAAAAAATACAAGTATTGCATTATGCAAGTTATTTCATAATCTGACATGTCCTGTAACAGGCTTCTGATGTTGTCTATCTCCACTGGGTTGAACTTGCTGGCTCTGTTCATTTGAAGCACTTCACCTCTAACTCCATCCCAACCCACCACCAGGTCAGTAGTAGTTCTATGGTGCTAGAGACCAGCCATTGCCTAATAACCTAGACTGCTTTGCCATCAATGAGCTTTGTTGAATCAGTGACTAGATCACAGGTATGGTGACTTCCCATTCAGCTCTCCAAGACAATAAGGCTCTGAAAAATGTAGTTTCTTCAAATGCAACTGACACTGCAGGACTCTGTAGCACATCTAATATATCTGAGGTTAAATTGCCATGGGCAGTACTTGTTAGTTCTGCTTTTTGAGGGGAGGCAACAAATATCTGTGCAACAGATGGAATCGGTCTGAGGCAAATTGAAGAGGCACATAGTATCCATCAAATTCTGGATGATGCCAAACAGCCATATAAATGCCAACTGTAAAGTGAGCTTAATTCACCACTTGAAAACTTATTGATGGAGCAACTAATAGATAGCATCAAGTGGCTTTATCTGTAAGTGCCATGATCTAGGATACTTAACCAATGCTACAACATCACATATGTAATAGTACAAGAGGCTACCAAATATTTCACCTGGGACCCATGAGCCAGTTATTACCTTTTTATTTTGACACTGCTGACTTCCATTCATCATGACCTTTACTCTTCAGTGTTAGACAACCCTACCTAGTGAGAGACAGCTAGGACTGAGAGGGCTGAAGCAGGAGGAATGACTAGACAGGGTGCTTGTGCCAAGTACACTATCATCAAACCTAACACATCATCCCCCAGATAGCTGCAGTTTTGAAGTTGTCCCTACTAATCCCCTGGAGGTTGCTGCCTGCATATTCTACTCTTCATTAGTGCTATTTTCCTGTATGTCATTGTGAGCAAGCTGTGATGAATAAAGAATTGGGGTTCTGTGAACTGAAAAAGGGCTTGTCTCTTCTCTCACTCCATTACCTCTCAGACAGGTGCCCATGGGAGGTGGAAACCTAACATAGGCATAAGAGCATGGAAACAAGACTGCAATTAGCTCTATTCGTGAACCAAGTCTGTTTCTCTGCTAAGACAGGACTAACCCTGCTCTCTGTTTTCCAGTGCACAGGCTGGTTATTTATAAAGATTACTGTATAAATTGAGCGTATAAATATGACCTTTAGCACTGTGTTTTAATAAGAGTACTAGTTACACACACACACCCCCCTTAATCCTGGGACAAATAAGGAATTTGGGGAAAGAAAAGCGAGTAGTATCATTCTGGGTACATACATAACTAGTTGCAGCAAGATTCTGGCTGTTAACACACTGATTTTCTGGGTAAAAGGGTTTACAGGATTTATTGAAAAAAAAAACCACAAGCTAGGGAAGCTGCTGAGCTCTAAAATGGGATCAGAGCCATTTAGAACTGAGTCTTTTAGATAATAATTTCCATAGATTCTCAGTAATTCACAAAAAAATCCCCATGTACAACGGCTCATGACCAGGAGAGGGCAAGCTCTGATTATTTACCAAGCTACTGAATCCTACATAGCTACACCATAAACAATCTTTCCTGGTCTCTGTAACATAGCAAAACCTGACCTTGCTCCCTATTCTCCTCAGTGATTTATTTCTTCTGCTGCTGTTAACAATGAATTCTTTTCTTGCCACCAGCCCTTCAGTTGAAGCTAGAGTTGACAGAAAGCACAGAAAAAGCTTTTGCATGATGCATAATATCTAAGAAAAAGGCTTGAAACATGCTTTTGCATCTCTGTAGCACTCTGCAGACAGGATGGTTCTGCAGATGACCACCCACTAGGTTTACAGTGGTCTTAAAAGAAAGGAAACACAAATATTAACATCTTGGGACACTCTCTCTTACTACAAACTGTTTAGTATTTGCTGGGAAGAGAGGTCTCAGAGGCCATGGTAGAGACAAGTAACTAAAGGAGAAGGCAGACAGTATCTAAAGTGTCTGTTTTACCCCATCTCATGGATTTTGTCCATGATAGCATTAAACGAGATAGCACAAGTCCCAGCAGAAGTGTTTACGGCAAATGCATGTCATTCTCTGGGATGAAAGAACCCACACAAGAAGGTAACATATCATTTTGAGTGTTTGGACCTCATCAATTCCTGCACACTCCTTCAGACAGTGCAGTGCTTACCCATGGAAACCTGTTCCAGTCACACACAAGGAGCTGCACAGAATCCAGTGCTTGTCAAACTGAAGGAGTGTTTTACTTTGTGAAGAATTAACTTTGCCCTCTCCAATCTCCTCTGTGGATCTGCAGAATTACTTAAGGATAACGTTCTTTTCTTTCCCATTAATCACAATCTAATGTACTAAATTTACTGCAATCTGGACCATTGTCATAGCAGGTTTGGTACAAGAACCTGGTTCATCCCAGTGTTAACAAATGCCTGACCTTTGAGCAAATCCACTGGTAGTTGTATGCACCAGAGCAGGCCTGAAGAAAAGATAACAACCAATGACGACTGGTGATGACAGCTACACCCAGAACCCTAAAACCTATCTGCTTAGCCGAGCTAAGCAAATCCTGAGCTAGTGCCTTGGATTAAAGGCCACCAATGCAAGAGCTGCAGCATTCCTTGGCACCTTCAGGAGATCCCATGGCTATTTTTGACAAGCACCACATGGTTGCCAGCCAGTATCTTCTGCAAATGAGCAGATGATCACCTCTTGTTGCCAAAAAGCTTGAAGAGATTTACTCTCTTAAAGAGATCCAAGGTACTCCTCAGCTCTCTCCCAGGCAGCAGCATCTCAGCACAGGGTGAGCTGTGACAAAGCATCTAGCAGGTGATGGGGAACTTCAGCTTACCTCTCAAAAGGAACCACAGAGCTTATGGTGACCTTTTAAGCAACTCAGGGGACACATCAAAGCCACCCATAGGCCCTGAGGAAGGGTTGTGTCAAGGCCATGGAGGTGCCTTTGTTATGGATGAACTCTGATCAGAGACATGCTGTTTGCAGAGCATCTCAGGCAACCAGTGAAAGCATCCATCTGGTCAGATTCAAGGGGTGCTTCAGAGAGAGCTGAAGGCCCTTTGAGTAACACTCTTCTGACAGCAGAGAATAAATCCTGTGAACATTGTGCTGACTAAGCATCTTCTCTAGCCTTTTCAAACACAATGTCACGTAGGAGGATGCCAGAGAAGCAGGGAGAAAACAAAAGAAACTGCAAGCCAGGGTCTTGCAAGCCTCCAGTGGAAAGGGTTTGCATGTCAGATGAGAGAAGTGTCAAACATGAGTCAGTGCTGCCATTTCCCCCTGCCCAGAAGAGGGAAATGGATACTCTGTGGTCCAGCAGAGCAGGACAGAGTGACAGATACTGTGCAGCTTGACTCCAGTGCAAATGAGCTGCTAGGGTTTAATAAAGGTTTCTCTCTCTGATGCATATGGTATTTCCATAGCACTCTGTGAAGGCCTGGAGAACCCAAGCCTTCTAGCCAGTGAGAGCTTACCAACATGTCACTGACAGAAAGCAATCCTCTTGGGAAGCTCTCCTAAAGCTCTGCCTGCATTTGGTAGCTGTGGTGACTAACAGGAAGCTGTTGTTTTAAAAAAAGCACTGGAACAACAAAACTCTAGTTCTGCTTCATTTTCCTCCCTGATTTTATGCCAAGTGCCAACAAGAACTGAGAGTTTGATGCAAAGAAAAGTTTAGGCCGGGGTGTTATTATTTAGACATAAAATTATTAAGTACCTACAAAAGTACACATAAGACCTGTCTTTTCTGAGAGCATGGTCTATATAAAGAGCGATGCTTAAACTAAAAGCAAAGTCCTCAATCATTGCAATGTTTTTAGCAAAGCTCCACCAGCTCCCAAATGCCAAGGATCTGGTCTATTGTCTGCCCTCCAACATCCCTCCATTGTGAGATTCTCCTGTAGTTTACTCCAGCTTAGTGTACTTCAGGAATGTTGTCAACAGAGGGAAGTAGATGGCAAACACTCCCTGCCAGAAGCACAGGCTTACTGCCTGGCAGCTCAGTGACACAGGAGCCACTGCTAAGAGAAATCCACTGGCCAGCATCTCTGTGCTTTGCCATCAGGTTTTCTCTCTAGTCAAGGCATCACTGCCTCTTAAAAGTCAAAGTGACCTGGTTCCTTTCTGATACCAGCAGTGTCTGTGGTTTGAAGCACATCTCTCTTCTTCAATGACTTCTCCAGAAGGAAGGATCCATTAGGACAAACCCAGTAACACTGCCCCTCCCCTGCTCATCCGGACTCCTCAGAGGGATGTGTGTCCTTAAGGCCACACTGTCTCATCCCTTGCACATGATGGGCAGCCTGGGTTATCTCTGAGATTAGAGGAGAAAGTTCAGGGGCACAGAGTGAGGCTTTGCAGTGATGCCTGCAACTGCTGTTCCCATTCTGTATGCTAGTGTGTGAGCTGGCAGGGCTCTGAAAGCTCAATGCCCATCACATTTCCCTTTCCAGACCAGGCTTCCCAGTGCTATTGTCTTGCTTTTTAATAACAGTTAATTCAAACCTATTAATAGTGACTATTTCAGCAAAGCATACACATAACCCCTCCTCTGGAATAGGCATCTGCAGGAGTGGAACTCTCTTGCTCCAGTACAGCTCCAGAAAGATATTCTCTGACACTAGGTAATTTTCTGTAAGGGATCTCTCAGTGCTATTATTATTTTGCAGTTTTGACCATGTAACACTTGATCCCACAGGTCCCAGGAAGAAAAGGCACTCAAGTGCAACAGGGATCTCATCCCCATGAAGACAGCAGGGTGAAACTGCACAGGTTTGGGGTTTTATTTAAGGGAACTCCTCCTCCCCTTGTCCCCTACAGGGCAGGACTGAGCTCAGCCACAGCTGCTGGCCTCAGAGGGACAGGAAGGAAACCCAGGGGGAGTCAGCCCACTGTGCCCCAACCTGCAGAAAACACAGAGACACTGGGAGACAATACATCCTATAAAGTCCTCTGCTAGAACAAAAGCTCTCTCACTGCACTCTCATTCGCTTTTAAATCAGCAGCATTGTAAAAGTTATTTCTGTAGGCTCCCATTTTCTCTCTCTCTCTCATAAAATCCTATGGAAGTGCTTCCCAAAGGGCTCCATCACCATTGTGCAGCCAACACCCCTACCCCCAGCACTTCTCCTTTGCTCCCATGAGCCACACCATTGAATGCAGCAATTGCAGCCTCCCTCCTCTGTCTTGTGAGAGCCAAAGCATAAACCACAACCTCCAGAGACACCAGTGTGTGTTTCCATACAATCCCTAACAAGAGGCTCTGGGCAACCTGATCTAGTTGGGGATGTCCCTGCCCACTGCAGGGGGGTTGGACTAGATGACCTCCAGAGGTCCCTTCCAACCCAAACCATTCTATGATTCTATGATATATTTGTGTGTGTGTCCCAGAAAGATTTTCTGCCTCTTCTAAGGAGGAGATTTACTCTTCTCCTTACAAAGGATCCTTAAACAAACCTCCTCTCCAAATTCCATCAATTTTCCCTGCCATCAGCACCAGGAGACCACTCTGCCCAAGGGTTGCTTGTTGTATTTCTTGACTAGGTTCTTGCCATCACTCCAAGGTACGAGTTGCTCATTTGAAGCAACTAAACTATATGTAGGAAACTAGGGAAAGGCTTCCTAAACGTTCCCATTGCTCCTCAGAGCCTGAAACTCTTACAAGTAGCTCAGCACTCACCCTCTGTGGCTTCCAGGAAGTCAAAAGGAGCTGTGCTTTGAATCCAGGAACTGCACCAGAAGGCCTGAAGAAAATAAATAAGTAAATAAATAATTCAGTTTGCAACACCTCACCAAGCACTCAATCAACTGCTTGATTTTTAACCTTCTGAGTCACAACTCCCTACCCAGAATGTGGTGTTACACCTCCATGGGACATGGAAAAAAAAACAACCCATCACTTCACATTCTGGAAGCACATTGTGCTGAGACTGAAAAGCCCCGAGGAGAAGGAGGATTTATTAATACAAACCTCCTCTTTAGAGTCAGGCTTCCATATTATATTAAAGGAGTCTCAACTTTTCCCCTGTGCCCTCCCCCCTCTCCTGGAACACATTTCTCTCTGCAGCTCCTGCAGCCTTGGAACAAAAACAGGCTAGATGCTGGCTCCAAGCTCAGTACACAAATCTATCTTCATCATCCCTCAGTGTCCAAGAGGATTAGCAGCAGTGTTGCAACAGTTCTTCTAGTACAAACAAGTGAGGAGCAGACACTGTCACCAAACAATTCAATCTGAGGTGGCACTAGCCCCTGGCAAAGTCTGCTCTGGCCTTTTTTAGTCAGGCATAGCTGTTAAAGGAACTTTGTTTGGGCTCTGTCAAATACAATCTCACAAAGAACTGTCTTCTGATGAGAGTTCTGGGTTATAGAAGCTAACACAACACAGAGCTGGGCTGCAGGCTGCTTCCCAACAGACTCTGCTATAAAAAGTATTTCATGATGTTAAATCTTGAATCACAGCTTTCTCAGCAGCTGTTTGGTACAGACTGGGGTTTCTGTCTCATGCAAGGCAAGGAAAATAGTCTGGAGGGAAAGCTGCACTTCCTAGTAGAGAACCTGCCAGTAAGAAGGCATTTTAAACTGGTATTTTGGCTTTGTTTGGGGGTTTGGGTTTTGTTTGTTTATTAGAAGGTATACAGACAAAAATGAAAGCCAAAAGAATTTCATTATGGCTCCCTTTTTGCTTAAAACTGCATCAAGCCAGACTGTCTGCCTGGCACATGATCAGAAGAGTGATGCTGTTCAAAAAATCAGTGATTTTTCTAGCAGGAAAGCTGATGTGTCATCCTTCAGCCTCAGCCCTGCAGGCAGGCCATGGGAATTCCCAGCCAGCTCTGTCACTGAAGCTGTGCTCTCAGCCTGGGCTGTTGCTGTGCTGCGGGGGCAGAATGAGAGCCTTCAGTGTGTTAACTGACAGCATGAGGTGAGGCCTGAAGGGATTGTGCAGAGTCCAGCAGACCATGAAGAAGCAAGGAGCCTTCTTGCTTCCCAGAAGGGAGCTAAAAATTGGATGAACCTTGCCTAAAACAACAACCAACCAGAGATTTTTAAAGCTCCATAGCAGACTTTTCTTTCCCTTTTCTCAGTGAGTACCTAGCACATTCAGGGCTCTCACAGCTTCACAGTACAGGTATGTGGGATTTCAACCCTCTCCTCTGAAAGGGGCATGGATTTAACAAGGGAGGGAGTAACAACCATTTCACTTTAGATCTACAATCACACCTCTCGGTGTGCTTGGTTGCTTTGGTGCTCCAAATTTTAAGACAGCTGTGGCCATGAGGCAGCTCAGCCCCTGGCTTCAGATTGGAGCTGCACCAGTCTCTTGTTCAGCCCATACTGATTGATGGGGTGGAAGAAGTGTGTGCAGCTGGAACTGAAGCAGAGGGCCAGACCTCAGAAACACAAGGGAAGGGGTTTTCTCTAGAAGAGCTGCTCTTTCTGCTTACCCCTGACCAATGCACTTCACCCTGCCCACACCACCTTCACGGGGATTTGGTTTTGCACCATTTGCACCTCCACCTATTCCAATGCTTAACACGGTAAAGTTAAATCATTATTATTCCTGCTGCTATTTTGGGAAGAAAGAGAGTAATTTTGTCATTACATGCTCCAGAAAAGTCTCTAAGGAGCCCAAACTTCCTGTCAGCAATGCCTTCAACTTTGCCCCACCCCTGAGAAGCACAAGCAGCTCGTGGAAGGATGTGATCCACTCCAACAATTGATTCTCTCATGTCCAATAACGTCAGCCCTTTCCAATAAAAGGCTGACCTGTCTCCTGCTAAAATAATTCATCTGTTTTATGGAGTGTTGTTCTGGTTATATACCAATTCCCACAAGAAGGGAAGTACCTTTAAAATAAGGACTATTCAGTACTAGTACAGGATTTCCTCTGGTTGTTGATAATTTCCTCCTAACAGAGGACGCAATGGATCCCAGAGAAATTCAAAGGGGCAATCTACAGACAGTTAGGCAGCTACATTATACAGGGAACATTGTTCAGTCAATTGATGTTTTCCTGATGAGGTAAAAAATAGATCTACCTGCTGTGTAGCATGTAAAGGAGTTCCTACAGCACACACTTCAGTTGCCTTTGCCACATTTTTCATTACAATCCAATCCCATAAATTTGTACATAGCCATCACAGAACAACCACAAATAACAATTACTCATTTCACTTTTTGATATTGAAATTCAGCCTCTGAAATAGCCTCCCTGGTTAAGAAGACAGGCTTGGGAATAATAAGAAGCAGTATTGCTGAGTTATCTGCACTATCAATAGGAGATCTACAACATGAGGCAAGTTAGTAACTCTGCCTTGTCTCTACCAGATGTTCCTTATCTCAGAGGTGGGCTCTATACTCACTTGCACTAGAGAACTAGAAGAGCTTAGTTTTCCACTACTGCCCTACTCACCTGATAGTGAGGGAGACCTTCTGCCTCTGTAGATGGCTAACACATGCCCAGAGACATCATACCAAACTCCAGGAGCTAAGTGGCTGCACCAGCAGCTAGGTGGTAGCTGCTGCTGAAAGCTGAGGGATTTGGGGCAGTGGCTGCCAGCCATTAGGTGCTCCTGTCAGCTATCCTGGTGTACCAAACCCTCTGTCAAGTTGGGCCACAAGTCCTCTCTTGTGCATGGACTGTGTTTTAATCTCTTGACCACCAAATTCAGTGAGGACATTCACACACTTTTGGTTCAGCACCTTACTGGTTTTAAACTCTGTGCCTCAGTCTTTGTATGTTGTTCATTCATTCTGGCTTTCTGGACAAAATGATGAGCAAAGAACATTACCTTCCCCACTCAGCCCTTTTCATAGTTGCATGCAGCTTATTTTCTCATCTGACCTCACTTCTTTCTATGTCTTTGCAAGAGAAAGCACCAACATTGCAACTCTTCACCAATCTCTTCCCAGCCTCAGCTTTCTTCTGCTCCTTCCTTCCTGCTCCCTGCCATTCTCTCACAGAGCTGCTCCACCAGCTTTTCTACTCCCTACATCCTTTTTTCTGCAAAAGCAGCACAAACCAGAGAGATGCACGTACCATCAGTGTTTAACCTGTTTCTGCTTTCTGTGCCTAGTTGTACAGCTTACCTTGAAGAAAGACAAGCCACCTGGAAAGCTCCAAGAAGCCTTTCCCATACAGAGAAAAGAGTACAGTCTGCCAAGGTGCAGAAGATATGCAGAACTGGCTCCACCTATTCCCTATCCCTTTCCAGGAGGCTTCACCTGTAGAAAATAAGCTGGTTAAAGGCTCTAAACACAGTGCTCAGCTGTTTGGAGCACTAAGATATGCCCCTCCTGCATTACACAGCTGCTTTGCATGATGTGCTGAAGAACACATCAAACTCAGCTGGAGGAGAACCTCTCTCTCCAAGCTTTGCTCTGCTGGGAAGGCTTGGGCAGGCTGTACACAGCACTGGTCACAGGCAGGTTGGCCCATTCCATGGACTGCATGAATAATCAGTAGAGTTTGCTAGAGAAAAAAATGTGTGGAGCTAGCTGGAATAAAAGAGAACATCTAATAAGCCCAAGTACTTTCTTAATCAAAGCCTTCACCAAATGAATACTTCAGACTCCCCAAAGACACCTTCAAATATCTGCAACCCACTAGGCACTGGCATTTCACCATTTATGACTGCAGTCAAGCTGTTCTATTGCAAGCATGAGTCAGTGCCTGCATCTTCTGGCTCCAGAAAAAAGGCACTGTTCTCATTTTTATTCACCAGCTGGGCAAGTGGAGAGACAAGCACCCAGTTCCAGGCAGGGCACACACTGCTGGGGAGGCTGTTTAATACCCAGGCAGATTCCTGCCTTAGCAGAGTGAGTCACAACTACCACAGCCCCATCTCTGCAACATCTCCTCTAAAGCCTCACAAAAGGGCTCTGTAAATCATTTTTGTTGCCTTCCAGTACAAAGCCTGTGACCTCCATGTTCCTCACTCTGGAATTCCAGCTCTGATGGAGTAGGTTACCACCAAAACTGGGACTTTCTGGCAAGAAGTGCTTGTGAACATGCACACAGTATAGAAGAGGAAAAAGGATGTCAGGTTATCTGTGCTCACTTGGCATGTTTATCTTGGGGAAAAAAAAATCTGGCAGGCTTCCCATCACTCTGCAATGGTCCAGGAAGGCTCCTGTCACCTAGGGACTCACCTGCTGATGTGTGAGTGGAGAGCAGGAGCCAGGATTCAGGGAGGTTTCAGCATGATCCTAATAAACTCTGTCATGCTACCAGTATTAAGACAGGAGCACTGAACAGAGACTGCCTGAAGAACTCCTGACAGCTTCTTCCCAAAGGCTAGGAAATGTCATTTTCATGAGCTATTCCTTTACACCAAACCATAGAATGGGTTTCAAAAGGTTTGTATCTGGCTTTATGCAGTATTTAGCAGCCTCTTACATCTATGTTGCACTCAAATCCAGCTTCCTTGGTAAAGTGAGATAATATTATCTATGAAATAGCCTTAGCCTGAGGATTTCAGGACAGACACAGTTCACCCAAAGCAATGGAAGGTAGCTGAGGGGTCACAGGATCAAGGCACATATCCATTTCCTTTATTCTCCAGCATCCCTCCCTCTGGTTAAGCTTGTGCTCCTGAATTGCTCTTTTGCAATAAGGTAAACAAGTCAATGTTTTGGTCTCAGGAGGTATCTGGTGTCTATAGAAGCAAGACTGTTTTGCCTTTCCCAGTTTGTCTTTAGAAACCTAGCATCCTAGAGGGAAGGACAATAGCAGAGCACCTCAGAACTGGAGTGTGGCAGAAACAGCAGCATTTGTCATTCCTACATGAATTTTCCAACTGCCACTGTCTCTTGCTGACAGCAGAACAAACACTGCTATCCCTTTCCACAGCTGACAAAGCAGGGATTGATTAAGTGATTGCCAAGCATGATTAACTAAGTTAGCAGCACAAGCAGGGATACAGCCCTGGACTTACAACCTCTGGCCCATCCTTTTCCCATGTGAATTGCTATCTTTTGTGAGTTCCTAGAATTCAATCATCTCTCTCTATGATAATCGGTAGATTCTGAGTCTCTAAAAATTAACAGACTTATTGCCAAAGCTGAATAAAATGAGTACTTTTCATCACTAGCTTTCCCACTGGTAATGGGAAGAGAAGGCAGTGGATAAGAGACAGACACCAACAGCTAAACTGGTATTGCACTCTCTCCTTCTGATGTCCATTCAAGAGCAGGACAGTAGGACAAAAATAATTACAGGGGTCTTTCTCCACAAAAGAGGCAGCTATTTAGAGGCAGGCAAAGTCATTTGAATGTCAATGAAATAACCATTAAAGGCTGAGAAGCATTGCCATTTATGAAAAGATCTAAAGAATAGTTGCATGCACTATAGCAATCCTCTAGGTAGGAGCTGTTAATTTCCTATAAAACCTATTAGGGAGAGGGCAGAGCATAATGAAGCAGGAGACAATGCACACTGTGAAAAGGAAACTGCATCTGGAATTTTACAGCCTCTTATTTGATGTTTCTACACGCAATAGTAGCCTCTCTAATCTCTCCCCGCTAACATCTCTGCACTTCTAGCTCCCGCAGTGCCGTGTGTTTCATTTCTAGCAGAGGTCTCCTGCAGCCCAGGGAGGAAGGTAAAACGAGGTTATGCACTGGAATGCCCTCCCACTCCTTCCAGCCTCAGGGCAATCCCTCTTCCCAGAAAGCCTCTCATCAATGCCACTCCTTAATTGGCCCAAGAGCCCCTCTTGAAACAAAGCTCTGAGCTCCCACAGGGCCAAGCTCTTTCTGCTATTCTGGCAGAGCTAAATCCAGACAAGGATATGCCATTTACCACGACTGCACTAGCAATTCAAAGACCCAGGGAAAAAGGGAGGTGCTTCCAGGAGATGTTGTCTGTGCTCTGCAGGTGGAGATTTGCAGGCAGGACGGATTGAATGTGGAGAAAACCTTCTATCTACATGGTAGCCTGTCAGGTTGTTAACAAAAAGGGTAAGGCACTAGTAATACCACTTGGTAACAAAACCAGGATCAAATTCTGCACTTATGCACTGAACCTGAGCTAAACCAGACTGTTAGGTACAAAAATTACAGGACAAATAAAGATTTCCCCAGTTAGATAGGAGAGGACTCTGCATTAGTAAAGATTATCACTTTTCCATAGGAATACAATCAGCAAGAACACTCAGGTGCAGTGCAACTTCAACCTCTTCTTGAGGAGTAATCCTGGTGTCTTTGCTATCTGCCCACACACTGCCAGGCAAATAAAAGCGACACACAGAATGAATCCTGCATTGCCTTCCCTCAGCTGTTCCTCTGAGGCACTGCAGTTCTTTAGGGATTCAGCTTGTGTAGCTAACTATGCCAGAATATACAAGAAAAAAGTAAATACCAATGCCTATAGCAGGACTAAGTAGCAATAGTTCAACATCTCCCCTGATACCAAGGCACGAAATTATACGTCATGTAAAATACTCTGCTTTCTCTCCTTTATTTAGCCACAACACAAACACAAGAGTACTCAAACCCTTGTCCAGGAGAACTCACTAGCTAAACCTGCTGAGATTAAGACTGTCATGAATTCAACTGAGATACAGAAACACACACACACTCACACCAGAATACAGCAGAGCCCTTAGAGAAGTGAGAAGTGGCACTGAACTGCTCCTAAAACTAAAACTCAATAGAAAAATGAACTGGTTAGGACACATCTGTTAAGCAACAAAGCTATGCACTGAGTTCCACTGCACCATTCCATTGGGTATTTAAACCAGCATCACTCCATTCAGGTGCAAACTTGAAGCTGGAAGAGGGAAGTAGTCTCAGCCAGGAACCCAGGGGTAACAGAACAACTACTCCACTGTAACTCCAAGCAGATCTGGCTCAATGAAATGAGAGTATGCACATGACCAGCTCCTGCTGGAACACTACTACAGGTGACAACTTCTTTTCCATTTCCCCAGCAACTAAACCCACTCCCAACACAGTGTGTAACTTGGCTTCTGCACCCTCCCCACTCTTAGAGTTTGCTTCAAAACATGTGCTGCTCCTTTTGCTGGAAGAAATAGCCTAGTGGTTCTGAAGTATAAGCAAATGTCCACTAGGGACTAGAATAAGACCACCAAATATACCAAACCACTGCAGAAGAAATAAACTGGGCTCTTTAGTCAAACTGGTCCATCTGATTTTGTTCGGAAACAAAAGACTCAAATGTAGTTGAAAAAGAGAGTAATTCTTTATAGAACACCTCAATGTCAAAATACTAACAAAAACATAGCTCAGAGAAGTGGTCTTGGAAAAATTAATAACTAAGCTAGGCTGCTGCTAACAATAATAGGTGGAATCTCCTCATAAAAAGACAGTCTGATGTACACAGGAAAAATGAGACATTTAAAACAAACTGTTTACAGAAGTGATTTAAACCTCAGCACAGATCTAACACAATGGTTAACAACCACTACTGGCATTTTATTTCTGGACAACTTCAGCAATTACTTAAAACAAAAACAAAACCCAACCTGCTAATACAAAACTGTAGAAAACAAAAAGAAAAATCCAAAGAGAGAGAGAGAGGTTTTAGCCAAACTTTGTTAAGGTGAAGCTGTACCTTTGTCCCAGTCATTAAGAACTTCGACTGTTAAGCGTGGCAAAACCCAGCTCAGCTAGGTTTGGAGGCTTCCCCACCCTCACTAAAGTTCTTAGAAGGCTCCAATCTCAGTCCCCCAGGGTCTGTACGGTTTGCTGAGGGCTGCTGCTGACTGTGTCGGTGCAGAAGGGCTCAGCACACTGGGGGACAGCAGGTGGAAGGAGCCAAAGGAGAAGGGGAAGGCAGACAGAGATGCCACGGAGGAGAGCAGAGGAGGAGACAGTTTGGTAGTAGCTGTGACCACGGGAAGCACGGATCCAACGCTGCCGTTTGGGGGCACTCTGAGGGAGGAAGTGTCAGCGTGTGGGGCGGCAATCCTGCTCTGGTGGTGCGGTTCAGCGGGAGACGCTGCAGTACTGGTGTTAGCGTGCCCGTTCTGAGGCAGCAGCAGGGGGTGAGCTATGGGGGGGTGAGGTCCGAAGGCACTGCCCCAGGGGATGTGTCCGATGGCAGTGTGTGCGCTGCTCGCCGCTTCCCGCTGCGAGGCGTAGTTGTTGAGGTGGGAGACGAGGCGGACGCGCAGAGGATCGGAGGCATCCAGCCCCTCGATGATACTGAGGTAGCGAGCAACCTCAGCCAGGCACTCCCGAAAGCCCAGGCTCCTGTAGTCCATAGCCAAAGCATGGGCATCAAAATAGCCTATGAACAAAGAACAAATCATGGGGAGTCTTAAGAAGCTGTTTTCCCTTCATTATCTACATGTAGTGTCCCCGCTCCACCCTCCCCTAGAAGCATATTTCACTTGGATGTGGTTAGTATCCCCAATCACACATTAGCTGCCAAGCTCCTCTTTTTATTTTGGTCTAACAAGCTTTTCTATCTGTGCTGTGATGCTGCAAGTCCCAAGACCAGTCACAGACTGCCATTTTCAAACTGAAATTGCACACTGCCACTGGAGAAAAAGTACTTTTGTCTTTCCATGTCTCCCCAGTGCAATGAAATTCATTAGAAACACCCATCCTAACTAATCAGGGGGACTTCTGCAAGCACTTCACCAGTTTTGCTAATTCTCATCACTACTTATTTCATCTTTTTTTTTTTCCCCTAGTTTCTGTTCTGAATGCTCAGAAAGTTAGACAAACAAACATCTGACAACCACGAAAGGGGGAACAACCTGGAGCTAGCACTGTAAAATGTTTCGGTGCTAAAGATCCCACAAATCTTGTCAAGTAGAAGAAAAGTTCCCATTCACTTTCTCCAAGCACTCCCACTGCATCCCAAAGGCTGGGGAACACACTCCTCTCACAGCAGCCTCTCTGCAGGGCTGCTGACCTACTGTCAGGCACAAAACTTTACCTTTCCCTCCTGCTGTATGCAGCATTTTCAAATGATCGACAGTCATCTGCAAAATCTCTGCTTTTTCCAGCTTGGCTGATCCCTAGGAGAGAAGTAGAAGCAAGAAACTTTTTAGGCAGAATCAGGGACGTTAAAGAAGGGCTATCCTACCTCCTGGGAACGAGGGGAAGGCAGTGCGGAGAGTCAGAGTGCTACCTGCTTCTCAAAGGCGCTGGGCACCAGCCTCCTGAGCTCGGACAGGCTGTTGTTGATGCGATCCCGGCGGCGCTTCTCGATGATCTAGGGCAGAAAGCAGGGGGTCAGGGGCGGGCGGGCCGGGGCTGAGGGGAGCCGCAACCACCCCCCGAGCACTCACCCCTCGGCGCCTCTTCCTGGCCAAGATCTGCGAGCTTGTGGAGGGAGACATGGAGCCCGCGGCCGAGCTCAGGTTCCTGCGGGGAGCAGAGGGACAGCGGTCACCACGGGCGAGGAAAAGGCGGGGAGGGGGGAGCGGAGGAAGGGAGGTTACCGGGGCTCGGCGGGGCTGAGGAGAGGGAAGGGGCGTCGGGCCGCCTCAGGGCGCTCACCCATTCTCGTCCGCGCTCTCCTTCTCCACCTCGACGGCTTCGTCCAGCTCTTCACTGTCGGACGAGCTGTACTCGGGGTGCGCTCGCTTCATGGCGCTGGCGGGCCGCGGGCGGACGGCGGGGAGGCGACGGGCAGGCCGCGGGAGGAGGGCACCCAGCGTGCGCCCCGTGCCTCGCCCGGCGATCGTCTCCCCCATGGCGATCCCGCGCCTCCGCGGGCAGCAACAGAGCCGATGCTATC
>VWZO01021697.1:39180-66390 GCA_013396975.1 Bucco capensis | reverse complement strand
GGGAGCAAGTTGGAGCACAGGAGGTTTAGTATTAACACGAGGAGAAACTTCTTTACAGTAAGGGTGACAGAGCACTGGAACAGGCTGCCCAGGAGGGCTGTGGAGTCTCCTTCTCTGGAGACATTCAAGAGCCGCCTGGATGCATTCCTATGTGACCTCATCTAGGTGATCCTGGTCTGGCAGGGGGGTTGGACTAGATGATCTTTCTAGGTCCCTTCCAACTCCTGACATACTGTGATACTGTGATAGTGTGCCCAGGTGGCCAAGAAGGCCAACGGCACCTTGGCCTGTATCACGAACAGTGTTGTCAGCAGGAGCAGGGAGGTGATCATGCCGCTTTACTCAGCTTTGGTGAGGCCTCACCACGAGTACTGCATCCAGTTTTGGGCCCCTCACTACAAGAGGGACATTGAGGTGCTGGAGAGGGTACAGAGGTGGGCTACCAAGCTGGTAAAGGGCTTAGAACATAAGACTTATGAGGAAAGACTGAGGGATCATCTGGGCCTGTTTAGTCTGGAAAAGAGAAGGTTGAGGGAAGACCTCATCGCTTTCTATAACTACCTGAAGGGACTGGTCTGTTCTCCCTTGTGGAGTGTGATAGGATGAGGGGAAATGGATGGAAATTGCGCCAGGGGAGGTTCAGTCTAGACATTAGGAGGAATTTCTTTGCTGAAAGGGTTGTCAGCCATTGGAACAGGCTGCCCAGGGATGTAGTTGAGTCACTATCCCTGGAGGTGTTTAAGAGACAGGTAGATGCTGCACTGGGGGGCATTATTTAGCAGGTTGATAGGGCTAGGACAAAGGCTGGACTCAATGATCTTCAAGGTCTCTTCCAGCTGTAACTGTTCTATGATTCTATATTTGATCTCAATGACTAGACACCTAACTTTTAAAGAGGTATAGGGAATCTAGCTCAGAGCTCTGTGCTCCTGGAGGATCATTGCATCAACAACTTTTTTTACTTCAAAGGAAATATCTATAAACCAGTGCTATTTAATCCAAACAAACCTGAACCATTGTGGAACAGTGCCTTTGTTTTTTCTGCTTGTTATTGTGCAGATTCTTTCAATTACAATATATTTGCTTTGTTACAGAATATTCTAGACTAGGAGAATCTAATTAAAAAAAAATTAAAAAACAAACCCTTGTTTTAATTGGCCCTGAATTTTGAGGACAAAATCTGAGCCCTTTACTGTCCCGCTTTCCCCCTAATGCTGGCCTATGAAAAAAACTACACAGTGTACTATGAAACTGGAATATAACATAGGAAATTACAGTGTTCAAGGGACAGGAAAAATCATCCTGCAAATTTCAGATTAGTGAATAACACCTCTCAAATTTTGTCTCTACAAACGAATTTGCACCAAATCAATTGAAAGTGGAGTTTTAAACATTGATTTAAACTGGAATAAATCCCTACAAATGCATTGTTTGAAGCTATAAGATAGCATTTCAATTTAATTCAGTATGCTACTGAGTTCAGCTTAGTCAATACTTTATTTATTTTTATTTAGCTATCTGCAGACACCTCTCCAACATGTTCAACACCTAATTAACAGTACACTATTAACTGCATTTTAAAATTCAACAACATAGAACAATTGATTCAAGGGCAACTCACCCAGCTGTCAGTTGAAAACTCCTTTTTCCTTTTTGTCGTTTCAGAGACAGACCTTACCCTGCCTAAGAAAGAGATTTTGCAGCAGGTCAAAAGCTCAGTGAAATCACCTCTGAGACAGATGTGTCAGTGGCAATTTAATTAGGAAATTAAAACCAAAACAGTCTCTACTAATCTAGCTAAACTTTTGTATTAAGCTTTTTAGACCAAATATATCTAGGATAGGGTAATAGTCGAGCTTTGTTACCAAGATACAAGTATCTTTTAGGTAATGTCCAGCCAACTAACAAATAATTGTGCTTACCAAAGAATTTAATTTGCCTCTAGTGATATCATTCTAACTAAATAGATAATTTGCTTTGCATATGAACTTGATATTGTAAAACACCATAGCTACTACCGCATGAATATGTTACTAGGAAACACAGGGTTTGTAATTACCCATCTTAGTTATGTATCTATAGACAAAGTGAAAGTTAGAAGAATGTATTAAAAACCTGCAGTTTATCTCTTGGCTTATTAATAATACAACACAAGCACTTATTTGATTATCTTCATAGCCTATATTTAAAATTGTTCTATATATAATATTACCTTAACATTAATCTAAATCTTAATAGCATCCTGAAACATCCAGAAACAGGAGGAATAACTGCTTCCTTTTCAGTAGTCATGGTAGACGATATGTTTGTTATTGCCATGCATGACAGCAGACCTCAAATGGGACAGTTCCTTCCCTACAAGATTAGCTATATAAAGATGAAAAAAAGGAACTCCGTAACAGGTAATCCACTCAGCTATTGCTCCCAAGAGGTGATTTCTCTCCCTGCACAACTGCTGTTCATTACCTCAGTATCTCTGCAGATTCCAGTGGAGGAAAGGTTTCTGTCCTTATGCCAAACATGAAGTTCTGCAAGTCTGGTTTTTCTTATTGGGAAAGCTGGGGTAGAGATGAGGCAAGGGTGAAATTTTTCATGTCACCGCAAGCATTTGGAGACCCAGGTGCCATTTATCTTATTCTAGATGGCTCTTTAGGCAGCTATGAAAGAGTTCCAGCCTACATAGCAGAAATAGTGACAACTATTCCCAGTCTTCAGAAAATAAATGGGTCCTGAGCACACCAAAATCATCAATCTCCTTTCCATTGCCACATATTGTAATTTTAATCTTACTGTCTAAGCTACGCAAGAGGCAGTGATTGCTTTTACAGCCCAGTGAGAACAGCAATACAGAAACTGTTACTTGGACAATTCAGTCAGGCTTCTCTAAAGTTCTGTGGAGTAAATAATCAGTAATACTCCTCTTTGTGTATGCTGCTTGTCAGCACAAGACCAACACTCATCACACACATTAAATAAAATTATTTGCATCACAGAGAAGTATGCCAGTACAGTGTTAGTTTTCTTCCTTAATGGTATTACACATCTCAACTTCAACATGTGTTCTTTAGCTTTCTCAGTCCAAGTCTTGCTCACAGCAGGATGAAGGGTATATACACCCAAGTGGCAAGCTCATAAGCCAGTAAACTATTTTAGTAAGATAATGCATACAGAAAGTACTAAATGTTGAGTTCCTCATGCTCTTGTTGCACTCCTCACAGTGTGATTGTCCTTATTACCAGATGCAATGCATTCCCACTGGCTTCATGGCTCAAAAACATGCCAATAGAGTGATATTGATAATGAAAGTAAAATAACACTCCCCACGTTCTAGAAACACAGTTAGACCTGAACAGGAAAATTATCTGTGGTCATTTCACCTCCAAGTTCTCAGCCATAGTTTGTTTACTCTGCCCAATGGAGCTTTGCTTTATGTTATGCTTTAAATTTGCATTGCTTACCTCTGGTATGTCAGCCTTTCAAGACACTAGCTTATTTTTATTCTTACTGAATTCTGCTCTGGTATGTGGCATACAGAAGCTGTTTACTTCCATTTTAAAGTTTGTATTTCCTCTGATTGTCTTTTATCACTTTTAATTATTCTTTATCAGTGGTCATAGGGTATATGTCTCAATGGCAGAGCTGTACCTCTCTAGATTAGCTTCTCTAGATTAGACTGGTTACTTACATGTATTTCCCACTTCCAATGTACTTTATTTCAGAGAGCTCTGTGGTTTTGAACCAGACCAACACAAAATGAAGAAGTCCATTTTAGATCTAATCTTGAACTGGTAAAGAGAAAGGCATACTAATGAAAACTGTACTCTTAGTATAAACTCTACAGACAAGACTGCTTTGAAGGGCTGAGCACCGTGGCAGGAAGATACACTGAACAGTGGAGAAATTAGTGGAAAAACTATGTGCACCTCCTCCATGCTCTTTGAAAACACCTCTTCAAGCTCATTTGTGGGACATAAGAAAGCCTTCCATGATAGCCTGAGAAGCACACTTCAGGAGTTATCACTCAGACTCTTGGTATATATTACAAGTTCTTTAACTTATAAAATAATGTCAGAATTCATGTGTTTTAATAAGGAGGACTGAAATAATGGAAAATGCTACATTGCTGTTGAACAATGGAAATTCTGTAGGAGTTTTGGGCTGATGCCTTTTCTGATGAGGAAGACATACCACAGGTTAGATGTCTGTAAAAACAGGCAGTAAAAGTAATTTGTTTTAGAACTCCTAGGATGACGTTAGAGAAGGCCTTCAACAGGACTGAGTATCGAATGAGAATTAGAGCATAGATTCTACCCAAAGGCTGCTTAACAAAAAAATAAAATGGGGCAGAAAAAAGTAGCTTTCTTTTGCAATACTGGTAAATGTTGGTCTCATCAGGGAAAAAGGGAGATGAGATTTTTTTACAGCAGTAAAGTTTCAGAACAAACAAACTCCTGAGTTTCACAAAAAAGTTTCATCTATCAGTACTTGAATACAACTAAGTTACTATAGTATTTTTAATAACAACTAATTTAATAAGAGATGGGGTCAACTGGACATACTGGTCAATTTTGGATTATCAGAAACTTTGAGGGACTGATTATCAAATGCTATTTCAGGAAGTAGTGAAAATTAGTTGAAAAAACTTTCACTGCTGTAGAATCCTGGAGGGAGATCAATTTCACCTCTGGAGGGGCCAAAGGCATGTTTGACTTTGCTACATCAGACATTCCCTAGTTAAATACATCAAGGAAATTGCACCTGGGATTAATGGGATTCTTTCATTCAGAGAAGGTCTTTACTTTCTCCAGCTCTCTGCTAATATCCTTTTAGAATTGTCTTTGCAGAACAATCTGCTTTATTTCAGGCTTTATTGTGCTTGCTTTGTAGTTGCTTAGCTAATTTAAAAAACAAAAACACAAACCCCCAAAACCCAACAGTAATACAGTGAAACAGAACACTTAAATAAGACTATCAGCCATTCTTAAAAGACATAGTTGCAAGTAAACAATTTAATTACTTGCAGTAATTTATTATTTATTATGTTGAAGTATAGTCCCTTAAACCAAGCAAAATGCAATATAGAAGTCAGAATAGTAATACTTAATACTAATTTTCAGTATACTTTCCATTGTATTTTCTACATTAGATTATTTTAACACAGTGAAAAAATTTCTGTGCAAAATTTGTGTATATAGAACAGTTACAGGCAATGGAGGATTTTTTGTCTGAACACAATGTAACATATTTTGTTTAAACTTTGAAGTACCTTTATGTTAAGTGACATGTATTATGATGCAGAGATTAAAATGTATTTTCAATCGATTCACATTTCCAATTACATTTATGAGTAGCAGATAAATTATCCACAAAAATGTACCAGATATGATAACAGCACCCAACTACATCTGTGTTGTAAATATATAACAATAGTGCACTATCAGTGGTTCTAATTACCTCCTGTCCTTTAGATAGAGGCAGGTGGCCAATGAAATGTGGATATAAAACCAGGATATAATCAGATGAGGGGAGATAAAGCTGTTATTGTCTTTCATTTATGTAAATTCTGAATTTTACTCAACAAGTTTAGTCATCCTGATGAGTGGAAATATTCAGAGGGAAGACTAATTTATACAGTGTTAAATACGATTAGAACACTCAACTGTATTTCATACTCTTTGTGATAAAAAGTCTTGAATTATATTTAGTGTTGAGAAAGAATTTCTATTATTTCTTTTACAGAAAATTTCAGAAAAAAACTAGTTCAGATGAAAGAAATTGGCACAGCAGTGCACCTGTAGGAAATGCTCTCTCCTCTACATTGGTCCTCTTTTGCTCTGCCTTTCAGACCTGCTTTGAGTCAAGATCTTGCACGTAGATATACACAACTACTAGAAACAGTCTTTCAGATGAAACGTGAATGGAGGTCCTGATCGCTTGGAATGTGTTGAGACAGCACAGTACATTTGAAAGGCTAGCAGTGATTTCTCATACCTTACCAGGATTCCTTAGATGCTAGGTTAAGCAAATAGTACACCTATTGCCTCTATGAATATTTGACTGAAATATAAAATAAACTGTGGCTTGTACGGTGCCTTTGACCATATTGCATTTATTTAATACAAATATGATTATTTCCTACCAAAAATACCCACTGAAAGGACAGTTTTCACTTGGATTATACCAAAGGGAAAAAAGGCTCCATTATGCTAATTGCTAAAAGGTTATGTAACTTAACTACATGAGTCACTCAAGAATAATATAGCATTTCATGATTTATTTAATGGCTTGGTATGTCATGAACTGTGACTTACGCAGGTGTGTAATCACAAGCAATCCATACTTTGCAACTTTGCAAGATGAGTGGAATAGGGAACTGAAGATAAGGAAAACAAGGGAACAAGCAGAGGCTTCTATCCTCCAAAACCACAAGACTCAGTTAAAGTTCATTGTCTAAGTTTCCACGGATTTTGCAAGCAACATCCTAAAATTCTGTAAGTCGCAGAATTTAAAAAGATCCTAACCAAATATTACAATTTGTTACTATTCATTGCCTTGGCTATTACAAGTACAATTATCCTCCTTCTAAGTCACACTGACAAAAACAAACTCAAAAAGGAAACATTACTTTTCATCTTGAGGATTCTATGTCATCATATGATGGTTTTGTGTAATAATAAAAATGACTACATTTTTTTTACCTTGTTAGTCTTTGTCTTCTTATCATAATTGCTTACCAGAATCAACATCACTCAATTTTCAGATTTTTTTCCTTTTCTAAGTTTTATTCTCCTTCTTTCTGTAAATAAATGAGCAGGTTTCCAGATATCTACTGTCTGTTGAATGTCCAGCTTCCAAACTTACAGGGATAATCTTAGTAAATGTGAGGTGGAAATGGTCCTGCTTCACAGATATTCTTTCTTTATAGTTTGCATATGACTAAAGATGACAGGATTTGAAGTCCTCCACTCTACCTCTCACTTGTTTAGAATAAAGAAAACCCACTTCAGAGCCACAACACTGTTGATGTTATCTTCCTTGTTGAAACATCCCCACCTGCTCACTCTGAGTTGAAGCAACTCCCTGAAAGGAGGTGGTAGTAGGGTGGGGCTTAGTCTCTTCTCCAAATCAAAAAGTGATAGAACTAGAGGAAATGGCTTGAAGTTCCAGCAGGGCAGGTTCAGATTGGATATTAGGAAGAATTTCTTCCCCCAAACGGTTATCAGGTATTGGAACAGGCTGCCCAGCAAGGTGGTGAAATCAGCATCCTAGGAAGAGTTCCAAAACTGTGTAGATGTGGTGCCTGGAGACATGATTTAGTGGTGAGCATGGTAGTGTTGAGCTGATGGTTGGACTTGATGATATCAGAGGTCTTTTCCAATCATAATGATTCTATGATTGTTCAGTTTTGTGCCCCTCATTACAAGAAAAAAATTGAGGTGCTGGAGCATGTCCAGAGAAGGGCAATGAGGCTGGTGAGGGGTCTGGAGAATAATTGTTAGGAGGAGTTGTTTAGTCTGAGGAAGAGAAGCCTCAGGGGTGACCTTATCACTCTCTACAAATACTTAAATGGAGGATGTAGCGAGATGGGGGGGTCTGTCTCTTCTCCAGGTTACCAGTGAGAAGACAAGAGGAAATTGCCTCAAGTTGCACCAGGGAAGGTTTAGATTGAATATTATAAAAAACTTCTTCAATGAAAGAGTTGTTAGACATTGGAACAGGCTGTCCAGGAAAGTGTTTGAGTCACTGTCTCTGGAGGTGTTTAAAGAACATATTGATGTGGTACTTAGGGGCATTGTTTAGTTGACATGGTAGTAATAGGTTGATGGTTGGCCTTGATGATCTTAGAGGTCTCTTCCAGCCTTAATGATTCTGTGATTCTGTGTCTGAAACAAACAAGGCATTCAGTAACTGCCTTCTGTGTATTCTCTGTCACCAGCACAACCACATTATTCAGCAGAGGGCCCACATTTTCCCTAGTCTTCCTTTTCCTACTGATGTAGTTGAAGAAGCCCTTCTTGTTGTGTTTTACATCCTCTGATGTTTTAATTCCAAGAGGGCTTTAGCTTTCCTCATTGCATGCCTACATGCTCTGGCAACATTCCTATATTCCTCCCAACTGGCCAGTCCTTTTTCCCCATGTACTGTAAACTTCCTTCTTCCATGTGAGTTTTCCCAGTAGATTTCTTGCTCATCCATGCTGGTCTCCTGCCTCCTTTGCTTGATTGCTTGCTCATAGGGATTTGCTGATTTTGAGCTTGGAGGTAGTGGTGCTTAAATATTAGCCAGTTCTCTTGTGTCTCCCTACCTTATAGAGTACTGATCCATGAGATTCCTCCCAGTAGGTCTCTGAAGATGTCAAAGTTAGCTCTCCTGAGGCCAGGGCTACAATCCTACTTTATTGCCTTGCTACTTCCTCACATGATTGTGATGGGGTACACGAAATAGGGAGTTTTTTGTGTCCGCTTGCCTCCTCCTTCTTCCCCCTGATGTGTGGAATGAACCCTGCAACTCACGGAGAGTTGGTAAGGCAGGTATGTTTATTGCAGTGCTGGGAGATAGTGGGAATAATTTCGCCAAACTATCTCAGAGGTAGAATGGTTGTAACACTATTTATCAAACTAAATTATAAATATGCATCATCTATGTTATACATATGCATCACATAAGCAAGGAATAGGCGGGGTATTGTAATCAGTTCATTATCCTAAGTCTCTTCCCTTCTGAGCATGCATATTTCTTCCCAATGGTCTGTGCCAGGGTCTTTTGAGCAAGTCTGGGGGCTTCTCCAAAGTCTTCCTCAGGTTGACCTTGCTGCCTTTGGCACAGTTTTGCTAGATTGGCAGCCCTTCAAGGTCTTGAAACCAGTATTTTCTGGTCTTTACAATAGCGACTTCTCCTTTGCTATCATATGGCATGCTTCGCTGCTCATCCTTAGCAGTCCTCCTTCGCAGCCTAGGATTTTGCCCTTGGGTTGCTACCCCCTTATCAAGTGGTGAATGAAGAGAAAGAGTNTATCATATATATATATATATATATATATATATATGCATGATCACCCCAAACCTGTTTGTTTTGCTTTCCAAACTGCTCTGCTGCTGCTGCCCTAGACCCCTCCCCCAGCTAGTTGACACTGGTAGCCGTGGCAACAAATGGGTGGGTGTGGGGCAAGTTAAAGCAGCAGCCAGGTTAGGGTCAGGGTTAGGGTCAGGGTTAGGGTTAGGGAGAGCCCTGGCGTGGCACTGAGCATCCCCGGTGCAGCGAGGTGCCGAATCCAGGCAGTGCTGAGTTCCAGCGGTCCTGGAAGTATCTTTCATGTGCAACTCACTTGGACAAAATCCTCACCTGGCGTGGGGAGCTCTTGGGATACTTCTGCTTGCTATATATGGAGACACAGATGTCACACTCGCTTTCTTTCGCTTGCTTCCTCTGCCCTGGCACCTTCACTGAGACAGCACACCAAAGTGGAGAGAGTACTGCCACGTGGCCTCCACCATCTTGGCCACTCGGTTCTCTGCTTTCCATCTAGACTGGGACTTTTCCTCTTCAGTCGTCCAAGTCCCTAGCTCCATCAAGGTCACCTTAGCTCACCTCACCTTCTTTCCACTCCAGCTGGACTATATTTCTTGCAGGTCTTATCGGGGGTGGGGGGGAGAAACCTCATGGCATGGTGAGGGGGTAGGGACCTGGAAAGTTTTCTTACTTGTTTCTGTATTTGCACTATTGTATATATATTTGTTTGTTATTCTTTATCATGTTGCCCTGGGTGTGCATGTGTATTCATTCTATGTTTATTCCTTTATCCTGGGAGGGGGAGGCTCTTTTTTTATCTGGGTCTTCCTAAAAATTGTCTTGTCAAACCAAGACAATTACCCTGAACTCCACTCTCTCAGTCACTGCAGTGAAGGCTGCCCCCAAACTTCATATCCCCAACCATACCTTCTTTGTTTGTTAGCACAAGATCCAGTACACTGCTCTCTTTGTTAGTTCCTCCACCACTTGTGTCAGAAGCTTATCATCAATGTACTGTAAAAACTTGGTTCTTACATCAATGCATTGTAAGAAACTCTTCTAGAACTTGCCTAGCTATGTTGAATTTCCAACATATATAAGGGTAACTGAAGTCCCTCATGAGATTCAAGGCATGTGATTGTGATACTACTTTCACCTGTCTGTAGAAGGCCTTATCAACCTCCTCTTCCTGATCAGGTGGCTTATTGTAAACACCCACTACCATACTATTGCCTTAAAAAACTCAGTAGTGTAAATATAGTCATGATGGATAATGGTGGAGGGAGGGGAGGGGAGAGGGGTTGGGAGTAGCTGGTATAAAGGAAGGGCATGTTGTAGTCACATTCTGCCTTGCATCTCTGGCAAAATAAACCCTCAAACTTTCAGCCTTAATCTATTACTTTTATGTGGAACTGTAAAAATATGTGAATAACTCACAAAACCCTCTATAGAATCATGTCATTTAATAAAAATCCCATCAGACACAAGCACGATACTTATCTATTGAACTCACGTTCTGCCTCCAAACAGGGGGAAGACGCTAAAACTGAATCTCGAGAGATTTTCCAGCTCAGTGGCGCAAGACATGCACTGAAATTGCATCTCTGAACTTCCATGTTGCTCCTCACAGTGACAACCAGGCCACCCGCTAGCTAAGACTCCCTCTTTGTCTCCTGAAACACCAACAGAAAACAGTTTTGAAGATGCGTAAAAGCCATGCCCTTTTCAAATCAAATATCCAAAGGACACAAACAAACTGACATGCTTTTGCTATTCATCTCTTCATTGGCAATTTAAATTTTATGTAACAAAGAAGAAAATTGGAAGCCAATCTAAGAAACTATTTGTTTTTTCAAATCAGAAGTTATTTTCATTATTAGAAATGGGTCAGACTAAGATTTTGCTTTTGAACACTCAAAAGCTATGGGAAATGCCAGATTCAGTTGCAATACTGGGAGGAGGTCTCTAGATCTTCAGTAGGACAGAGAAAATAATCTAACATTATCACATTTAAACATTGGTGTATTTTAGATTCAAATCAGCACCAAAAGTTTACAGTCCAGGTTATTAGTCTATGACCACTCAGGAATATTTTACTGGGATCTTCAAAATGTGAGAGACATCTTCTGTAGCCACAATATAACATATTCCTTATGTGAAGTATCATTTATTTGAAACAGTATTACTATTCCCCAGGCACAGTCTGAAAATCACTTGGGGTCTTCTGTGGCCCCTGGTGCGATAACTGTGCCGACAGCAGAGGGAGCATTAAACTCATTGCCCACGGGAAAGTGTGGGGAGTGATACCCATGTTCCTAGAATCCTTGGATGGGTAGGATGAGCTCATTAGCCTTCTGGCAATCATCCTAGGAGAAGGACAACTCTGATTCCAAACCCGGGCAGATGGAGCTCGTTTAGCCCTGTAGGGCCTTCCATCTAAGAGAAGGACACTCTAATAAAATCTCCATCCTATGGACTTCGCTGCCAGCATCCAAGCTTGCTAGGCCCTGGCAGATGAACCTTAGGACTAAAGGGTGGGTCCAGCTCTGCGCATGCTGTGTCGCACCTAAAAAAAATCCATAGCGCAGGCTCGAGGGTGCTATCTGCTATCCTCCTTTTATCAGAGCACTTGGAAAAGGCGCTGATGAGGAGCGTGGATGGAGCCCTCCCTGGATCTTCGTTCGCGAAGCGTAGCCATACACGTTACTATTCCCTCCCTTTCAGATTAGCAAAATGGCTGTTGTGCTGACATCAAAAATCAGAAACAGGAAAGGTACCATGTGTCCCTGTGCAAGCAGAGAACAGCAAACTGATTTGCAACTTGTTCCTTATTTATATATTTGTTTGAATCTAAGCACATGGTTTTTATACGGTTGGTAGGCAAAAGGGAAGAAAAGAAGAACAAGCATTCAGCAGGTCAACTGTTGCTGTAAGAGTCTGAGAAAGCAATTGCAAAATTCACTACAGTAATTTATCTGCATGGGTCAATGTCTATTGACTGCCTGAAAATAAAAGCAGATTGTAGTGATAGTTTTCAATGCTATAGCCATGAACATATATTACTAAATGCATCACAGAAGTGATTTTTGACTCTGGTGGAAAGGGCAGGTATCCTTTTGTCCTTGCCCAGGCTGAATTTTCTGTTTGGATTATGCTAATAAAAGGCTAAATAAAGTGTTGGTGTTTTCATCTAAATAAGAGTTGGAGGAAAATAATAGTGGTAAGTAGCTTTTTTTTTTAGCTATTTCATGTTGCAATGAGCAAAACCCACCTAATTTGAGAAGAGCAACATTGTTTTTTGCAAGTATCTTCTCCTGTCCCAGGTATAGTAATTACGATATGCTTGCCAAAAGAACAAATTCAGCAGTTTACACTGCAAACATGGACAAGCAGTTCAGACAATTTTTGTCCAAGAACCCAGAAGGTCTGGACTATTGCGATATAGATAAGGCTGAGCTGCTCAATGAGTTCTTTGTCTCAGTCTTTAATGGTAGTCAATCTTCCTCCAGTGACCAGGACTTGGTAGCCCTGGACAAGTGTGGGGAGAGTGAGGGGCCTCGCACTGTATGTGAAGAACAGGTTCGGCACTACCTACTGAAATTGGACCAAAATAAGTCCATGGGCCCTGACAACATACATCCTAGGGTCCTGAGGGAATTGGCTGATTTTGTTGCGAGACCGCTCTCCATCACATTTGGCAAGTCGTGGAAGTCAGGTGAGGTCCCGGGGGACTGGAGGAAGGGTAACATCACACCCACTTTTAAAAAGGGTAAAAAGGATGACCCGGGGAACTATAGGCCAGTGAGCCTTACCTCTGTGCCTGGGAAGGTCATGGAGCAAGTAGTATTGGAAAGGATGTTAAGGCACATACAAGATAAAGAGGTGATCCTAAGTAGTCAACACGGATTCACTAAAGGCAGATCGTGCCTGACCAATCTGGTGGCCTTCTATGATGGAGTGATCGCAGCAGTTGATGAGGGGAGACCGACTGATGTCATTTACTTGGACTTTTGTAAGGCCTTCGATACGGTTCCTCATGACATCCTCATCTCCAAACTGGAGAGATGTGGATTTGATGAGTGGACAGTTCGATGGATAAAAAAATGGCTGGAAGGATGTTATCAGAAAGTCATGGTCAATGGCTCCTTGTCCAGGTGGAGAGCAGTAACGAGTGGGGTCCGTCAGGGCTCTGTCTTGGGACCGGTGCTCTTCAACATCTTCATTAATGACCTGGACATAGGTATCGAATGCACCCTCAGCAAGTTTGCGGATGACACGAAGCTGAGTGGTGTGGTTGATAGGCCAGAAGGGCGGGATGCCATCCAGAGGGATCTGGACAAACTTGAAGAGTGGGCCCAAGAGAATAAAATGAAGTTTAATAAGTCAAAATGCAAGGTCCTGCATTTGGGAAGGAGTAACCCTAGATATGAGTATAGACTGGGTGAAGAGCTCATTGTAAGCAGCAGTGCAGAGAAGGACTTGGGGGTCATGATAGATGAAAAGCTGGATATGAGCCAGCAGTGTATATTCGCAGCCCAGAAGGCCAACCAAATCCTAGGCTGCATCAGGAGAGGCATGAGCAGCAGGTCTAGGGAGGTGATTCTGCCTCTCTACTCTGCGCTTGTGAGGCCCCATCTGGAGTACTGCATCCAGTTCTGGGCTCCTCAGCATAAAAAAGATGTGGAGCTGTTGGAGCGAGTCCAGAGGAGGGCCACAAAGATGATTAAAGGACTGGAGAACCTCCCCTATGAAGACAGGCTGAGAGAGTTGGGATTGTTCAGCCTGGAAAAGAGAAGGCTTTGAGAGGATCTTATAGCAGTTTTCCAGTACCTAAAGGGGGATTATAAAACAGAAGAGGAGAGACTTTTTAAGTGGTCACTGTGATAGGACAAGGGGGAATGGTTATAAGCTGAAGGAGGGGAAATTTAGATTGGAGATTATGAGAAAGTTCTTTTTACCCATAGGGTGGTTGGGCACTGGAACAGGTTGCCCAGAGAAGTTGTGGATGCCCCATCCCTGGCAGTGTTCAAGGCCAGGCTGGATGCGGCCCTGGGTGACCTGGTCTAGTGATTGGCATCCCTGCTCAGTGTGGGGAGGTTGGAATTAGATGATCTTTAGGGTCCCTTCCAACCTGGCCATTCTATGATTCTATGATTGCTTTTTTTTTTCAGGCAAGTGGCCAAGCTGTAAAGGTCCACTCATCCCTGGACGTTTCATCCAGACTGAGTATTGTTTTCTCGGATGTTTTAAGATCCCCTTTTGAAAGAAAGCAAGACTCCTGCAGCTTTACCCCTACCTGAATGTTGCATTTTTGCTTTCCCTTGTTTGCATTCCCTGACTCATTGCCTGGCACTTGGACTTGTACGCCTGAGCTGGGTGAGGGAGCTAATTCAACTGAAAACCAGCGACTTGATTTGGTAGGAGTAGAATGCAGACAGAGTAGCAAAGCCCCATAGAGTGTAAAAGACGTCAGGAGGCTGGGAATACATAAAACTGAGGCAGGGCTCAGCAGTCTGGCCTCAAGCTGTCAAAAGCAGTGGTGGATACACCTTGAGAAGCAAACTAGGAAGGAGTAAGGCTAAATATACATCTTTTTGTAAGCTGTTGTTTAGTGAAAGGACTGAGCTTCAATCACTCAGTGCGATGGCTGGCATGACAACTATTCTATTATACTGCTTGACTGCTCTATGTGGTCAATGCAAGAAAAGCCTGCATTATGCAGAGGTATCCTGTCACAGACATACTGTGAAACCAGTTATTCAGTGAAATGTCTAAAATTTCCATTCATTTAGAGAAAAATGTATGCAAAAATAAGCATTAAATTTCTGAAACCATGTGTAGAACCCTATGGGTCCAGGGATGAGTACAAAAGACTATACTGCACTGTAGAAATGGTTTTACTGCTCTTTTTGAGTTAGCAGTTTCAAATAATCAGGAAGTAGGTATTTTACATATTATCTACCTGTTATTTAGCATATTTTCCTGTAGTGAATAAAAATTTTTGCCAATTCTCAAACTGCTTAGGTGCTTAGGTTTATATCAGAATAGCAACACAGTTATTTTCTCTTGAACATATTTAAAATTACCTTTCATGCAGAATAAGCAGTTTGGTTTCATATAAATATCTGAATTGCACATTTCTAGATGATCCCAGACAAATCAGTCTTTTAAAATTGTAATCTCAGTTCTATCCCTACACATGAATGCATGCAGAAAATGGCAGGTGCTATTAAATTTTTGTCTCTCTTTAAACCAGGTGTTTGAAATGTGGATGCACTTGGATAAGCTTGCATCTAGGTAGCCACATACCACTTGACAATAACCAGGCAGTTACACATTTGTTACACAGAAAGAGGCCATTTAACACTTGCATTATATTCCTTCTTGGTTTTATCTACTTTTTCTTTTACTGTATAGAAGCTGTTATATTTTTTTTGAGGCATGGAACAGTGCCAGTAATAAAGAAAATAGATGAAAAAAAAGGTACAGTCAGAGACATGTAAATAATAGTGAACATGAAACATTTGAGAATCATACGAGTTTATCTTCAATCCTTTTCTTCTCCCCTCATCTCTCTAATATAAATTTTGTTACTTCCTTTTTTCCCCTCTCTGAACTGAAACACTGCACCAAGATAATTGGCCTCCTAGTGGCCCTATCAGAAAATTAATTTTAATTCCATTCTTAAACAAAAAGCAATTCCTAACAACTTATTCAGGATACCCCTTTTCTTCTTAAATGAATTGAATTTTTACTAAACCACAAACTTGGGTACTATCACTTAAGTTGACCTTAATATGATAAAATATTTTTCGGCTACAATTTGTGTGTGTTAAATTTAGCTGAATTTTACCTTCAAGTTCAGTTTAAAATTAGAAATTCAGATTTTCAATAATTTTTTTTAATTTTCTTTTCCATTAGAAATTAAGGTCAAAATTGAATTGAGTTTAATAAGAGTTTGTTTTGTTTCTGAAAGGAACCTAGTAGTGTCAGAAGACTTTTCCCTACACAGTCATTTCTGTTTTCAAGCAAATGTTTTGATCCTTGCCACTTGTATAACTATTTTCCCTAAAGTAGTAAGATGAGGTAAGATGACACCTGCATTGCATATGAACTGTAAAACCTTTAGCTTCTTTGCATTAACCTGTAGTATTAGATTTAAATCTGTGCCTAGAGACTTAAGAAAATTCTTAACTATTTGTATTAATGATTAGCTGAATTAAAATTTCAAAGTTTACTTAGGTACTCTTTGCTGTTTCTTACTCCTGTCAAGTGACTGTACATATTTAAGGCACATGATAAAGCCTGAGTATAACATAGCATATGTATGTAAATTGCCTGGTACTTTATCATTTCCCTATTTTCATCAAGTAGACTGGTAGCATTCACAATAGCTAAAGCTGTTGAAGCATAATAGATTTCTTAGTTCTCTGACTAGTTTTCCCACCCACTCAAGAAAATGAGATTTCTTATCAGCTAAATCACTTGCATCTCCTACCTTATCATTCATCTGGGAATGGAATAATTTAATTTCACTGTAAATCAAGGGGTTTAAGGTGTCTTACTCACTTGCCTTCCTTTCCCTCCTCTGACTCTTCACACACATTTTCCAGGTTTCCTTTTTAGGATGCCAAAATGAAAGTTGAGACCTTCCAATTATTTTCCTCTTTAAATAGTCCAAACTACCTTTAAGGTATACACCAATCTGTGGGTTGCTCTGGTTTCCTACTAATCCCTGCAAGCTGGTACACATATTTCATTTATACAAATATATCTGCAGTCTTCAGTGTTGCACAGTCATTACACAGTACAAAATCAGATTAAAGTAGAATTCTACTGACCTATCTCAGTGGTAGTCTTTCCACTAGGTAATACTTAGGTGCCACAGTGGTATTAAGAACTCCTCCTGGCCCACATACATGTCTCTTTTTCCCATAAGGGAGGTATTTTGGAAATCCCTCAGCTCTCATTCAGGTGTGGGGGCAGATCTTAGCTAGGCCACATAACCAGAGCATTGGGTGCATCAGTTTAGAAGAAATTTGTCTTTATGTACTCTTTGTAAATCAAGTATTAAAAATTGCAGAGATTTATGTATAGTTTTAATCTAAAATCTCTCTCCTTTTTAAAATGGCTTGATAGTCTTAAGGGCTAATTAAGTAGAACTACATCATAGATTATTTTACTCTTCTTAATATCTGGAGTTGAGCTTTTGCTTCTAATGTACATGGNCTCCCTGGATCTTCGTTCGCGAAGCCTAGCCACAATGATGGATCTTCGATGACATGGTCTCTTCACATATTACACAACATGAAGTGTGATTAGATAGTTAGAGTGATTCTACCTACATCTCCATCATAATGACTCCAAAACAATCAATGCTATCTTAATTCTCATAGCTAAATTCACCACAATCATAATTCAAAACATTTCAAATGGTATGTGCAGAGAACCTAGAGATTGCAGCTATGTAGTTACTATTCTATTTATCATTAAAACCTTCATTCTATTTAATACTGAGTACTTTTTTTTCCTCCACAAGGCACAATGGAGCTCCTTTTTTTCCTGGATTTTGTCCATTGTTTTTATTAGGTAGACTAAACATGAATTCATGCTGCAAAAAATTCAAGGTAACATACCTAAACATTTAAGTTTTCGTAATCTCTTAATTAATTTCCACAATAACAGGTGGAATAAAATTTACTGAGAGTTATTACAACCTATCCCTTGAAATTTCCCTCAAGATGGAGTGGTATATATTGAAAGCTGTAATTTCAGGGCAGAGATGCTGCCTCAGACACCAGTGAGAAACACTGACATTTGCAGCATGCTCCTAACAACTAAATTAATATCATTTTTGCAAGGGCACTTCTGGGTTAAGGTGAGGGTTGAACTGCTTCACACATACCAGACCAAGCTCTTCACTCTGCTTTAGATGAATCTTTGCATTGTTTCATTTGATTTTCTTTTCAGACTTTCTAAGCAGTTGTGCACTGTCAATGCCCACAGCCTGGTATGTGTGCTCAGCTTGCCTTGGTGATCAGGCAGACAGCTGACCTGGGAGCAGAGTCCAGTTCCTTGGGCTGGGAAGTGAGAACCTTATAATTTCCCACAAGTCTTTGTCTAGAGGAAACAGCTTTCATCGGCTTGCCTTTTTTATATTTTTTTATGCTCTTTGCTTAACTATATATAGAGAAACATATATATGTTCCACTTAGGGACATGATTTAGTGGCATGTAGGTGATAGGTATGGCTGAACTTGATCTTAGATATCTCTTCCAATCTTGAAGATTCTGTGATTTTCTTTGTGTACTTCAGTTTGTGCTTAAAATAATTTATACTAGTATTGAAATGAATGATATTAATTTAGTGAACCAGTGTGCTGTTTTAGTGCCGCTTCAATAATTAGAAGCATTAACACCCATATTGGTGTTTAGCTTCACCCACAGCTGGGGAAAAGAACAGTGTATTTACTTCACATGTGACTGTACCTAAACAAAAGAGAAAAAAATAAATATCAAGGCTTTAGATTAAGAGAGGTTTTACTTTAGTAAAGATGGTGTTGTTCTTTCCCAAGCACAGCAGGCATCATCTGTTATCTAGTGCTGAAAGTCACAAGGTTGTTTCATCAGTCCCCTTTTTGGNCCTCCCTGGATCTTCGTTTGCGAAGCCTAGCCATACAATTTTGGAGGCAAACCTGCCCCCATGAGAGCTCAAGCAACAAGATTTTTGTTGAGCCTTAAACTGGGCTAAGTGGGGAATTGCGTTAGTCTCCCCTTTTAATCCTAGATGCCTCCATTGTGCACAGTAAGACCACATTATCTCCAAAGACATTCCCTGAGAAGATAGAATATGAATATAAAGAGTATATAACAATTAGTTGGATATTCTTAACTTAATGCTATAAGTTCAGAGTGACTTTTCTATAAAAAGTTTGCTTGATCCCAGCTGGTAGGGCCTCAACTGCCCAATGTTCATTAAGTCACAAAAGCTGTTAGAATTCACTTCCCCTTTTGCTACCTGCTCTCTATATCTGAGTCCAGGGACTTCCAAATTTATCAAGCCCTAATGTCTTTATGAAGAAGACACATGCTGTAGGTGGAAAGATACCACCATCAGCCTGCCAGCCAAACAAACTAAACCTGGCATACAAGTCCATGTGAGTTGTGATTCCTTCTTGGTACAAAGGTGTTCAGCAGAATAGGGTACTCTGAAGGTACTGCACATGCCACTTAGAGAGGTGCTAGAAATGACTGCTTTTTAAGGCTCTACAGGTATCAAAGACACCGGGACATCTTAAACTGACTCATGATGTTAATTAAGTAGAGCTGAGCAGATATTTGCTGCGAAAACCTTTTTAATAGAGTTGATAGAATTGGTGATGGGAAAAGATGACTTTCAATGAGTCTCCAGATTACACGGGGATTAAAAACAAACCCAACAAACCAACCAAAACTCACCAGTTTATAAGTCCCATTATCTCAGTTTCAAAAGGATATATTTTATTTTCATACAACTTCTTGTCTAAAGGAATACTTTATTTTCCTGTGACCTCTTGTCTAGATATTTGAGCACAGTAATACCAGGAAAAAATGCAATGGAAAAATATTTAAAATCAGAACCATTTGATTTTTGAATTTATTTATTTTATTAGCAATTTAGAAACATTTTTAAGTTCTTAACCCTTAAAAGACTCTCCTGGAAAGAAATATAGCTCCTTAGCCACCAATAAGTCACTTTATAAGGCACATGAATATTTCATGTGAAACAAAACCAAATGAAGGATGACCAAAATCTGGCAAGAACAAAGATTATCCTTAGCCTTTCTGTTGTGTCACAGTATTGTTATGATGGTGCAGTTTTTATGTAGTCTGTGTTTTTGCTCTAGTGGTTGATATTCCTTCCTCTCTTTCATCATACCTGTTAATATCTTCACCATTGAGGGCTGGCTGCAGACAGACCCACAAAATACACTCAGCATGCAGGATTGGAAACATGTAATATTTGTTCCATGCTATAGCCTTCCCTACATTCCAACTTTTAGAGGATTAAATGTACATTTTCTCTTCTTTTGCTAGAAACTTACAGAAGTTTCTTTTCTCACTTCTTTTCCAGGTTGCTTGCAGACATTATTCACAGAGCAACAAAGCAAACTATAAGAAAATAACTAAGGTTTAAAAACTTTAATGAGGAGAAAGGAAAGTGTGGTGCTCTGTAAAAAGTAATGCTGACATTCCATTTTTGAAACCAGATTAGCTAGTATCAGCATTATGTACCTGCAAGGAGAAGCTGGAGTGTCCAGAAGGCATAGAAAGGAGGGTATTCAAACAAAGCCTTCCGTGTTTTCTACAGTCCCATAGATGGACACTAGGACATTTCCAGTCTAAAATTGCTACGCACTTCACCTACAGCTGAATGAAGTTTTTGAGAGTGAACTGCCTCTGCCACCAAGTGGGAGCTTGCAGGAAAAGCATGACTGTCCTGTAACCAGCAACCAGCATTCCTTCACCAAGCTTTTATTTTTAAATAAATAAACTGGCTAGTATTGCAATTCTCTGCCAGCTCCATAGGGAATCAACCCAAATGACACACCATCAAAGATGCTTAATCTTTTCATTTTGATTTGCAATGGATTAGAATAATAAAAAAGCACCACCAAATTCCCAAAACTCTTGAACTTGAGTAAGCAAAACCAAACTTTGTGGCAGTGATAATCTGGAGCCAGGTATTTGTCACTGACACTCACATCCTTCTTAAATCACTGCTGTGTAATGAACAGCAAAGGAGATTGTTTTCCCAATAAAATACACATAAGTTTAAATGGTAAAGGAAGACCTGTCAATAGACATTACTCAGCTGCATTAATTAAAAGGCATTTAGCTGCTGGGATTGATGCAGGCAGTTGCAGGCAATCCCAGGACCATAAGCATACCATTTTAAACCATTGAAGGACTATATATAGTCTGAGCTACAGAAATAAAATGTAGGCATTAAAAAAATACATTTTTTTAATATGGACTAAAATATTCATGCAAAAAAGGAAAAAGCATCTTGTCACCAAGTACACTGAACCATTTCAGCCACCTATTCCCTACGCACCTAAACTTACCTAAATGATGTTAACACATAACTTAAAATAGAGAGCTTGTCATGAATACCATTCAAAAAATATTCCATTGCCTTGTGTTTCTTTAAGCTATCAGAAAAGTTCCTGCACCTATCACACACTCAGGAGTGGAGCTAGCTGGAAAAGAAGTGGATGTAGAGGGGAGATGTTCCCATGTTGCTATTACCATTGTTAACTTTTGACCCTTTTTCTTTTTTCTCCTCTAGCTCATTCAAATTGCAGACCATTTTTATACATTAGAACAAAGCAAAGTAGGTCTCAAGACCTTCACAAAGACTAATGCAACTACTTAGAACACAGGAAAAACCAATGACTTGTATTAATTATTACTTCTAGTTCTTTATATTCATATATGTATATATGCACATATACAAACATATACATAAGTGAATACATGTTTCTATATACTGCTCCTTACACACATGAGAAAGGGAAACTCTATTCTCAGGTCTTCTTAACTCCCTATGGGAAGAATTGTCATTGCAATATCTACTAATAGGACAGCAATGGGCATCTAGAAGATCAAGTGTTAAAAACTACTGATAGTTTTGTCTGATGCAGATGGAGTCTTCAATTCCCAACCCAATCCTACAGAAGACAAAGGATGGTGGAATGAGGGACGATGTCACTGTCTTGAATTTTTCCAGTATCATCTGAGCGTAAACATTTTGATCCAGTTGTATCCAGACCTAGGGCGAATGAGGACGTGTGAAATTTAATCTGACTCTCATTGAAATAATAGTCTCTCTCCCTGCATGAACTATGTATGCTTTACAAAATTGAAAGGTGCATGAATATCACTGCACTGTAGCCATCATCATGTCTTACTTAACTTGAACGACATTTAAATAATACTGTTTACCTTCTTCTAAGTCTGACTTCTTATGCAGTAGCCCATTTTTATCTGGCTAACCTTTATGTCCTGACTTGGTGTTTTCTTTGTAGCATTTGAGGATATCTAATTAGGCACATACAGACATAGATACCATAATAAAAATTAATCTAGGAAAGTGATATTAAACTTTCCCAGACTCACAGAATGTTAGGGGTTAGAAGGGACCTCTGGAGATCATCTAGTCCAACCCCCTTGCAAGAGCAGGTTAGCCTACAGCAGCTTGAACAGGATAGTGTCCAGGTGGATTTTCAATATCTCCAGAGGCAGAGAGTCCACCACATCTCTGGACAGCCTGTTCCAGTGCTCCACCAACTTCAAAGTAAAGTAGTTCCTCCTTATGTTTAGATGGAACTTCCTATGTTCAAGTTTGTGCTGGTAACCTCTTGTCCTGTCACTGGGTACCACAGAAGAAAGACTGGCCCCATCCTCTTGACATTCACCCATTAAGTATTTGTAAGTATTGATAAGATCCCCCTCAGTATTCTCATCTCTAGGCTAAACACAGGCTGTCAAAGCCCTGTGAGATCTTCCTGACAGAACAGGCAAAGAAGGTGTGTTCTCAGTAACATCTAGACATCTAGACATTAGACATTTTAAAAAAATTTAGCCTTACCTTGGCACTGATATTTGAAAAATAATTCCCAGAGCTCTCAGTGCAAGTCTCTATCTCCTCACCCTTTTGCTGGAGACTGCAGATATGTATTTTACTTGCATCTCTATGTTTAGAATTAATGTCTACATCTGAAGAAATACCACAAGTATAGATGAGAGGGTGAAAGGAGAAGAATAAGGAAAACATTGGGAACATTAGAACTTCCATACCTGTGAGAGCAGCTCTCCATCTCATCCAGCTGAAGATAGGATCTGTTATTTTACTGTGAAAATAACTTTTCAGTTTCACATAGAACTGACGCTGAAAAAAGCATCAGATGGATTTAAGAAGCACTATGAAAAACCACTAACAACCAACTTCAAAAATCTCAGATAAGGTTGCTGCACCTGGGAAGGCCGAACCATAATTGTTACAGTGTCATGGTAGAGCAACTGGTTTAACAGTATGTTATCCTGAATCTGACTCCTAGCTGTGAGGGAGAGGAGTGAAGGAAAGAGACTAAACACATCGATACAACCTATGTTTTAACAAGCAACCAAGCTTCAGGCTGCTGGAAGTTGGAGTATTATGCTGGGGTAAGTACACAAAGCATATTTCAGCAGAGCAGTATCAGGAGGGTTATCCCCAGGAGGGTTGCAAGATCTAAACTCCTAGATTAGACACACTCACACAGTAAGGTTCAAACACCTAAAGAATCCCAAACTAGTCAGACAGCTGTTCAAAGTAACCAGAAAAAAAATCATCCCACATAAATCTCTCGCCAGCCCAGCTGCTTAGATTTAGCAACATTTTCCCCCTAGGAACTCCTAAAAAAAGTCTGGACAGAAGAAGAGGGTGCCAGTTTACACAATCTAACCTTAATTCACCTTACTTTGGTGACTGAATAAGAAAAGAGACTAGAAGCAGCAGAACTCTCAGAAAGCAACTCAAAACCCTTAAAATCAGGCAACATCCATATACCCCAAAGGAAGGTGGAGTCATCCTCCGTATATAATTTATGAATGTACCAATTTTGTGAATGTCTACTTTTCTGTTCCAAATTACTTCAGCGTAAATACAATGATCTTGTGGGAGTTATTACTGGACTTACTAGGGAGTCGCTGATGTGGCCACTGGGGAGCTTTCCTCTTAAATGATGAAGCAATTCTGTTAGGATGTATTTCTTACATTAATGGCCATCAGATTAAATCATGGTTTTGAATGAAGTTGGGGCTTTCCTTCAGAGAAATTCACAACTGAGAAAAAGAAGCTTAATGGTCTTGAGCAATGAAGAAAAAAAATCTTGTAAAAAAATAAAGATGCAGAATTTCAGGCAGAGACTGGGTGCATAACTTTTCACAATAAGCACTGAAGTTTATCATCAAAATAGAAGTATAAATAAGTGAATGAAAGGGCATTATTTGGCTTTTCAGAGTTTTGCTTCAAACAGTGACCTAGTGAAAAGAATCTAGAATTGTCAGATTTTTATATGCCTACTTTATAAAATGACTATTTTTCTAGCAATTATAAGTAGATAGGCTAAATGACTGTATCAGCAGTTGAAATTACATATTATATCATCAGGAGGGCAACTACTTCTCTCTGAATTTGCAGTGTAATTTTGGATCTTACTATTGGTTTTGGAATTTGACAAAACTTAAAGAGACCAGACCAGAACCTCCTAAAAGATTTACTTCATTTTCCTCTGTCAAGTTAATTTTCAATGCATTTCCATCCCCTGTCTCAGCCACTACATTTGACAACCTATACATGTGACAGCACAGTTAGGAATCCACTTTGACCCACACTGATATGTTGGGTGCTACAGTGTTTTCTTTACACATCAAAGCAAAATGGCAAGCAAACAGATGCTTTGAATTCCCCTGAGCACAAGAATAATGTAAAGTTTGCACAGCTGTTCTCTTTAACACAGATAAAGAACAAGGAAAACAGGCATAAAAGGAAGAATATGCTGTGCTCACAAACAATTTTAAAGTTGGAGGAAACCTCCTTTTTAATTCACTTCCAACATAAGGCCCTTTCTTCACAGCTTAGGAGATCCTGCTACCTTTATGACTGGAATAATGCATCGGTAGGGTACCTGCATGTGTGAAAAAAAAAGTAATATCATCAAGAAGCTTTCCTCCCTCTGAATTCACTTGTACAGAAGGAGCTTGGAGAGTTAAGAGCAAAGTTCTTAGCCCAAAACACTCATCAGATTAGACATCATTGTTGAGGCAAAAACTAGCATTCCATTTAACACATTGGAGGGAGGCTGGGAGAAGGACAGAAAAAAAAGAGGTTTTAAAGTGGCTGCTCATACTCAGTTTCCTCAGAAGAAGAGAAGACAAGGACCATAATAAAGCCTGTCACAAACACCTTTGGAAGCTGTGAAAGCTACATTTGCCTTTTAAACAACTCCTTTGAACACTCCATGTTCTCAACAAAGGTAAATGAAAGACAAAGCTTGTACAGCTTCTGAAATGCTTATCCCCCGTTGCCTCTTCACATAAAGGAGAGTAAGAGGATAATTACTGATTCCCAGGAAATACAGAGCCCACCGAAAGCTTGAAAAATAGTGGATATGCCCCTTTCTTAATTTGCAAAAACAAATGGACTGAAGAAGGTTTTTGAACACATTGGATCTTCACCTTTGCCAAATACAGGTATTTTACAGAATTACTTCCGCCCCTTGATTTTCCTTTTTAGATTAGCTACCCGCAGTGCCCTGTAAGGACCTAAAATAGACCTACTTGACCACAGACATGTCATCCTTGCTTAGATATCTTCACTGGTTCTGCAAAACTTATTGTAATGGCATCTACGCTGTCTTTTCACTAGGCACCAAAGAGTGAACTCCCTCATGCTTGCAGTGGTTCAGGTTTCTAACCCTCAAACCTGGAATTAGCTTTAGGGCTCCTTTTTTTTTTTTTAGCTGGTTAGTTGGCTTCATCTATTAATGTGCCTTATTTTGGAAGGTGTCATGACACCTGAAAAACCATTACTTGTTGCATTTGCCATTCTGTGTAAGCAATGCCCACCCAAAAATAGATATATTCAGACATAATATATAATACCACTTCCTTTGCTTAGAAACCTTACTGTTTTGGTTTTGGTTTTTTTGGTGTTTTTTTTGTTTGTTTTTTTTTAATATAATCTGGGGCTAGGACTGCTGCTGGATAAGAAAAATTAAGTGTTCAAAGACTATTTGCAGAAAACATCCACTGACTTGAAATTTGCTAACTGCAGTGTAAAACCATTGAAATCATTAGAAAGTTGAGTGACAAACTATACAGGTTCAGTTATGATTCATGCATGCAGATTGAGTCTATATGAGTTATCTTGTTGCTTTACCTTTTATGCTAGGATCTAAAAACCCGTGCCATTATCAGCAGATTGCAAAAAAAACAGATGATAGAAAGGTCCCTTTCTTTACCTAAATATGGCCTTCAAGCTTTGATGAGATAATGAAACCTCTTCACACAATTATGTCCTTGATAAAAGCATATGAGTCATTTTTTAACTGATACTGGAAATGCTATTTAAATAAATCACATAAGGAGAGTTCTCATTTTTGCATTACAGCAGACTACTTCAACACCAAACCAAACAACAGCAAGCATCAAGTGAAAGGCTGGGATATGTAAAACAAAGGGAAAGAAGTTATAATTACTGGTGCCCATTGTGTACAATTCACAGTCAGTGCTCCCAAGCCAGCCAAAAAAGCCTCTGGAGAATGCTGATACCTCATAATACCTTTCTGCTGAGGCCAAGCATTTGTTCCATCTGTGTGATAGATCAGTCCTGTGTAGCCTAATAACTATTTGCCTCACCCAAAAACTAAACAACTTTTGTTACATTAACTGAGAAATGTTCCATAAAAAAAAATAAAGTTTTCAAATGGTGGGGTAGGAAGTAGGGAGGTAAAAGGGAGGAAGAGGAAAATCTGGGAGAATTTCAAACAAAGCTTTACACCCAAATAAACAAAAAGTAGAAATTCAGTTGGTTAGGTGAACAATAAAACACAAGACACAAAACAGTGTGCAAATTCAAAGAACAGAGGAGCAGTGTATACAGAATCACAGAATGTCACCAAGTTAGAAGGGACCCACAAGGACCATTGAGTCCTAGTCCCATGCCATCCCAGTCCTACTCCCATCCTGCCCAGAAGAGTGGGATGACACCCAGAGGGACCTGGATAAACTCGAAAAGTGGGGCCTTGAGAAAAAAATGAAGTTTAATAAGTCAAAGTGTAAGGTCCTTCATCTGGGTAGGAGTAATCCTAGATACGAGTACAGACTAGGAGAGGAATTAATTGAAAGCAGCTGTGCAGAGAGAGACTTGGGGGTCATGATTGATGAAAAGCTGGATATGAATCATAGAATCATAGAATGTTAGGGGTTGGAAGGGACCTAGAAAGATCATCTAGTCTAACCCCCCTGCCAGACCAGGATCACCTAGATGAGGTCATACAGGAATGCGTCCAGGTGGGTCTTGAATGTCTCCAGAGAAGGAGACTCCACAGCCCTCCTGGGCAGCCTGTTCCAGTGCTCTGTCACCCTAACTGTAAAGAAGTTCTTCCACATGTC
>VWZO01021697.1:0-29530 GCA_013396975.1 Bucco capensis | reverse complement strand
GGGTAGGTTCAGGCTAGACATTAGGAGGAATTTCTTTGCTGAAAGTGTTGTCAGCCATTGGAACAGGCTGCCCAGGGAGGTGGCTGAGTCACCATCTCTGGAGATGTTTAAGAGACGGGTAGATGTTGCATTGGGGGGCATCATTTAGTAGGTTAATAGGGCTAGGACAAAGGCTGGACTCGATGATCTTCAAGGTCTCTTCCAGCCGTAACTGTTCTGTGATTCTGTGATTGGCCTTCTGGGCTGCCAGCGTGCACTGTTTGCTCATGTCCAGTTTCTCATCCATCAGCATCCACAAGTCCTTTTCTGCAGGGCTGCTCTCCATCATCTCATCCCCTAGCCTGTATTGATAGTGGGGATTGTTCTGACCCAGGTGCAGGGCCCTACACTTGGTCTTGTTGAACCTCATGAGGTTCACCTGGGCCCACCTCTCCAGCTTGTTCAGGTCCTTCTGGATGACAACTTGCCCCTCCAACTTATCAACAGCACCCCATAGCTTGGTGTCATCTGCAAACTTGCTGATGGTGCACTCAATTCTGCACCTTATTTGTACTCCTTATTTGTGCAGAAATAATATGTCTTAAATAGCCTAGAACCTTTCCCTCTGTACCTCTTGTGTCCATGTAGCTGTCCTCCAGCCCCCTATTTTCATTTCAGTGAAATCCACTCTTTTTTTTCCACTGACCATTTGTCCAAGTGCATGTACTACTTCCCATCTTCTCTAAATTAGTAGCTTTTCATAAAACATTATACCAAATCCTTTAGTGAAATCTGCATGAATTCCTTTGTCTAAATTCCTTTGCCTGGGTTATTGTTTTTCCAAAGCAAAGAAAGATAGCAGGTTCCTTGTGGTGAACTTGTGCTTCTTTTTACTCTGTTCTCTGTGCCTTAAATTGCTTTCATGTTTAGAATTTTTTTATAATCTGTGCATGTCATTGGAGGTCAGTCTGAAAAGCCAGTAGATGTCCAGAATGTGTATTGATCATATTATCACCTGACACACCTCATCTTAGAGTGAGGGGTGTGTTTCAATGTGTTTAAAATCATGGGACATAGAGGGTGCTGTTGCACAGAGCATCTAACTCATCATCGTTCAGCTTTAAAATCAGGTATTGTCCATGCATTTTTACTGGGTCTCACAGACGAAACTCAGGATATTCACTGTCATCTGCTAAAAAACCAAATACTAATTAAAAAAAAACAACCCTCACTTTCAGTGTTGTAAAAATGAAGATGGTCTAAATAGCAATTCAGTTTCTATTTTATAAGCCCACAAGTAAAACATTCTTTTCAATATCTGACATAAGTTTTAAGCATCATAGGAGTTATAAGATCAACTCTTGCTCTAGCTGTTTAGCATGGAGACTTTTTGTTGGTCTCATTATTTTAACCATGAAGCATAATGAACAAAGTTTGGCATTTTCCATTTCTCTTGCAGGAGTCAATACTACTACTGCCCTCAAAACAGGGAAAGGTGGCAGGGGAAAGTAGTCACATTCATAGATGAATAACTAAAAGGGATTAAACACTTCAAAAATATTCTCCAACAGGTACCTTGCCCCAAATTTCCAAGAGAGCCTAAATTTTTCTTGAGACAGTCAATGCGCAAGTTACTACTTTCATCTTGTCTTGCTCAGGTTTCTGATATATTTCCTCTATATCCAGTATCCCAGTCAAGAGAAATCAGGGGAGCCAACCAGCTTCTGCTAGCAAAAGACTTTCTTTGTTTTTACCTGTTGTAGGTGGGAGATGGCTTAAAAGTAGAAGAAATAAATCCTCTCTAAGCCCAAGTGTCCATGCAAATTTCAGAAGCCACAGCTCTTGGAAGTCTTTTTCTGAAGGGAGAAGAGAAGGGACAGGAATAAGTTCCCCTGTCTTCTTTGCCTCTGCCCAAAAAACATCTTTGAAGAAGTATTTGAAATATGTAGCTGGTATGTCTTAAAGACTAAAAACTAGGTAGCAACTCAAAATCTCGTTTGAAAATTTATCCTTCCTTCTTACTCTTCCTATTTTTTTTTTATGTTGGCTTTGTGGCAGTGAGGTAGGAACTGCTGACCATTCGACTGACAAGACTGAAAATTCAGCTCTTACACTATTAATACATTTACTTTGTTTTGTTTAAGAACAGAAAATTCTGTCATACGTAAGCATTTTTTTAAGAAAAGAAGGTATTTACATCCTCTGAGTCATGAAAGCTTATGCTGCCTTTACATGATGTATTACAAATTTTGTCTTATTTTGATATTGAAGATTTGCAGGACATACATGAATTCAAAAGACAAGGGTAAATACTCTGCACTATAGTGCTCACAGCTCTTCTTTTTGGAGCCTGTTGGGTTGTGATGACAGAGCTGAGAAAATTCTGGCTGGATAAATTGTCACACAAATGTGCTAAGTTGAATTGCTTCCTTGGTAGAGATTTTTGCGATAAAGACATGCTAGCATTTATGGGTTATTTTGTGGTTGTTTTGTTTTGTTTTTAAAGATATAGTAGACGAATTCAAGATGAAAATCAGAACAAAACCATTTTTTAAGTGGCAGTTTTGTGTTCTCTTTTGTACTGTTGCAGATACAAAAAAACCCCAACAAACAGCCCCAACTGACTGATGGTGAGAAAGATGAAGTACATCAATCAGCTACGCTAGTCAGCTACTTCAACAGCCATAGTCTTCACAGTTTTCTGAAAGGAAAGCCTACCCACTCTCAACTCTGATCTAAGAACAGAGATGTTACTCTCTTTTGCACTCTTTCCAGAAGGCCCATATTTAGGCGCAGGGCATTTTACACTCATTTATTTGTAACCCCTGTTGAATGTGGTAATATAGATCACAAGCTCTGTAGGTCATGAAATTCACCTCTCTGAGTGTCCAGCCCCTTACATCACATGCTTGAATGATGACAGGAAACTCTTTGCAAACCACAGTTTGCAAAGTCATTTTAAAAAAAATTAGTTGATAACGAGATTTAGTTCAGTAAATTCAGGACTAGCACAGTCATAATACAAATACAGTACCTAAATGAGTACAAATGTAATCTCTAAACCTAAAGGCAAATATTTTGTAGTGTTAAAAACTTTATTTGATTAATTCCAACATGTTGAGCTTGTTGAAAGGAAATTAAAGGAAATGTCTGGCAAAGTTCATCACTGAAGGCAGGAAGACAGCAGTTTCCATTATGACTTTTTGAAGCATACATTTTGATATCTGGTTGCTGGGAATAAGGGAAAGTGAACGATGACTCAGTTCTAGACAACTAGTTGATTATTATTTTATATGGGGACAGCTGAAAAGATGAGCTGTAACATCAGAAAACCAAGATCTACACATCAAGGTAAAGGGCTAGATTTCAGTGTAACGAAAGAACACAAACAGCTGTGCAGATGACAACTCAATAGTTGTTACTGAGGAACAGTAGTTCAACACAGTGACACTAGCATTTACAAGCTTACAGATACTTTAATTGCAATAAACTAACTCATTAGCACCTATGTATGCTCATTAAAACAAATAAAAAAAACCAAAGATAAGGCTAATAAAAAGTGCTCTGAAGTTCAGCCAAAGGCTTTGAATCATAGCAGATCTGTTATCCTGCAGTTCTTCCTTTGACAGAACTGTAGGCTCCTAAATGGCTCCATTTATAATTACCTCTTTCAACTGATGAATAAATTCACCACAGACAATTCTCCAAAAGCAAGTCAATACAACCAGAATACTCTTGTACAGCTCTGACCAACCTATGCTGGAAAGCCAGTGAGCTGAAACAGCACACCAGCTTGTCTTTTCTTCCACGGTGACATAGGTCTATTTTATCCATCTGACCTGGGACAATAGCCAGCCTTATTTGACATTCTCTGCCCTTTTCAAGAAGTTCTCCCAGACTATAAGTCTCTCCTTAACATTTTAGATTATTGTTGTCTTCTGACCTTGGCTTTGGTGAATAACCAGACTTTCACTGATGTGTCCAATGTCCTATTTTGTTTGAAGTGGTGGACTTTGCCAGCACTTTAACTTTCTATTGAATTTCTTTAGCACCTTCTGAATGATCTAACTTCATTTCACATAGTTGACAATCATATCACAGTTCCCTGGCACTTGCACTAGTGATATAAACTGTTTCCTCTTGTGGTTTTATCCCCTTCTCCTTTATTTCAGGACATTTTTATGTATTATACAGTTATAGTTGTAGAATGAAATAAAAGCATGCATATATATATGACCTGTGATGAAATATTTTAAGGTACTGAGACACCTACAAAGAAGAAACACCAAAAGATAACACAAAAGTGCAATTTCCCTTGTCCCTGACTCAACACTATGTGATTTGACAAGGAAAAACATTGTGGATGGGTCTTTCAATGTCTGTGAGAAACTGTAATGGTAGGATAACTGGAACAATGTCTGTAGAGAGTTTTACTGTGGTGTTACATTGCTATGGCAACAAAACCAGTCATAGACTTGATTTGAAGCACATTTCTTTGTTCTGAGAAAACTTTCCCACTTGTCTTCCCAGCTCCCTGAAATTTATTATGTAGTGCTTCTGACCCAACACAATTCCAATAAATTAAAGACACCTTTCAGGAGTAGTGTATGAAATTGAAATGGGAGGTCATATTTAATCATTAGACTTCAAGAATGAGGTACACAATGAAGTAATGACTTACGTACAGAAGGAGAAGTCCTGCACTTCAGAGGGCACCATATAGAAAACAATTACTACAATGCTGAAGCTAGAGTATTTCCTACTGTAAAAAACAAGCATTTGCAACAATGAGGGCAGAAAAACATGAGACTATATTATGGTAAGAGCTTTACCATTGCTTGAAATATTTTTTATTCAAACAGAATGACTTTGTAGGGTATAGGCCCTAACATATGCATAAGGTATTCAGCCCAAAACTGAGTGAAATTTTATACTGACTCTGTTAAGGTAGGAGATTTTTTTGAAGTTTATTATTAGCTTTCTGATTTTCTGGAACATTTCAGATTTTACCAATTATAACAGAAAATGACACACTGTGCCTGCTTAGAAATAGTAGACTTTTTCCTTAGCCCTTACCACCTCAGCAACAGAAGAAAGAGTTTGAGATCAGTGTCCTACCTAAGTGGAAGAGACCACACTCTATTCTTAAAAAAACCCCACAAATCCAAAATAAACAAAACCCACCAAAACCCAAGCAAACAAAATCACAAAACAAAAGCCAACCAACAAAAAAAACAAACTCTCTAAACAAACAAACAAACAAAAACCAATAAAAAAAAACCAACCCCAAACCAAACCAAGAAACTACCTCCTTGACTGCAGAAGGGAAAATGCACAAAGGTGTTATTTTCCTCTGAGACAGAATCACTATGAGTTTGTGCTGGAAGAGCGCATTAGACCTCCTCATCTGAACAGACTACTTCCCAATGCATATGGTTATGTCTGCTCTTCATTCCCCCAACACCTGCAGTTCACTTGCCAGAGCACACAAATTTCATACATCAGTAACCCCAGGAGTATTCCTAACCTAAAGATGGCATGAGAATTTTTGCAGCTGTAAAATGAGATACTTTTATTTCCCTTCATTTAAGGGCAGCTCAGAAAAGGCACTCAGAAATAATCCTCTGTCCTAAGTGCCTTACAGTAGCTCTGAGCATTCTTTAACTCTACATGTCTTATCAGAATAGGCAAGTGAAGTAAACATCATTCCTCAGGTTAAACTCTCCAGTGATTTTTATTCTGGATGCAGAAGCTCATTTGGGTAAAAGAAAGAGAGGAGACTTCTCAAAGGAAAAAAACCGATCAGGGAGGCAAGGATAAGAGGAGAGAAAGGCAGACAACCCATGCATAGAAAAAAAGACAGTCCAGACTTCAAAACTGATACCAATGGCTTGATGACACAAGCTATAGACACCAGTTCACTTGAGGATGGCTCTGTCACTCAAAACTCCTCATCTTTCTTCCTAGCAATTCTGTGGGTAGTTTGCTAGGGAGGGGGGATAGCAGGATGTAGCGTGCTTGGAGTGTCCTGATTCAACCTTCTTGAACAGTACACTCCTCATGAGCCCAGGTTACCACACAACAGATAGCAGTAACCCAGGCAGGTTCCTTTTTGGGGGAAAAAGCAAGTTGGTGTGAGCTTCTGCAGCCGTGGTCATGATGTCAACCTAGGACTACCTGCTTGTCTCAGCCCAGGCTCTTCTTACTGCAGGAACAGGTTGATCCCTCACTAGCTGCAGCACTTTCTACCTAAATGTTTTCCTTAAAACCTCTCTCTCCAGATTTCTCTGAGGGTTGTAGTTTACAATCCCATTGGTCAGGATGGCAGCTCACAGAGACCCAATTCAAGCACAAGCAGCTGCTAGTAGTATGTAGTTTGATGTCCACAGGAAGAGAGCAGGACAGGCAAAGCAAACACCAACTCCCACTCCCACTGTGTATATCCCTGCTTCCCTTCTTTATACAAATCCTTTTGCTGCTTAGAGGAACCACAACATTCACATCTTTTCTGGGTGGCAGTAACAACAGCAACTTGCTGTGAAGATCTGGAGAAGGGGTCCATGCTAGACATGGAGTTCCTCAAGACAATAGCTTTCTGAGAAAAAGCAGAGGTGTATAATATTTCCTAATATTCCATATCAGTTTACTTACTGCCTTCTGATTCTCCTCAAAGCTATGGAATATCATCTTCTCATTTCTACTACAGGGAATCAAAGCTGTGTTGACACACTGAAGCTTTCTGTTTGTAACATTGTCAGCCAGCACTAGCAGCACCAGGTCACCTGTATTTTAAGGCCCATCGGATGCAGCCTTCTCCAATTTGCAAGATAAGATCTACTGAAAAAGAAAAGGAAGACTTAAGAAGTGTAATGTGTCTCGCAGTGCAATCAAGTAGTCTGTCCCCAGACTGGTATCAGGGTAGCATCTACTGCTGGCTTTCAATCTAGTATTAAAACAGGGATACATTGAATGGTCTCAGCTACCAAGCAGCAATAAGTTATCCTTCTTGCCATTGCCTGGCAATTTATAAACAGGCTAAATCTGTTAAATGTGTAAGTAGACTGTCACTCTTATACACATGCAGAGGAAGCTGTAATCACTTGAGCTGCTGGGAGTTCTGCAGGCTGCCTGCCTCGAGCCTGTTCTTGGGTTGCACTTGCTTCTCCCATTAAGAATCATAGCAAACAAGCAAAGGAACCCTGCAAAGATATCTATGCAAGAGAATAGATAACATTTAGTAAATCACACATTCTTTGGGGATATTTGGCTCTTTACTACAAACAGCTCATTTTGAGAAAAAATCAGCCCCTTGTCCTGCCTCCTCCCAAGTGTATTGCTTAAGGAAACCCAGAAATATCAAATAACTGTCTGCAGATTTTGTGCTGTAAACAGTTTCCTTTCCCATTTACATCACTGCAGTGTGTGCTAGAATGAATAACTAGAAGTCATCTCAGAAAACTGTCCTTCACATCTTCTTGTCCCTAGGTCTGCCCTTTTCTTATGAATACTGTGGCTGAATCCCATCTAATTCAATCTAGTTACCTTTTGAAATGTGTTCCTGCACCCAAAAACATTTCTTTTTTTTTTTTTTTTGTTCCCCTGCTGTACCAGCTTCCAAAATAGAGAAATTATCTTCTCACCCTATGAATTTTACTTCCTGGCTTCAAGAAAACTTCTACTATACTTACATGCACAAATAAGCAGAAAGTGAATTCACCATATACAAAGTTGTGTAGTTCACCAGTAATGAGCCTAGAAGACAGTGAAGACATCTGGGCTGGCCATTCTCATTAAAGTCATCAAACAAGCAGGTACTGTGTGTAGTCAGTAGGAAACACACAGAAGCCCACAGATAGTTACAGAAATTAAGAACTGTGCCAAAGCCTTTAATCTGCTGTTAGCTCTGCCAAGATAAAGCTAAGTATAATTAGATTTTCAGTGGCACAGGCTAGTTAGTTCTCAAACTACCATACTGNCTTCGTTCGCGAAGCCTAGCCACGACGACCATACTACCTCTCAAGCAGAAATGACATCTAATTTTAACTATGTCAGTGTCTAGCAGGGTGTGAAGTGCAGTGTTGAGTTTTAAGGATCAAGTACAGCAGGGGACGGATACGGCTTTCACATATGCTATCAAATGCTTACAACAGCTTTCCTATGTGATGGAGAGTTATTTACAACGGAATTAACTCCCATGGTTAAAACTGCAATTTCAAAGACTCTGATAAGGACAGAGAGGTAGGAGGCATACACTTTCCTTAGGCATCAGGATTGCTTCATTTCATGATTCATGATGGATGGACTGTTCAGTGGATAAGAAACTGGCTGGATGGTCACATCTAGAGTGTAGTGGTCAATGGCTCGAAGCCCAGATGGAGATCGGTGACAAGTGGTGTCCCTCAGGGCTCTGTACTGGGGCCTGTACTGTTTAATATTTTTACAAACGATATCGACAGCAGCATTGAGTGCACCATCAGCAAGTTTGCAGATGACACCAAGCTATGGGGTGCTGTTGATAAGTTGGAGGGGCGAGATGTCATCCAGAAGGACCTGGACAAGCTGGAAAGGTGGGCCCAGGTGAACCTCATGAGGTTCAACAAGTCTAAGTGCAGGGTCCTACACCTGGGTCAGAACAATCCCCACTATCAATATAGGCTAGGGGATGACATGATGGAGAGCAGCCCTGCAGAGAAGGGCTTGTGGGTGCTGGTGGATGAGAAGCTGGACATGAGCAAACAGTGCACGCTGGCAGCCCAAAAGGCTAATCACATCCTGGGCTGCATCAAAAGAAGCGTGGCCAGCAGATCGAGAGAGGTGATTCTGCCACTTTGCTCTGCTGAGACCTTATCTGTGTCCAGCTCTGGGGCGGGAACACCACTCCAACAAAGACAGGCTGAGGGAGCCAGGATTGTTCAGCCTGGAGAAGAGAAGGCTTCGGGAGGACCTAGTAGTGACTTTCCAGTACCTAAAGGGAACTTACAAGAAGGCTAGAGAGGGCCTGTTTACAAAGGCCTGTAGTGAAAGGACAAGGGACAATGGTTTTAAACTGGAGAAGAGTAGATTTAGACTGGATAATAGGAAAAAGTTCCTCACCAAGAGGATGGTAGAATACTGTCGTGGTTGGGGCAGACAAAGGACACTGCACAGGTTTCATCTTATGGTGAAGCAGCAAGTGCAAGTCTCTTTATTAACTACAAGTGTCTTCTTATATACTTTTTCTCTAGCACATGTGTCTCTTTGCTACTGGTTACATATAACAATAATATGGCACCATTGGTTAGCATTTGCATATTGCCAAGTCATCCTTGCTTTTCTAAACCCCTGCCCTATGGTTAGTCCTCCTCTGCTCTATGGTACACTTTTATACCTCCAAGGTCACTTTCTGACTCCATACCTCCACAGAATACTGGAACAGGTTGCCCAGGGAGGTAGTTGAGTCCCCATCCCAGGAGGTACTCAAGTTGAGGTTTGACAGGGCTCTGAGCAACCTGGTCTAGTTGGGGATGTCCCTGCCCAGTGCAGGGGGGTTGGACTAGATGACCTCCAGAGGTCCCTTCCAACATAAACAATTCTATGATTGTTCAGACAGATTGTTCAGATCAGACTGAGCTCCCACACAAACATGTAGCTATGCAGGTCTCAGGTTGCAGTGAATGCTTGAGCCTGGCCCTACCAGGGGGAGCTGGAGACACCTGTGTGAGGTGTGATCAGATCAGTGACCTGCTCAGGCAGGTTGTTGAACTGAGGGAGGAGGTAGATAGGTTAAGAAACATCAGAGGACGTGAGAAAGAAATAGATTGATGGAGCTATATGCTGCAGCAAAAGCAACAGGCAGAGGCTCTACAAGTTGTCGAGGATCCTCTTCACTCCTGTCAACAGGTAGAAGGAGGAGGCAAAAGGAACCAGTGGGGAGTGGAGACAGGTCCCTCCTTGGAAAGGCAATTGTAAGCCCTCCAGGCCACCCACACTCATATAAGTAAATTGCATTCTTAGAGCAACAAGGATAAGATACAAAACACAAATGAGGCATGACTCACCTTATTTACTGAACACATTGGTAATTGAAGATATTCAGATAATTCATTGATCAAATATCAACTTGGCTTCAGGGTTGTGAAGGAACTTTTCACAGTTATGGTTTACTTTAAGGTAAAGCATCACAAAAGAAGTGATTTATGAAACTTTCAAAGAGAACTGTTATATCTGCATTTTCATTATTGTGAAATGTGATATGTACGTTCAGGTAAATACGTTTTTAAACAAAAAAATAAGGGACATGAGCAATGAAAAGGAAAGGTGTCAACTCTTCGATAATCTCTGAAGTAAGCAATACAAAACACTGAATCAGGTTGGTTTTGGGATATATCTAGAAAACTAAAATGATTTCTCCTCTCTAGGCATGCTCCCAAATAATACATTCTTAGTAATCACTTATTAGTGTTACTTCGAAGAAGGGAAACATCATATTGAAATTGTAGAAAGTTACAATCCAGTCAAACCAACATGCCCTGCATATTTGGATGATTTTAGGGTTGAAATTTTATAAAGGAAAAAAAAAGTGGATAATTTTTAGGTTAATGCCCTGTAAGCTCAATACATTTAAGTAAAGAAGCAAAGAATTTGACCACCTAGGTCACAGGGAAAAGAAGAACAAAAGATATAATTCCCTGAAACACATTCCTGTTCTGAGAAAGCTTTCCTTTTCTTTTTCCTTTGTGTCATATTTTACGCTTTCATTTTATGAGGTTATGGTTACAGTAGCCAAACAGCATAATAGGGAAACTTTGCTTTATAAAACTTTACAAAAAAAGAAGTTTCTAATTCTACAAATAAATGGAAGCAGATAAAGACATTGTGTGCTCTGTGTTTCCTAAAGCAGTAGTGACTGAAGAATTTCCTTCCAGACTGGAGATGCTGTGTGCCAAGCTATTTGAGCGATGTGGATGGACCTTGCGCATGAATAGTTCTGCTTTCCAACAGAATAAACAAAATGCTTTGGTCTCAACTGTGTCTTCATTTGGAATGTCTTCTGCCTATAAAATTGGTTTGTTTACAGTTGTTTTTTCCCCAAGAATACCTAACTGAAGAACTTATTTTATTTATTTCCATTAACAGTTTTGATAAGAAGGAATCAATGCTCAGTGTGGGGAGGTTGGAACTAGATGATCTCTAGGGTCCTTTCCTACCTGGCCATTCTATGATTCTATGAGTAAGTAAAATTAAGTCGACATTAACACTCTATGATTTAAGAAAGCATAAGAAAGGGAGGTGACATTCACAGTCTCTAGGCAAATTTTAGTATTTTATAAACAGCATGATGCTTTTGAAATAATTTATGAGAAATGCTCTGGTATTTCTTGACTCTTCTCAGCTATTCAATCAGTCTCAGGTGTTTTAACTACTTTTGCTTATGACCATGGGCAAGATTTCTTAGAAAATATTATTGACCTCAAGGAAAAGAGAGCTAGGATTTCATAAGTTACTTCTCTACAATTAGGGTAACTGTTTCCTTCCCACAGGAATTTTTAATATGTGCTTTTACTCACAGTGGCAGGCCATAACCCTAGTCCTCAAAATGTCAGTTCTGCTCAGAAAATCATTCCTAAAAAGCAGTGTAATGCAATGAAGCATGAGCACACATGTGTAGCAGAAATGGGTAACACCTGCAACTTAGGAGAAAATAAGTAACTTACAGAAGACCAAGCAAATAAAAGAAGGAAAGGCAAATAACACATTATGTTTTCCTGCTCCTTATTTGACAACATAGCTAGAAGAGAGAATCATGGAAGCCCTAGGCTCTGGCTGAAGAGGATCACCCCAGCCTGGCACAGCTCTCCCAGCTGGATGAGGTGGCTGGAGAGGAACAGGATGGAAGGTGAAGGATGGGAGGCTCCACACAGCATGGAGAACGCAGAGTTACGCAGTTCAGCAGCTGTGCCTCTGCCTCAACTTCTGAGGGTGTGGCAGAGTCCCATCCTCTAGGACTTGTTGTCAGTTGCAGAGACCCCATCAGCTGTAAGAGCTTCCTAGAACTGCAGAGTAAATCATGACCAAGGCCTGCACAGCTTTTAGTCACGCTATGTTTTGTTCAGGCTGGGAGCAACATCTCATATCCTCAGAAGTTGGTATCTGTCAATAATGTGAGTTAGGTCTGGGGTCTATTATCATCAGGTAAAAATATCTTTCATTAAGTTTAAGAGCACAAGAACTGAAGGAGTCCTGAGTCACTGAAACATATCCTGTAACACCTTTGCACTGCTTTATGTGCACCTTTTCATCAGCTGAGTTACATTGTGAAGTTAACCGTGATTTCTGTAGGTTGTTATTTTTTTTTCTACCTCGGACTGTTGAAGCGATAATGCTTCTGTTTTCCAGTCTTGATGTACAGATGGCCTATTTCACAGAATCATAGAATCACAGAATGTTAGGGGTTGGAAGGGACCTAGAAAGATCATCTAGTCCAACCCCCCTGCCAGAGCAGGATCACCTAGACGAGCTCACACAGGAATGTGTCCAGGCAGCTCTTGAATGTCTCCAGAGAAGGAGACTCCACAACCCTCCTGGGCAGCCTGTTCCAGTGCTCTGTCACCCTTACTGTAAAGAAGTTTCTCCGCGTGTTAATACTAAACCTCCTGTGGTCCAACTTGCTCCCATTCCCTCTTGTCCTAACATTGGATGGCTCCTCCTGACACTTGCCCTTAACATATTTATAAACATTAATGAGGTCCCCTCTCAGTCTCCTCTTTTACAGGCTGAGGAGACTCAGCACTCCCAGCCTGTCCTCATAGGGCAGATGCTCCACTCCTTTAATAATCTTGGTGGCCCTGCAATGGACTCTCTCCAGCAGCTCCCTATCCTTCTTGAGCTGGGGGCCCCAGAACTGGACACAGTATTCCAGGTGGGGCCTCACCGGGGCAGAGTAGAGGGGGAGAATAACCTCTCTCAATCTGCTTGCCACGCTCCTCTTAATACATTCTAGGATGCCATTGGCCCTCTTGGCCACAAGGGCACATTGCTGGCTCATGATCATCCTCCTATCCACCAGGATTCCTAGATCGTTTCCCCCAGGGCTGTTCTCCAACAGATCAGTCCCTAGCCTGTACTGATACATGGGGTTGTTCCTTCCCAGATGCAGTACTTTACACTTACCCTTGTTAAATTGCATTAAGTTTCTCCCTGCCCATCTCTGTAGCCTGTCCAGGTCACGCTGGATGGCAGCACAGCCTTCTGGGGTTCCAGCCACTCCTCCAAGCTTGGAATCATCCACAAACTTGCTGAGGGAACACTCTACCCCTTCATCCAAATCATTGATGAATATATTGAACAGTACTGGACCGAGCACTGACCCCTGGGGGACACCACTAGTCACAGGCCTCCAGTTAGACTCTGCTCCAACAACCACAACTCTCTGGGCTCTGTCTTTCAACCAATTCCCAATCCATCTCACAACACAGTCTCCCAATCCACACTTCTTAAGTTTGGCTATGAATATTTGTAGTCATTTGTTCCTGTGGTGATGTTGTCCTTCAGTTCAGTTAAAACCTGATGTTTAATCTCATTTCTAGACCACCAATCATATATCCTCTCAACTACTATTATACTAGCTAAGCCAAAGCATCCTAGCTTCTGCTTAAAAATAGGCTCATCACTCCACTGACATTTCTAGCAGTCCTTTCCATAGCTGAGCAAAGGAGTTGTATACAAATGAAGGATCAGCAGAGGTGTTCATGATGATATTAGTAACCCTTCTTCTGTTAGAAATCTTTTCACGTTTCAGGATATACTGGAATTTTTCATGTCTGTGTTAGCTGGCCAACGTGTCATGAAGTCTTTTCCATCTTCTAACTTATAAAGAGCTTTAGTTCAAAAATATACAATATTCTGGTTTTTTACTCCTGATCTGAGTTCTGCCTTCCTAAGCCAATCCTCAGCTCAGACTGCTGCTTTCTATTCAGTACCTCAATACTTCCACATATTGACCATAATTCTTTGGCATCAGCACATGCCATGTTCACCACTTTTGACCTGAACAACACATGTCATTTACGTTCTGGGCTTGAAATATTACTGATTTATATTACCTTTGTAAAACAGAATTGAACACACCATCCTAGTAGTCTAAAGTTCTCCATTTTTGTCTATTCCCTTCACTTCTGTATAAAAATGTTTTAGAGTTCATTCTTTCTGACTACATCTATATCCTAGCCAGATGAGGAACTATTTTGAGTACTTAGTACTGCTAGTTCCAAAAAACAAAAAAAAAGGGAAAAAATTCTGAAAAAACTACACTTCTGTATACTAACATCAAATGCAGAAGTTATGTTCCTCTGTTCTAGCCCTCTCCTACTTTAAAATGGACTGCTGAACCTCTCATGGTCTAGCTGTCAAAATAAATTCAGCATGATTAGAGAGAGTTTCTACTCACGTAGTGAAAGCTGAATAAAAATTTAGCCTTAATGCAGGGCAGATCTAAACATGCAAGCACCTTCACCAGAGTCCAGGGCTGGTCAGTCATTGACATAGCAATNCGCACCAGGGGCCACAGAAGACCCCAAGTGATTTTCAGACTGTGCCTGATAGCAATTCTACTGACAGAAGAAAGTCAGAAAATTTGTGAGAAGAGGTCTAGCAAGGACAGGGAAGGAGGGACTCACCTGTACAGAGAGAGCATGAAATGGGGCAAATATACCAACAACCACAGCGTCAGGAAAGCAGGAGCGAATTTCAGGAAGTGCATGATCTCTTTGAATTTCAAATGTCAATGAATGCTCAGCATCACACTCCATTTTACTTTCAGCCATTGATCAGAAGTATCAGCAATTTTTCATTGCAAGAAAAAAACAGCACACATGACTGTCCTTAAGGAAACTGAGCTGACCAGATATCATGGCATTCTTTCGAGAACAATCAAGACAAGGAAGTAGCTTCACAAAATCATATCAGGAAGGAAGAGGAACTGCCAAAGACAAACAAAAAAACTCCAAAGCAAATCCCAGTAATGGAGGACTTTGGAAAGAACATCCAATAGGTGGGGACATTCTCATCAGATTTTGAAGAGACTTGAAGGACTTCTCTCAAATTCATGTCTAAGAAAATGAATTTATTTCTAAGGTAGAACCTAAACAAAGAAGTAGACAGATAGGTTTCCTGCCCAGAGTTCATAGCAATAGCAAGGGAACACAGAGATGTCAACTGCTCTGCAGTATAGTCTTATTCATAATTTCTGCTAATCTGGGGATCAGCAACATCAACTGTGTTCTAAATGCATAAAGGAGACCTAACACTGCAACGTGCACACATCAGCCACAGTTTTGTGGGCATAAATCATATATATGTCATCTTTGGTATCCTGATAAAGAAGAGGGGGTGGAAATGTCAAAACTAAACTATCTCATATCACCATACATACAAGGAAACCAAAGTCTGTGGCTATTAGCACCAAGTTGCAAAACAGAACTAACAAAAGATGATTATCTTTTTCTGTAATTTATTCAACAAAAATCACCAAAATAAAATGTTTCTAGGGCTAGTGAATGAAGAAGGAGTTACTGAGAACTGGTGGATCTATCAAAAAATAACACAGCCAAAAAATAACTAAACAAAACCTGCTCTAGGGTCTCAGAATCCATTAGGAAACTGCCCTAGTTTTCCACTGTAGGGGAAAAAGGAGAGAAGAAAGAGTAGACACTTGATGTTTGTCAACTTGAAGTCAAACAAAAAGATTTTCTTGGCAAGGCAAGACATGCTTCTTTCCCCTCCCTGATCCAGAAAACCATTGAAATATATATATTTTTTCTCTTATCTGCTTAGCCTTACCTGGAACTTCTGGGGTTAAAGCAGGAGGTGGGGATTTTTAAACTTTTCTTTTGATGCTCTGTATTTTGAAAGTTACTTTAAGGAAGTAAGAAAAGGTCTGCTAATTTATAAATAACTCCCTGGCTTTTCCATATCTAGTACAGAAGATACTTGGAGCTAAGACATTTCTTCTTACTGATCAGCACACAATTCACTTTCTTGGTCGCTCTGGCACAGGATTGAAATTAAATTCAACTGGGTGGGTCATGTCTCAAGATTATTCTTTCTAAGTATCATCATGGATTTTCAAGTGCCACCTCACCACATCGTAATCACACAATTTGATTTAGGGTAAGCTTAATCTTATTGTGCAATAACTGCTGAGGTTATTTACAAAATTATATTTCTATTGCAGCTTATTACAATATTGAGACAACCTCTTGGGTGGAAAACAATTAAAGTCTTCCAAAAAGTTCCTCAAATTTGACAGGGATAACACCTTTTTCTTCTGTAGAGATTATTTAATCACATCAGGGTGTCATGATGAGCATGCCTTTCCAGGGTGATGCTTGTCCAGAATGAGTTGAAGCTTTTTACAGGGATAGTAGCCAAGCACAGCACCAATCAAAACCTGCTCATAATCTTGGGGAACTCTTACCCAAGTGAAATAATAGAAGCTGGGTTCCGTAAGTTCTCTAGTTCTGATATGTTGCATGGCACAGCCACAGTGCCAGTGTGGAGGTAGAGTCTGTTGCTATGTAAGCTGAGTGTAAGGCTTCTGAAAAAATTAAAAATGGAGCACGATGTTAAAAAATCTTGAGAAAATACTGATGCATCAGCCAGTATTCATAAATGATCCAAGTAGCACAGAACAAAAATGACTAATTTTGTTGAAAGTTCATTCTCCAACAAAATTAATAACTGAGACCAGGAAAATAAATTCAGAACAAATGGAAACAAGAATTTACGATTTGGAGAAGAAATACAGGATTATAGTGGTTCCAAAAGCAGAGCAATTTCTAGAGTGAATGAGGCTGAATTTGTATATCCTTTCACCAGGAATGACAGCAAAGGGAAATGTGCTTTATTTTCCTATGCTGTAGCTGGCATTAAAGGCTCCCTACAGAAACATAGAATATATGAAACTACAATGACTGTTTAAGTTTAGGAGCTAGACATTATTTGTAGCTATTAGACTTTAAAGGAAAAAACCCACACATACACAAAAAAGCCCCAAGCATGGAGTTAAGAGTCTCCTGAAAAAAATACCCTCCAATTAATAAAATACTGTAGCAGTTCCGGGAATATAGACAAGTCTGCTAAGACCTGACTCTCTCACACCAAAATCTTATCTGAGAGATGTAGAGTGGGGTGTCTCTGACATGTTATTAGCTAAATGCAGGCACAGTCTGAAAATCACTTGGGGTCTCACCTAAAAAAAAATCCACTGTGCAGGCTCAAGGGTGCTATCCGCTATCCTCTTTTTATCAGCACGCTTGGAAAAGGTGCTGATGAGGAGCGTGGATGGAGCCCTCCCTGGATCTTGGTTCGCGAAGCCTAGCCATACATACATTAGCTAAATGACATCAAAGTTTTCTTAACACAAATAGCTGAACAGAGCTGATTTCTATGACATTTGTATATGCCCTGGTTTGAGTTAGAACAGAACTAATTCTGTTCAGCAGTTTTCCTTTTTAGCTAAGTCTCTTATAAGCAACTGCACTTTCTGAAATTAACAGCCTGTTTTTCCAGACAGTGTCTGCTTCTAGTAGTGATAATGCTGGATGTTTAGAATTAGTACCAAGGATTGGCATGCAGACCAAGGACACTGTTAAATCTTGTGTACCACATTGCGGAGTGCAGGGTAAAAAGCTGCACCTGCAAGGAGTAGCAGACAGTTGAGGTGACCCTAAACTGAACGATGAGGTATTCCATTCCATATACATCACATGTGGTATAAAGCTGATGGATCATGAGGGCCAAGCTCTCTTCTTCAATGACCAGCATCAGAGAAGGACTCTGTCCATTCTACCTTGGATCCCAATCTGTGTTCCTGAATCCAGTTCTAGAACCCAGCTCCTGAATCTGGTTCCCATTTGCCCATTCCAGTTCCATCTGTTCAGTCTGGAACTTCCCCAAAGCCTGCTTACAGCGTCAGTGGTGATGGTGACATAATTTCCATAACAGAGTTTGGGTTTGATATTGGTTTTGTATATACTTGTATGCATTTTATTTTTATTATTTTCATCAAAATAGTTTTAGTTTTCCAATCTATAAGTCTCTTTTTCTTACTCTCTTCCCCTTTGGGAAGGGAGAAGCATTAATAGAAGCACCTGTCATTCATTTAGCAGCCAGCCGAGCCCTAACCCTTGACAGTATAGAATGTACAGTCCCTTCTTTTGCTTAGTTCTTACCAGAGTCAGCTAAAAGATGAGGAAAAAAAATCTGCTAGGAATTGATATTTAAATAGGCAACTAGGATGAAGGTGGAAGTGCTGTTGGAAGAGTTCGAATTTGATGAGAAGTTTCAATTAATACCAACCAAAGTAGAATTGGTTCAGTTTGAAGTAGAAAAACTAATCAAGCTGCAATGTTTATAAGACATGTAGTACTGCATTTTCACAAGGTGAATCACAAATTCTTGTTACATGTTAAGCCTGCAAAGAAAGATACATGCCTGGCTGAAGAAATGAGGGTACCACTCTCGATTTCATGAGAACCTCATTTCTGAAAGAAACCCAACCATGTGCTGAAGTACTGTGACATAAAATTTTTATGCCAAGCTTTATTGAGTGATAGAAAATGTACTGGCAGTTCCAGTACCACAGATGAGGGCTGAAACCCTATCAGATCTCAGATTCACTGTTTCGTTACAGAACTCCAGCATGACAATAAGTGTCAGGAGCTGTGATCTAGCTCAGTCAAACAATCCGTTAATCATAAAATTGTACATTGCAAGAGAAAGCTTTTGGGAAAATTCAAATAAAAAAAAGAAATGTAAAATTTAAAGAGCTGAAATCTGAAATCTGGAAGCAATCAAAATAGAATGGAATTTGAATGTTTTCTAACCAATAATGTTAGCATGCCTTTGTGGGGTCAGAAAATGGGGGAGGCAGGAATCCTTAACTGAGCAATCTAAGTAGATAAATAATAAAACTCTCCAAACTCATATGTGCCAAAATATATATCAAATCATTTAATTGCGTACCGCAGGAGGCGTTTTTAAGCCAAGCAGACACACATTACAGAAGAATAAGACATCATCTTCTCAAAGTTCAAGAAGAGGTGAAGGCAATAAGGAGTGAGTCAACCATTTTCCTGCCAAGGCTTGAGACTAACAATGCAACCAGAATGTACTGGGAAAGGAAAGCCCCAGGGCATGAGATGAACAGCTGATTACTATTCTGTTCTGCATTGCGTAGAGGCTCAGAGTTCAACATTGGGGTCACATACAGCAGAGGCAGGTGGCAGCTCACACTGAGCAACTGCAGATCTGCTTATTAGTTCAGCACAACTCCCACTACAGCTGGTCTCTGCTTTAACATTAATAGCAGACATGAAGAACATCTTCATAGGTGCTATTTGGTTTGTAACATTAATTTATTGCTAGCTTGATCTTTCAGTTTCTTCCTTTAAAACACAGATTCAGGTAGTTACTGACAAACTTCTTAAATTATTCTTTATTTTTTCCCTCCTTCAGTTCCATGATACCACAATTGCCTTTCTTACTTAAGCCAATGACAGCTTGTCTTTGCAATGATAAATTTCTCCAAAAGACTTTGGAAGTTTCCACAAGCTTATCTGACATACAGATTAATTCCTTCTTTCCTGTCCCAAATTAAATAAGTAACAGTGGCTTAACCAAAAGGAAGACTTGCACTTTCATCTTCATAGTCTCCCCATTACCTCTCCCAGTTTGCTCTATTTGTCATACATGCTCTTCCCAGCAGCACCTCTCCTTGGTCTTAATAAGATGCTTTATATGGCCTAAGGATCACTGGAGAAACAATAAGATTGGGAGAAGTTTGCATGGCAGCAAGTTGAATGAATGTCTTGCTATCTAGGTCTTGACCTGCTTTCTTCTCCCTTTGTCTGTGTGTGAAATCCCACTTCACAAGGTCCCACAGGAGGAAATTTAAAAAAGACTACCCACAATATAAAGCATTTATTTTCCATTTATGTGTGCTGCACATTGAAAAGGATTGTTTCATTACTTCAGATATTAAGCAGCTGGGTTCATTCCCAGGATGAGATGTCATAGGCTTGGAAAATGGGCATGATGGAGAGTAAAACACTGTTAAAAAGGTTTTTTAGTATGAATATACTTAATATCTAAGTACTCTTGCTGATGCAGAGGAAGAAAACAAATATTTACCTCTGTTTAGTTCAAAGTAATTATACGAGATTATGATAAAATAGTTCCAAAGAAATGCAGCGAGTAATTATTCTTCAATGTAAAATCTAATCAATAGGAAATCACAGGAAATGAAAGCCTCTGGAAGCAAGTGCATAGAATGACCAGAGATGAAGAAGCATTGAGCTCTTTTTCATGGGAGTAAACAGAGAGAAACACAGTGCTTTTAGAGTCACAGACAAAAACATTTCCCAGAAATTGCTATTAGATCCTGACCTTCCACTAGGACAAGCCAGCATGTGATTTTTGTGCTTAAGGGAACATATAATAATCAGATGAAGCAACACAGAAAGTTCAGGCTTTTCAAAAAAAAGTATGTTAGTACCCTGTAATCCACTCACATTCAAAAGCTGGGCTAGGCTGTATGCAGGAAGTATCCTGTGGTGCATGCAGGCAGGCAGGCAGGCAGGCAGGCAGCCAGCCTGACCTGCTGGCTCCTGTGAGGCTGCAAGTAGCACATTGCATGAGAGGAAACTCAAAATCTTTCTTACTTTCCTGCACTCAACTGCAACAAACAGGTGATTTTGGGGGACTATATTGATTTCTAAGCTGTTTCAAAATTTATTTTATTTTCAAATTAAATAAGAAAACCTCTAAAAATAAATACTCTGTAAATATCCTTTCTTTTGCATTCTAATAACAATGAAAAAGAGAAGTCCTTTTTTGTGTAAAACCTTGCCTATATGTAGCCCCTATCCAGTCCTAAACTATAACAGCTGCTCTATCACCCAGTGACCCCTTGTGAGTGCTGTCAGGGATCAGGAAAAGGAGATGAGATCTGTGGGTTAAAGTGAAAAAGCAAAACTAATACCAATGCAAATATAAAGTATACAAAGTTATACCTGGACCAGCAAATATCAGTTGTCATCATAAATGGAAAGGTAGTCCACAGGAGGAGACTGGTAAGTGAGCCCCATCAAAGACAGAGAGAAGCAAAAAGAACAGGAAGAGCAGAAGCTGGAGCCTAGTAAAGAGACCTCCCTCATACTGGGCATGATGCTTATGCTATGGGATACACCTGTGAGCCCAGCTCAGGTCAACTGCCCTGGCTGACTCAACGACCTACAGACCATATCTGGCCTATGATTCTGTCCCAGCAAAACCAGGACAAACCTGAAGAAAAAGATTTCTGTACTGGTTTTCAGTTTGGCAGGCCAAACTGAACTTACAAGTATAAAGCTTATCCTGAGAGGATGCAGGTTGAACAAAAGAGAGTAAAGAGACATAAACTGAAAGCACTGAAGACTATGTAAACTCACAGGTAGTCCTATGCTTTTATAAATAATGCATACTTCAGTTTTAGTAGGTATTTAACTGCTCAATTTCTCATGAAACACATATGCCTCATTTTCAAGTTTTCATTTTTTTAAATAAAATGTTAAAATTATTGCTATTTTGAAGCATTTCTTTATCGAAACATAGCATTCTTTTACACTAGAATGCTTACAGAATTTATTGCAGATCAGAGTGTTTTACTGTCTCTGGCTGGAGTCTATACATCTGATCAACCATATTACTACATACACTTCCCAACAGCAGGGTTCATGATTCTAAGCACATATTTTTATGAATAAACACGTATTTAAATGTGTAAATGACAAACTGCTATGTTTTTAACTGTCAAGCAGAAATAGCGATGCTGGGAAAACATTTTGGGTTCAATTCACGTCTCTTTTTCAGCACAGAGTCTTGTGAAACCTAATAATATAACAGAATTTGACCACATTAACTTAAATGAGGCAACAGCAAGATGTTAGCATTAAATTATGCCCTGTAGAATTACAGCAAACTTAACAATCACAGAAGTATGTCTCATTTTCTGATGGATTTTGCAATCTCTCAGGTTATACTGACTTAAATACAGAAGAAATTCTGATTGGCATCTCAAGTGTACTAGTATTACGACATCAGTTTCTTATTTATATTTAAGAAGCTATTTAGTGTTTCTATATCCATCACACACGCTGGTGTTCAAGAACCAGCATGATTCTCTCTTTGTCCTTTATGAACATTTGTACCAAATATCACACTTCACATTTATAAGGCCTGTAAAGAGGAAACTAAATGGTATGCTTCATGGCAAGGAGAGCTCTGCAGGTAGGAAAGGCTGAAATAAGCAGGGCGCTGGAGTTATAGCCTGAGTCCAGAACAGACACTTGCAGTCAGCAGGCACGCAGTTGCCTTTGGGATCAGGGTGGAGGGTTAAAGCAGCTGTGCCCTTGAACAGCTCTCAGTGTCTAGTGAAAGAGAGAGAGAGGAGATGGGCTGGAAAGGAAGATTTTGAAAGTAGCAGCTCTGCAATTTCCTTTACAAGAAAAGATTAGTCAGAATAACACAGTGTACTCAGAACTATAATACAGGGGAAATAGAAGCTCTAGAGGGAAGTAGGGTTTTTTTTCTTCTTTTTTACTGCACCCAGGACCAGCCAAACAACAAGCCTTATTCAGAGAAAGACAAGAGAAAACAGCTTAATCATAATATCTCTGCTTTTTTGGTATGAGGTATCTCAGGGTGTCATTTACTTTGAAATACATTAGCCTTATTATAACAAGCAATCTAGGTGACTGCCATACTGAGTCACATCTATTTTTGCCCAGGACTGATGGTTCTTCCACAAGAAGTAGATTATAGCAGGATATTTCTTCGACACCTTTTATTTTAACAGTTCCTGCTATCAACTCAGAAGCAAGAGAAGGTTTGGGAGAGACAGTGGCAGGGAGTATTAATGCTATAGTAAGTATTCACTCCTAGAGGATTAATCCATCAGACGTGATTTTCAATTTTACCTCCGCTGTGAAGTGTCATCACCTCACCATGATTATTTCTGGGTTTAGTTTTCACTATTTTCATTCTAGACTTATTCCTAGTGCTGAAAAAGCAAGGGATGAAAATTACCATTTTAACCTAGAATACCTGGATAGAAAAGATACTTCAGAGATCCAGCAGGGAGGGAGATACTCCAAGAAAAACCTCAAACAAATCTTGAGCATCTTGACCACGTCTCCTCTTTGCTCTTGTGCAATGCTGGTAGATACGTAGGAAATCTGGCCATAAAGCCCCTTTATCAGGCCCTCAGGGACACTGCTGTCTTTCAGAAATATGCAGGGAAGCAGGCTGGGTCAATTATTATCCACCCTTTTACCAGCAGAAAGTAAAAAAAAAACATTGGACACAATCACAGCTTTGATCTATTGATAAATTAGAGACCAAAACTGTACCCAAACTAATTTCTGAATCTATAGCTACAAAATTGTTTTACTGCAATTCACAGGATATCAGTCATTAATCATAATAAATTAACATATTAGATTGAGTCTCATACCTGTTCCACTTCTAGATGAGAGAGAAGATTTAGACCTCTGCCAAGATGTTTCTTTCTCCCATAGCAATTTTCCGTCTCAGCCCACAGGTGAGATCTGGCACATTCATTAAGCATATATAAAATACTCCTGGGAATCACTATGCTATACCTCTTCCTTTTTTTTTTTTTCTTTTTTTTCTTGATTCCTTACGCATTCTTACCCATATTCATGCACGCAGGCAAGTTTTATAGGAAAAAATACTGAAAGAACTGTGTTATATTAGCATAATGTCCATCTACTCCGCAGCATCTTCTCTAGACATGAAAACCAATCTACTGACAGAAGGACAGGAACACCAACCTTATTGCTGTGATAAGGAAGTGGCATGTCAGTGGATGAGCAAAATCTTGGAGAACAGAAAAATCCCTAGCAAGGGGCACAGGAATGGCCCTGGAAGAGCTAGGATAATAAAAAAAATACCCTCACCATGTTTACCAGAATATCCCACTTCCCAGAAAGTACCACAGCCATTTACACATCCTCTTGTTTCTCCCCTATGGTCATTAGCTTTTCAGACTTCCTTATGTTAATTAAAAAAAAAAAAATCCAGTACTTGCAATAGGTCCTGGGTGTTTTTCTTGCTTTCCAGTCAGCCAGAACTGTAGCTTGATTAATTTATTAGTTTTCATAAATGTAGGAGCAAACAAAAAAACTAAAACTTTCTTCATTTTATGTTTAGGTCTGTAAGTACTTAGTTCAATGATTACTCTTAATCTTTCACCAGAAGATATTTCATTTATTTATATATTATCATAATAACAAACAAAGCTAAAATAGGTAACCTAATGGATTGCATTTATTTTCCTTCATTATCTATCTTCTGTTGTCTCAGAAGTATTATAAGCAAAAAAAAAAAAAAAGGCATTTTTTTTCAATACAGAGATACTGAGATAAATTAACCCTAGTAAAGTCAGCATGTTCAAATCAAGCAGGAATTTAGCCCATTCATGAGAAATACAGACATTTTCAGAAGTGCTTCTAAATTACACAGCAAGGTCACTTAACACAGGATTCCCTTAAAAGAAAATGTCTTCAGAATTTAACAATTCATCTGTTTGAAATACGAGTTTTATTGAAACTACTTGAAAGAACCTCCCACCTGGCAAAAGAGGATTTGCATCAGTGATACTTCGTATTCATTGGTGTTGCCTGAAGATTCAGCTTTGAATTTTGAGATGCTGCTTAATGTTTTGTTTTCTAACCTCATAGGAAACTACTTTGAAAAATATGCCTTCTTTTTCTGGCAAACACTAGAGATCCTATTTCCATAAACCACTGGTTATAAGAAACACCAATAGTAAGACAACATTAATGTACTTACAGAATTTGACAGAAGAATATTTCTTAACTGAAAAACAAGACTTCATGAAAAAGTAAGATAGCTGTAACTGTGAAAGTCTCTCCCCACACTTGGGCTTATGCATTTGCAGGTAAACAGTGGTAGTCAGCCTTGTGTGAACAGCTAGCCACAGCTTTGAAGTGATGCTATCTCACTTTTTTTATGGGAAGTTCATGGAAACACTAAAGAAGCTTTCAGCCTCCGAAGATAGTGTTCCTTTTATCACACTGTCAGACAATGAACTTTTGGCATAAAGAACATAAAGCTTTGCTACACAAGATGCACTAAAGTAAAAGAATTTCCAGTGCAGTACCTCCTACTTTTTCCCATACTTATTCATTTCCAGCAACTTCCTGAGCTGCAACACAGTTTACACTATTCCCTTTGCACATTTAAGGAAAGAGCTTCAAACAAATAAAAACAAACCCCACCCTTTTTTTCCATCACACTTGATCTGTATCAAAACCCTTCTCTTCCTATAACAGTTCTAAGCCTTATGTTTCCCTCCCTTCAATATTTCCCTCCTCCTTAACCCACCATGCTCTCCAGCATGTTCAGCTCCTCCCAGGTCAGAAAACCTCTGAGGGAATGCACAGGAAAATGGGTGAAAATTTTAAAGGAAGAATTATCATAGTATCACATTATTGAGGAAGGAACAATATACAGCCTAAATTATTGGTGAAGAATAAATCATATGAAGAAAAAGATATAAAGGAAGGTTAAGGCAGAGCTTTCTGATAAGCATTTAGAATCTGATTTCTGTGATATGTAGAAACTTGTGCAAATAGCACGTAATATTTGGGGTCTTTCAAGCAGTCCTGATACTAAAAAGAAAAGGAAAAAATATAGGATGTCATCAGAGACTACTGAAATTGGGCTAAAAAACCTGGTGCAAAGTTATTTTCATTTTATAATGCACTTTCTGTATTCCTAGTAGGTGTATGTGAACAACAGTGGCATTTAAACATCAGAGGTGCAGTCCAGACTTCACTGAAGTCATCTCATGTTTGCTATCCACTTCAAAGGCACCAGAACTGGACCAGAGAGTTTTGCAAGGAGGTTTATAATCTCTAAATATATATTGGTATTCCTTCTACTTCTCCTCTACTAGAAGATAAGCAGAGAGCAATATTCTGTTTCCTCAGTGCATTGGAGTGAAAAGATGAAGCCCTCTGATTTCTATCATTACAAAAAGAAGTCTTCTTAGGGCTTCCCTGCCAATGCTTTAACAAACTTCTTCCACCCCCAAAGCCCCAGAAATTCCTGAAACAGTCAGGGGTGAGAGGGAGGTGCTCACCTTTCAGAGAAATTTCATTTCCTGGGAAATTATTGTAATAGCATATCACATACTAAAGAAATTCAGCTTCCACAGTTTCAGCAACTATAAATAGTAACTACTTTGCATTTATATAGAATATTTCACCAAGTGATCTAGGTATTATTTAGTCTAGAAATTCTTTGAGATGGCATCTGTCTATCATACCTTCATAAAGCACTTAGTGCAGTGGGATCCAACACCATTGCAGGATTTAGAAGCCTATGTAACATAAACATTTCATCTTCAAAAGAAATCAAATAGCATAAAATTTTCAATAGACATGCAGAGAAGACAATCTTTTTAATTTTGTTTTACAGACAAGAAAATGAGACACAAGGAGTGCTAAAACACTTGAAAGAGGTCTTTATTATTCTGTGGGATCATTTAAGGAATTTGCTGTATTGCTAGGACAGAGCTTTCACTTCTCCAGGGCTGAGCAGGCAGGAAAACACTGTATTAAATCAAAACAAACTCAGATATGCTTGAAAATTGTCAAAGACTTCAATATTCCCAAATGGATGAGAACAGCTTTAAATTGATGATGCTTTTGGGACAACCCAAGATTCATGCAATATTCTTAAAATAAGCTCTTGCAGACTTGTTCTACTTAACAATGCAATTCTATAGGCATATTTTAGCAGAAGTTCTGAATTATACTTATTTTATGGCCAAAATCCAAGAAATAAAGGACATGCCTGAGAGCTGAAACATATTTCCTACTTTTGTATTTATGACTCTGTTGATATTCTTGTGACTAGCACCTGGGACTATGTTGGGATTGTTATACACTAAAATGCATGAAAGATTCCTACTCTAAAATGCTGCAGATATATATATAGCAATGAAGATAACATGGATGCTAATGATAGCTAAGCAAATTAACCAGTAAAACCACTGCAAGTTACATTAAAAAAAAAGTACTGCTTCCTTAATCAAGTGACATTATAATCTTTCTCTTAAAATTTATTTTAAGGGCAGATTTCATTGAAGTACATTTTGAGTGTAATTAGAAGCAGGGTCTTATTAGAAGCAACCATTAAACTATAGCTGGAAAAGTTGCTGCTTTTCTGCTTGTTCCCAATGTTCCATTATTCTTTATCTTTCAAGGTTAGCACTTGTTAAATATGAGTACTTTTAAATCAAGAAACTCTTAAGTAAATTATTTTAAATTTAATCTCTGTAGCCAGCACAAGAGATTAAAGCCTCCCTGCTCATATGGCCTTAATTGTTTAACATATTTATGTATCAACCCTTTCAGAAGTTGAAATTCTTACTAACTTCAGGCCATTTAATCTTAGAATTCACTCTGGGACTAAATTTTCTCTGTTTTCTATTATAAAGCAACAATAAATGAAAGCTCAGAAGCTATCTCGACTGGTAACGTCAAAGCATTATGTGACCTCTGAAACACAGCAGCACCTGGAAGAACTACTGAAAGGTCCCTTAAGAGCTGACACCCAATTTCAGAGTCAAATGCTCTATGCATTATACTTCATGGGATAGGAAGCTATAAATATCATTTATCACCTATATCACCAAACTGCAGTTCTTTTCAGTTGTCAGCTAAAATTGCCAAAAAGAGCTTTCTTTTCAGAAAGAACTGCACAGTCTCTTCTGGAAGGATTGCTTTTAAAATGAGTTTCTTTGCTAAAAAATATTTCTAGTTCTCATTATTTTATTTCAATTGCAGAGATATAATTGAAAGAAGAATTAACCCCTGACCTAAACTACAAACTCAATAAACTACTGTTGTGCCTGTGGAATATAAAGCTGTCTACAGCTGTGTCAATGATCAAAGGTCATGCTTGAGAATTTTTCTGTTGTGAGTCAGGGAGTGCAGCAAGAGTACACAATGTTTGCAGTGTTACCTACTGAGGAGATGGCTATCTTTCCTTTTCTGGTAGATGTAGGGCTTGGAGAGGGCAACACAAGGTGAATAATAGAAACTAAACAGGTGAGCCAAAAGATACACTGTCTTTGGATTGAGACCTTTTCGAAATGCAGCTGTTTAGCATTACCGGAATGAAACTGTCCCCCTAGAGCAAAATATAGGAATGCCTTCCTTCCTCTAACACATCTTCCTCTCAGTAATTAAAATGCTGAAACTGCAGGGAAAAAACTGCCATATGTGGCATGCGTGGCACTTTTGCTTTCTTCTCTTAGTAGGTGTTATGTGTTAGTCTGTTAGATGGAGAGATTTGTAAGTTACAGAACTTTATAGTTCTGAGGTCAAAAAGCTGCCTCCACTACTGTTTGTCAAGCACTGAGATTATGTCTCTGAACACTCTTCAGTAACTCCAATTCTTCACATTCAGCTACCCTGAGAGTGTATTATATATTGCAGTTAACATCTAACATAAAAATATTTGGTGTTTCTAAATCAACTCTTTCTGCTGTTACCAACATTAATGCTCCAGAATGCCCATTTTGAACAAGTGAGGAAAAAGAAAATCTAACTAAAATAATTTTTAGATATGATTTATCATGTACAAAGACTGTCAACACTACAAGAGTTCCAAGGTAGAGCTACATGGCCTACAGAAATGTTTCTCTTTCAGATTTGTCTTTGCCTTTCTGACCACAACCAGAAGATTCCAGAATATTTAAAATCTTTTAAGAGTCTCAGTTAATAATACGTAAAAGAGAGAAAACCCAAATGCAGAAAATGCAAAACTTGCATTCTGTGGTCCCAGAATCTACTACAGAAAAAAGAATTTATCTATTTTGAAAGACCTCCTTGGGTCACCTTCAAATTTTCCTTCATGAAATTATGACAGAAAAAGTCATCTCCTCAAAATAGTGCTATATCTGAATTAGGAGCCACCCGGTCACTACTTAAAGCACAGGTACTAGTTCACTTCGAGCCTAAGTAACTGTCAGATTTAAAGAAGCAATCTTATTGTGCCGAGTTGGAATCTACTTGGCTTTGTCTCTATACTGCATCCAATCTCTTTGAGACTGATCCTTCCTTTAAAAAGAGGCTATAAAATCTGTATTACAAAAAGTTGTGTAATGCCTATAAACCAGAAAAGTATAGAATCATAGAACAGTTATAGCTGGATGAGACCTTGAAGATCATCGAGTCCAGCCTTTGTCCTAGCCCTATTAACCTGCTAAATGATGCCCCCCAATGCAACATCTACCCGTCTCTTGAACACTNAATCAACACCCCCAGGTCCCTCTCTGCCTGGCAGCTCTCCAGCCACTCCTCTCCAAGCCTTTAGCGCTACTGGGTGTTGTTATGGGTGAAGTGCAGCACCTGGCATTTGGTCCTATTGAATTTCATGGAATTTGCCTTGGCCCAATGATCCAGCCTATCCAGAT
>VWZO01021695.1:30519-47185 GCA_013396975.1 Bucco capensis | reverse complement strand
CAGGATCACTCTGGAGGAGAAAAGACAGCGTAGAAAGAATTGTGTCTTGCAGCTTCTACCTCCTGAGGAGTCCTTGTGCTGTGCCTTTTGCAACTGCTCTTGTCTGTCCCAAATTGGCCTTTGCAGCCAGCAGCGCTTGGAAAAAGCGCTTGGGAAGAGCATGGATGGAGCCCTCCCTGGAGCTGCATTCCCGAAGCCTGGCCATGATGATGATGTTTCTGCTCTGAAGTAAATGGCCAGATAGCTTTAGATTATCATCTTAGATTTCTTGTACTAGTATTAGGGAGATTAAACATTGGGAGCATGCCTGAAAAGTGACACTTGAAGTCAGATGTGAATTAGGCAACCAATTCAATTCGCTGTAAGTTTTCTCCTTCACTTCATATATGAACTCTATCACACTTCAGGTCATTCAAAATCTGCCTTCAGATTGACTTGTTCTGTCAATCTATCTGTGGTGTGCTTGTGGCAAAAAGCTCAGTCCCTGCTGCACTGAGTGCCCCTTGGCAGCAGCAATGGCAGTGCAGAAGCAGCCTCTTTGCTTGCTTCTGATGCTAAAATTGCTGCTGCATATTGGAGCTCTGGTGAATGCTGAAGAGATAACCTTTTGGAAATGAAAGAGAAAATCACTGATTTCTACAGAAGTACATTAAGAACATAAGCATACAGGCCCAGAGCCTGAGTTTGAAATAGGAGTGTTTTCTTCCTTTGTTGAGCATACCCAGCTTCTGGTAAAATTCAGCTGAGTCTGCAGATTGCAGCAGAAAAAGTGATTTTGGACAGGTATTTCTTTAAGGAGGTCTGGCAAATAAACAGCATCAGGTCATAGAGTTGTAATTCTTCTGTTTCACAGTTCTCTAAACTGCATCATGCTACAAAATGCCACGATTAAATAAAAAAGTTGATTTATTAGGAGCTTACCACAGCACTTGAGAAAAAGATCAGGACACACATACTGTACTTCATAGGGCAGTGAGAAGCACTTCATGCTGATATAGCTAAAATGTTATTGATAGCATGTTCCCTAGCTAGTGATGAAAGGCATCTTGAAAGACTCCAAAGAAGTAGCTAACCTCTCATTATTTGCATAGTTACAGCAAGGTGCAATACAGAAACTTTTCTGATAATTGTCCCATTTCTCTTTCTGAAAAGAGCAAAACTATTAGAGTGGAAGATTTAGAGCAGAGGTCTTAAAAATGCACCTAGAAGCTTATGTAGCAAAAAAAGAAAAATTAAGACTATTTTTTAAAGGCTATTAAAAGCTTTGTTTCAATAGCTAGGAGCTTCTTTCCAACCTTGTTCAAAGACAGAGTTTCTCTCTTTGTTCCCACCAAGCCCTAAAAGCTTAGAGTCTAAATTAAAATACTAAAGTTTTATTTTTCCCAAGCTCAGAGAATGCTTGAAGCCTTTAGTAATTCTTAAGACAATCAAATTCTCTTGTATACAACTTGACATCATTACTTCCAAGAAGATGTAAAACAGTGCCAGGGACTGCCCTGTCTTTGGCCTTCACCAACTCTTACAGTAATTATTTTGTTCCAGTCAAAAGCTTTTGGAGACCCAAATTGGCTATAAATCACTATAAGTATTCTTGGTGCACTTTTTAATTAGCTAATTTGTAGCACTTACTGATTAAAATATAGCTTTTCTCCCTTTTTTTCCTGCCTCCTGTCTGTCTGAAACAAGCCCAATAAGACAAACACTTCTTGATTCCTGACAAGAGTCATTGTCAATCACTTTTTACATAAAGTGATTGAAAATACCACAGTTTGATACACAGTCTCAACTCTGCCAGATACAAACCAAAGCATTCAACCCCCCAAAGCCAATAAACTAGACCTTCAAAGCTTCACTATAGGTTTTATATCCAACCTTTTTTGATTCTGGGTTGCACTGTAGGTTCAAGAAGTTGAAACTCACTTTGGTAACATCTTATTGTATAAGAGTTTACTAAAAATCTGCCAGCTTAGTGCTGACATTAGCAGCTAACATTAACTTTCTTGTTAAAAAGGTGTTTATTTATGGGAAAACCAGAGTAAAAATGACACTAATAATAACTGCATTGTAATATGCTGCATCTTTCAAGTCTGTTGTTTGTAAAGCAAAGCTATCATTAGGCTATAGCAAGGATGAGTGCTTCAAGCTGAAGATCTTTCATGATGATACATCAAAGAAACTGCCTGATAAATGTGATTCTTAGGTAATAACTGTGAAAAACTTGCCAAAGTCTTGGGTTATTTGGTACACCTTTACTAGATAATTGCTTTATATGGAACTTTAAGCTACTCAACGGGGGCTGTAATTTGGACTTTTGTCTTTAACAAATGAAAATTGAATTTCTAGAAGGAAATAAATATATTTTTGTTGTGTTCACCAGCTCAATTTTATATAGGAAGAATGTGTTTAATGTTTTGAGACATATTCTGAATTCTGTTTGTTCCATTTTTAAGATACCCTTTGGACTACGTTAACAAAACCTTCCAAATCTATTACCAGAGGGGAGGACATCTGAGAATAAATACACCACAACCAAAAAGGCTTCACTCCATACTCTGCAGCCAGTTTTATACAGGATATATGTCATATTAATAGTAAATCCATGCTAATGTAGCAGTCACTTGGGAGAGCTTAAGAAACAACAGCAGTAGGAAATGTAAAGTAAATGTAGAGGTTGATTTGCTTTGAGTGCTTTAATTTCATTTCTTTGGGACTCCATTTTCTTGCTGCTTTGTAGGAAGAAAACAGAAGATGCTCATGAAACAGAGAATGTCTTTGCCCTGTGTGATAGCTGTAGCAATCCCTGACACACTGCTCAGAAACACAAAGGCTAATTATAGACTGAGAACTGATGGGGTGAATGATGATGGTCTCCCCAGGCAAGATGGAGAGGAACAGCACATTCCTGATCCTCTTCAAAGGTTCATGTCTCTTCCTTAATGCCACTATTTTGCTCTTTCTGTATATATTTTGTTGTTGCAGTGGCTCACATATATCTAGCAAACAGAGAATGTCACTGTCATGCTTGGGATTAGAGGGTGGTGGAACACTGGCCCAGGTTGCCCGGGGAAGTGGTTGAGTTGCCATCCCTTGAGGCATTGCAGGTGAGGCTTGCCAGGGCTCTGGGCAAGCTGCTCTAGTTGGGGATGTCCCTGGCCACTGCAGGGGGGTTGGACTAGATGAGCTCCAGAGGTCCCTTCCAACCCAAACCAGTCTAGGATTCTAGGATTAGATGGAAACTAGCAGCATGCTCAAAGGCATTCACCTTCTAGCTCTCTGCAAACAAATGTAGGTGCTGCTATATAAGCCTGAGGAGGAAAGACTGAGGGATCTGGGCCCGTTTAGCCTGGAAAAGAGGAGATTGAGGGGAGACCTCATAGCTCTCTAGAACTACCTGAAGGGAGGTTGTAGAGAGGCAGGGACTGGTCTGTTCTCCCTGGTAGAGAGTGATAGGACAAGGGGAAATGGATGGAAATTGCCCCAGGGGAGGTTCAGGCTAGACATGAGGAGGAATTTCTTTGCTGCAAGGGTTGTGAGCCATTGGAACAGGCTGCCCAGGGAGGTGCTTGAGTCCCCATCCCTGGAGGTGTTTAAGAGACAGGTAGATGTTGCATTGGGAGGCATCATTTAATAAGTTGCTAGGGCTAGGACAAAGGCTGCACTCATGATCTTCAAGGTCTCTTCCAGCTGGAACTGTTCTATGATTCTATATACTCCTTAGTATTCTGCAGTGTTTAGTATAGAAATCAGAATTTGGACTCACTCTGGCTGTATTACCATTCATAAATTCATGTTTCTTTTTTCATATCTTCTCCTTGGCCCCAAAAACTGTAAACACCTGTTCACTAGGTGGCAAAGTTTGAACAAGAAGAACGACAGAGCCATCCTCCTGAGATGTTTTTGCCAGCCATGTATTAGTGCAAATAAATGACTTCTGTTCTGAGAGACAAGAAAATGTAAGCAGCTCTTCTCCTGAGGGTCATGGAGCTGAGGCAAAGATGTCTCTTTGAAATTCTGAATTAAGATTCAAAGCTTGGGAGAAGCTGAGACACTAGAGAAAGTCTTTGCATGTCTAGCTGTGGCAGTAAGTATCTTGCTCACTGTGTTCAAGGCTTAACCCTCTGCTGGTGCTGTGTGAGGTGCTCAGACATTCAGCCCTGGGGTAGCAATTCTGCTCTTCAGGGCCACCCCCAGCATGACCATTTGCTCTGTGGCAATGTGACATGTGTGGTAGGTTCTGTATATTCTGTTATCTTTCTCCTTTGTTTCCTAATTGTACCAGCTATTCAGAACTGTAGCACTGCTCAGGCATTGCCTTGATGAGGCTTGTACAAATAATGTTTTCTCCAATTTAGATAGGCTAGGGTGGGCTATGAATTTCAGCAACCCTTAATCACTAAGTTTATTTTATTATTGGAAATTAGGAAGGAAGGAGAGAAAGAGGGATAATTAAATTTGTCTCGGCTTCAGGCTCCATCAAAGACATGTTAAAAATAAAGCTACAAAGAGATATCTAATGGAACTTTTTAAAGACAGAAAACTAGTTAAACAAAATGGATAAATACTCCCAACTTCTCCTAGCAGATAAAGCACACACTGTGAGTACTTTGAATTAATTCAAAAGTGGTTTACATAAAAAATGAAATTTAAAGTGAAGATCTAAGCATATGTTACTGTGCTTATCTATGTAAATTGCTTAACATATTTCCTCTCACACAGAAGTCTTAAAAAATAGAACTTCTGATGTGACTGTATTTTCTATTGTGTCAAATCCATCTTTTTTGCCTCTTTTATTCATATTGCCCTGACCTAGAGTCAGTCAGTGGCTAACAAATTCAGTGGGCAGAGTCCAGTTGTTCTCCTACTCCATTAAGCCATAGAGAACACAGCTATGCTGCAGTCACCCATCCAAGTGAACCAATCATTGTAATTATGTGTGTTGTAATTATTATTAATTGATCACAGCAAAATGTTTTAAAGAACTGGTTTTTTTTCCAATCTAGGGTGGGGGATTTTTTGGAGGAGAGGCATCAGGCTGTTTCATGGCATTAATGCATTTTATTCCTACTGTTAGAAAACATCCTCCTCGATTAGGATCATGTTTGAATGCTAGCCATGCAGACACTCAAGGCCAGCAGCAATGAGCACTTGGCTGCACTGCCTGCATCTGAGGGGATCCAGCTGAAGGACCTGCTGGAGCTCAGAGACTGCCACCTCTCATTGTTGGGCTGGGATTGACTGAGGCACTACCACACAATGCTCTCATCAAAAACTTTCTGAAGCCTCACTTTCCCTTGAGCAAAGGCATTCATTTCTAAGTGATGATGTTGAGCTTTCCTCTCCTTTTTATTTTTGTTTCAGAAAAGAAAAAAAAAATAACAGCTAAAGTGGCATCCACTCTGCATAAGTGTTTTGATGTTAGGAAATCGTCGTGGCTACGCTTTGGGAACAAAGCTCCAGGGAGGGCTCCATCCATGCTCCTCCTCAGCGCCTTTTCCAAGCATGCTGATAAAAAGAGGATAGCAGATAGCACCCTCGAGCCTGCACTAGGGATTTATTTTAGGTGAGACACAGCATGGGCAGAGCTGGACCCACCCTTTAGTCCTAAGGTTCATCTGCCAGGGCCTAGCAAGCTTGGACACTGGCAGCCAAGTCCTTAGGATGGAGGTTTAACCTCTTAGCTGGAAGGCCTTCCAGGGCTAAACGAGCTCCATCTGCCCGGGTTTGGAATCAGAGTTGTCCTTCTCCTAGGATGACTGCCAGAAGGCTAATGAGCTCATGCTACCCATCCAAGGATTCTAGGAACATGGGTCTCACTCCCCACACTTTCCCGTGGGCAATGAGTTTAATGCTCCCTCTGCTGTGGGCACAGTTATGGCACCAGGGGCCACAGGAGACCACAAGGGATTTGCAGACTGTGCCTGTAGTAGTAAATAACCAAGCATTTAAAAGTGTCCATCTTTGGCAGTAATGTCCTCTGTCAAGGGTTAGTGCTGAGCCAACCACTACTCCAGGGACAGGTATTCTCTAGTATCCTTTTGTTCCCACTCCAGGAAGGAAAAGGGGAAATAAACACAGAGAGAGACTTGGGGATTAGAAATGAAACTTAAACTACTTTAATGAAAATAGTAACAAGAAAATGAAATATATATATATACACACACACAAAGCCAATACCACTCCCAACCCCCTTAATGGCAACTACCTGGACTCACCAGCAGATGGGAATCAGACTCAGGGCTGGAGCCTGGAACTGGATTCAGGAACTCTTGGATTGAGCTGGAAGGCAGAACAGACAGAGTCCTGCAGCAGCAGAGCTGGGCTGCTGAGCCTCACCAGGAGAGTTCCCAGTTCACCACCCCAGATAGCTCAGGTGCTCAAACTTCATGGACAGTAAAGACCTAAAACCTCTCCCTTTTTGTCCTGGCTGTTAATTAGGTGCTAAAGAGCTTAATCCTGCACCTGCCTTGCTTGGGTCTGAGGCTTTATGTGAGAGACCCTAAGGACCAAGCTTAGTATCAAAGTCTCAAGGCCTGAATATGACCTAGATGGCATGGAATACCTTGTTTGGACTCCAAGTAGTACTGCTGAAATAGTCTCTGTGCTTGTACATGGGTTTGTTTATTTTTCCAGTCACACAGCTGAGGACTGGCACATTTCATAACTGCTAAATGGCTTATTTTAGTAGCAAAAGAATAAATAATATAAGAAGAACTGACTATCCAGTCAGGCAAGGTTAGTCTTAGCTTTTCATTGAGCTGTGTGTCTTTGTTTCTGCTAGTTTTGAAGTAGCAGCCAGCTTTCTGCTGGTTTTTACACTATTTCAGTGGAAAACCTGTTATCCTTTCAGAAAAAGTGTATAAACTTGTCCTGTAGATTTATAGCTTGGATTTTGTCTCTAACTTCATTTTAGTTCACACGAAGATTTAGTGAGAAAACAGAGGTTTTGTCAGAGTTAAATAGGACAAAGGAAATTCTGGAGACTCCAGTTTCATATTATACTCAGTTCAGATATTATATTATACTCAATTCAGATATTATTCTACTCTAATGCTGAATCAGATTAGGAAACTCTAGAATAAATAAGGAAGCTAGAGGGGTGCATAGTTTAAAGTGACAACTATAATTTTTAATAGCAGGCAGTGGTCAAAACCAATTTGTTCTTTGAAGCCTAACCTCAATTCCAAACCATTCAGTTGCAGTCTTTCTGTTCAACAATTCTTCTGCTTTAATACTTAATCTGATGAGATGAGGAGTGCTGGAGGGTGAATCACAGTGGAAGATTCACCTAAATGCAGCTTTGTCATGGGAGTTTGCACATTTTAACTTAATAGCTAAACTTTGATATATATCTGATCTCCCAAGATGTAAAGGTAACCTGGAGTAAAGGAAAATCAACAGTGAAGTTCTGGTGTGGAGCATGAGCATCCAACATGGATTACAATATTTCATTAGAGCCAGCCAAGCCTTTTCAGTTTTGTAATAGCATAGGTAGAGTGAGGATGTGACTCACATTATCATTTGTCAGTGACCTCTAGTCAAAGAAGGGAGAAAATGTTAATATTTCTTTTCCATGCAAATTTTATGTTACAACAAAGACCTCATCTTTTTTTCTTTTCTTCCTCTTGCTATCTCACAGACAGAAAGCTTCATGCACATTTAAAAAGCTATAATGGATTTGCTGTTTAAAAATGCACTCCTTATGATCAGAACACATCACAGATGGCAGAGAGGAAAAGGGACAGTTTTACCAAAATATATCCAGAAATTGCTTTTATGCAAACTGACAAATAACCACAGGCACAAGGTCAGTTTGTGTATTCCCTGTTCACATTTGTGAGCACTCACATACACAGCAAACCCCACTGCAGTCAGCAAGATAATTCATCTGGAGAGATCTCAGCAGCTGCAAAAAAGGTTAATCACCTGATAGAAATGAGTTTATAAATGATTTGACAAAGAGAAAACAAGGCTTACAGTGGGATATAACACAGTAAATAATTGCATCAGTCTCCCTTTTGAAGGAGAGGTATTTTATTCAAAATGGAACAGGATTGCTGCTGTGATAAATAATATCAAAGGACAAAAGGGCACATTTGAAGCAGGATATAAATCCACATATCATAGGGAACCAAATGGACTGTCATAGAATAGTATCAGTCAGAGCAAGCTCATGATACTGGGGGAAAAATCCTCTTGTCAGAGGTTAATCAGACTTCTAGCACTGTGCAAGAAATCCCTTAAATGCTTTTTTTTGGGGGGGTTTCTTCCCTATGCCTGTACTTTGTGTCAGGAAATGTCACTGTCATCCCAGAAGAGTAAATAAAGTAGAGGTTATACATTTGCATTGAAATCCCGTTTTCTCAATACACCTGCTTGTACACATCTCCATTCTGCCAACAAAAACTCTAGAAATCTACAAAAATATGGACCTTCTGAAAGTCATATCAGCAACAAGCAATGCAATATTGGGATATCTTCACATTTCAAACCAATTTTCTGAAGTTCTCCACAGTTTTTCCACTTTGTTTCACTGCGATCTATATATAAATATATAGATATTCTAATAAGAGAGAGATTTTGAAATCATGATGCTAGGCCAAAATCTGATGTTTATGCACAGAGAGGATGTGATCTTATCTCAGACTCAGCACAGGTGATGCAGATCTGATGGATCAATGGCTCACTCTTGCTTCTTGCATTATATAAAACCTTATTCACTTATTTTCCCTGATCTTGAGAAATTTCCATGATAGTGACTCCTTCTAAAATGCAGAATTGCTCCTCTCTCTGCAGTTAGGCTTTATCACAACATTTTTATTCTGCTGAAACTATTATATTGTTTGCTGAAAAGGCAGGGAAAATGTAAGGGGGTGGGAGAAATTTCATACAAACTGCCTTAAAACATCAGAAGAAAGAAAAATGAGCACAGGTCTCCAATTGAAATTCTAGCCTTGTCTCTTCAGTTTAGCTTCTCTTCCAAAGCTAAAAATTATCCTGTAGTTGTTTGCTAGTGTGGATAGCAGGATTTTCAGATCCCCAGGAGAATAGCAAAGGTCCAGGGAATTCCATAATGTCCACAGAGAAACCCTGAGGACTGAGGTCTCAGACCTTTCCATGCAGACTGTAAACATGTCTGTTCTTTAGCTGGAATCACAATAGAGCCAGGGCTAAAAATATATTGAAGCTCTTTACCAAACAAAATCTTCTCCTTCATTTCCTTCAGCTCTCTGTCTGTCACCCACCCCTGAAGAACATAACTAATTATTGCTGCAGGGGGAGAAAGCAGAAAGAAAGTTGTTAATGGTTTCTATTTTTTGCACAGAAATAAATGCTATCACCCAGTGGGACCACAGAATGGCTAGGTATCAGCAAATATCTTGCACAACTAGAAGGGGTGTGAGTGCATCTAATGCAAATTATGAGATGATTTTAACTATGAAATATTCTTTTGAAATAGTGATCATTTCACAATAATAATAAGGGGTGGGAATACAGATCACCTTCCTCTACAGCTGCCAAGCAATGTAGGAGGAGATATCACTAACCTCCAAGAAGTTATTCTGTTCCTGAAAATCCATTAAAATCTTGACCCAGACATTTCCTAAAGTCAGTATAAGTACATAAGTGCATTGCAAAAAAAAAGCATGTTGACAGCTGAAATATGTTTGGTTGTATAAACATCCTCACAAGCCTGTACTTTAGAAGGAATAATCTTGAATCCAAGCACTGTTTGAAAGTTGAAAGAACCTTCAGAAGACTCTCTAGATCAAGATGTGCTCTTGTTTTCTTGCACTGAATGCAGTCACCTCTTTGTTTGCTTTCAGCACATCTGTACTTTGATCCTTCAACAGAATGAAACAGCTTAGAGAGACAAACACCATCCAGGTCTGGCACAGTCAGCTACCATGTTGGTGCTGCTAGAGCATAAAGGTCAATCCAGGCACCTGAATTCCCTAGGATCCTGGGTTGATATTGAGGCAGATAAGTTGATCTGAGACCAGAGCTGTCTGTGCTCTGGTAGCCAACTGAGAGCAAGTTTGGATACAGCCACAAAATCATGACCACTTTAGAAGGTACTGACACAGACACAAGGCCCAGAAGCCACTGGAAGTAGCTCTTGTAGAAAAGGCCACTCAAATAATCTAACAAACTGGTAATTAATAGGCTACTTTGTGACTTCCATTTACAAACAGAAAGGCAAATTAACTGAGCCTAATCAGTAATAGAGAGATCAATTTTTTGATGTTACTTGTCTCTTGTAAACAAATGTGGAAAGGCTAGTATATAGTTAGTAACCTCAAACAAAAGTCTTGTATTCAAGTTACTAAATTTGCTCTAGTATATATTTCTGTGAAATGGCAATACTTCCTGAGGCTTTGTGGTTTTCTTTTTCCCCAGGAGTATTTGGGCATGGCATTGCTGATTATAGTGTTTATAGAGAAACTTCACTTTCAGAATGTGAGTTTCTAAAGAGTAGTTCCAAGTACTGGCACTAGAAAACTGACTTTGCTTGCTATCCATCCACTCACAGAGGAAAAACCTGCACTGGGATCTGTGTCCACTCCAGTTGAAATGTCAAGGTAGGTACATCCAGTAAACATCCTAAGCTACATCTAGAAACACCAGGATGCTTACACCAGAAGAACTCTGTATAATAGCAGTGAAGGATGAGAATCAGACTTAGTGGATTTGAACTTAGAAAAAGTGCAATCAGAATTTAGCCCTTGCACAGAAAGAAATCTTATCATACCCTTTCAGTCCTGCCTTCTCCCTGACAATCTCTGCAGGTGGAGGACATCTTTTACTTGTACTGCCCCATGCTCCAGAAATCTTCCTCCTACTGAGTTGGTTCCTCTCTTCATATTTCATCCCCTAACCTTCCTTTTTCACTATCCTGTAATCAGATCTTCCCTCTGCTCAGCAGAGAACACCTCCAGCCTGTGTTCACTTCCAATCTGGGCTAAAGGAGAATTCTTGCATCTCAGAGCTTTAGAATTTCAGTGTGCTGCTTCTTTTCCATTTCTCTGTCACCGTACAGCATGTCATTTCTTCTCACTATCTACAGGAGAGTGACTAGCACTAGTTCTGTAAAACCTTTGTTCTTTTTTCTGCCTCTCTTGCTGTAAAACATTTCCTCACAGTTTGCATAGAGGCCTTTACAAAATGGGGAGAAGAGACAGACTCCACTCGCTGCTTCAAAAGGAAAGTGGAGCAAAGGCTCAAGCTTGTTCCTCTGACAGGTGAGATGAGAGATCAGAGCTGCCACATGTACAGAGCCCTAGGATGTTAGTGTGGAGGAAGATCATACCTGGCTTTTCATGAGCCCTGACTCCATGCAGCCTCAGGTCCATTCACAGTGCCATTCCCAGCATTAATGGACTGCAGATATTTAGCTGGCTACATGAATCCTCTCAAGAGCTTTTTATCCACAGCCATGGCAAACACTAAGCCTTTCTTGTTCACCTTTAGTGACAGGCAAGGATTCAACTGCATCTTGGAGCACAACTGCCACAGAGAGTGTAAATGCAAGCAGAAACCTCTGAGAAGTTCCTGTCTCTCTGATAACTCATTAATCTCTAATACTGTCACTTTGTATTATCATGTGTCTCCCCTCTGGCCACCCCTGCAAGCTGCTGAGACAGAGGTGAAACCTTCTTCTCCAAGATTATTCAATAAAAACAGTGTTTCTATAGGATTATGTAAGGGAGAGCTCTAGATCCTCAGATTTGTCAGTTAATATGGACTGACCTGAACTTTCCCCTGATGACTTATTAAAACTGATGTATCAAATCAATACCATGGCTATGACTTTGCCATCTAGCAATCTACAACTAGGCTGAAGTGATCTGATGTGGAGTGAATTCAGGTGGGAGTCAGACAAAATATTCTATAGCAGAAGGCAGCAATTCTGCTTGTTAATTGATGGGTTGTTAACATGACTTTAAACAACTTGGCAGCTGGCTGGCAAGCCTTATTCAGTGGGGGAGCAAATATGATGTATTGATGTTTAAAAGGATATAATCCACTTACAAGCCATATAATCACACTTCTTCCCAACACTTTTTTTTTCTACCTATTCTCATGACAATCAAGAACTAGGAATAGTAGCAATGGAAGAAATTAAAGGGAGCAATGTATGAGTACTTCACAGTCTTTAATTTGTTTATCCTTATAACTACTGTGAACAGAAGAGTGCTTTATTCACTTTATAAGTAATGAAATGTGGCACAAAGAAAATAAGTGACTTCCTCAGTGTTGCAGAACAGAGAAACATGAATCAGACCTCCTTGGTCTGAAGATCCATGCAGAAGTGGAGTGTGTGGCTTCACTGGCCTTGTGGAAGGTTGTGGGGCTCACTGGTTCCCTCAGTCCAGATCAGTCATGTGTTCCAGAGCACATCAATGCATTGATGCTAGATGAACTCCTCTCCTCACCAGATGACTATCTTTTTTTGCTGTGACAAGCTCAGACTGCACATGAACAATTGCTCGATGCAATCTGAGATGCTGACCTGTGTCCAGTGGAAGTATCAGGAACAGGATCATCCATTCAAGAGGGGCCTAGAGTTGTCATGAGTTTGTGTGCATTGTCAACTGTCATGCATGTATCTGCTTCAGCTGTGGAGATCTGTGGGTGTTTAGATCCATCAGGGTCTCCTTAGCACCATTTTAGTTCAAATCAGGAGCATGCCTTAGAAAAGACTTGTCCTGCCCACCCTACTGTGCTTCAGTTCACAGCTACCAAGCTTGTGAGGGGTTTAGAGGACAAGCCATCTGAGGAGAGACTGAGGGAGCTGGGCATGTTTAGTTTGGAGAAGAGGAGGCTGAGGGGGAATCTCATTAACCTCTACAGCTACCTGAAAGGAGCTTGTAGAGAGGTGGGGGTTGGCCTCTTCTCCTTAGTAACTAATGACAGAACCAGAGGGAATGGTTTGAAGTTGAGACAGGGTGGGGTTAGATTGGATATTAGGAAGCAATTCTTTACAGAAAGAGTGGTGAGGCACGGGAACAGCCTTCCCAGGGAGGTGCTTGAGTCTCCATCCCTGGAGGTGTTTAAGGAACATGTAGTTGTGGTGCTCCAGGACATGCTCCAGTGAGGGCAGGGGCTGGGTGGTTTGTTTTGTTTGGGGTTTTTTGGACTTTTTGTTTGTTTGTTTTTTGGTGGGTTTTTTGGTTGGACTCGGTGATCTGAGAGGTCATTTCCAGCCATGAATGTTCTGTGATTCTGTGAATTCACATAACGGAATACCCTGAACTGAACTGAATACCCTTAGGAACTGTGAAGTAGTCTTCTTCAATACCCTACAGCACCTCACAGGACCGTTACACAGCTAGCCCAANGAGACCACCAGGGATTTTCAGACTGTGCCTGTAGCCCAAAGCAGGACCCCATGAAACATGCCTCAGGTGGGGACTGGTCATCAGCACCCAGGCTTTCTGACTGCAGATGAACCTCTATGACACTGCACCACTGGAGTCCTCTCTGAGGCATGTGCTGTGCTTTGGAACAGTCAGAGATTGAATGAGCACTTACTTGTCTGTGGGGTGGCTGTCTAGTTAGTGTCACTCCTCTGCAGATATTCACTGCACAGTCTGAACTCAAATGGCTCCCCAGTGAGAACTCTTTTAAACAAACTGATTAGGAATGCAACTAGGACAGAAGTTGGAGAATGATAATGGTTCTTCTCATCTGAGCAGTGTTGATGGAGGAATGACAATGAGTGATTCTCCTCTGCCTTTCCACTGCTGGAGGAGAATGAAATATGTTAGAAAGAGGAAAATCCCCAATTCTGCTTCCGTGGGAGTGGTGGGATTTCCATGAGAGTGATGGGATTTCCATGAGAGTGATGGGATTTCCATGAGACTGGTGGGATTTCCATGAGAGTGATGGGATTTCCATGAGAGTGGTGGGATTTTCTTGGTGCCAGCTGTGAGGAGAGAAGGAATAGCTTCCCAAAGTCCTAATACACAGCATGCTGCATGAAAAGTTCTATGTCCAGGGATCTCCAAATATCTTTTGAGCCATTAAGCACATTACCAATCTCCCTAGCAAGGAGGTGGTGAGGAACGTGAAAAAAAACCCTTAGAATTAATATGAGATTATTCATTTCCTTAATTTGCAGTTTTATGATGGAATTTCTCACCTAAATGAAAGTTTCACTCTTTGAGGTGAAACACTTAAAGATGTCTGCACAACTGCAATAAAAACATTCAAGGTGATGAAAGACCAGGAATCTGATGAGGTTATTGTAATTATTGCAGAGCTTGCAGGTACAAACCATCTGGCAGAACTGTTAATTTCATAGCAGCATATTCTCTGTGTGCTACCTCTGTCAAAAGCTTTGAAAGTCAGGATCCATTGAAATTCTGAGCCACTGTTTGCAAAGGTCACTCTCTAAAGTGTTCACACAGACAGAGAAAGGAGAATAAACCTGGATGTTTATTCACATAGTTACACACAAAAGGCAATTCTGAATTTAACTGGAAGAAAAATGTAACATCTATTCAACAATCCATTAGGAAACACTGAGCTGTAGCTCTTGAGGATGCCTTTAAACATTCTGATGGGACAGTGCAGTTTTATCCTGGAATTATTAACACCATCTTTTCTTTAATAGAGACAATTACTTTTTAATTATAACTATTTACTTTGAATATATGATGATAGACACCCTACATATCCCGGATTTATTAACACCATTTTTTCTTTAATACAGACAATTTCTTTTTAATTATCACTATTGAATATCTGATGATTCACACCTTACAGAGTTGCTTTCTGGCACTGGATGAAGATTTATCAGAGGAGCAATGTTCTGTCATCAGTTTCTGTGTTGACATCATTTCATTATTGTGAGGAAGCCCCGTGATTCCTCTCAATTAATCCTTACTCCCCAAAGACTGCTGTCTCTGCAGACTGCACAGCTCCCCAGAGAGAGAGCCTGAATCTGAGTGGAGCCAGGAATCAACTAGGGACTATTGCCATTCCCTTGAAGGATGAGTTCTTTACATTTATCTGTATGCAAACAACACAGCTCAGTTTTTTCACTTCTTATCTAAAAAATACAAATCAGATAACATATTAATTTCTTCTGGTTAGAAAGGAAATTTTCCTTTGGCTGCACTCTCCAGAGCTATCAATGGAATCTTACACTCTGCAGCCAAAGTAGAATAGAGGCTTTACAGTGACTTTATATTTAGTATAGAGTTTGCATTCAGAAAGCACCAAACAAATCAAGTGATAGATTTGGGGCTGTTTTTAGAGAGTTTTATACCCAGATTACCAAAATCAAAGTGAGCTATATATAGGTGTTTAAGAAACATTTAGATGTGGTACTTAGGGCCATAGTTTAGTGCTATGCTAGTGATGGGTATGGTTGGACTTGATGAGCTTAGAGCTCTCTTCCAACATTAGTGATTCTGTATAATTATTTTCTTCTTTTTTCTTCTTGAGTTTACCTATTTATCCACCTTCAGCCATTCATGAAGTTAAATACTTTCAGCTTTGAGGCAGTGTGAATATTCCACCCTGAGATATGTTTCAAATAGCAAAAAAAAAAAGAGTTTATTCTAAAAAGTATGTGAACACAGACATTTACAATTCATAAAGTGAATGTTTCAAAGACTGGTGCTCTGCTGAGAAGAAAAAAACATCGTTATTTTGTCTCTGTACAAGTAATTCTAAGTATAAGACTTCTATCCAGACAATATTCCTATCTGAAAGGCTCATATGTATTGAAATATGTTAAGAAGTCTGAGTGAAAGTAAGTAACATTGAGGTTTTTTCAAAACCCAAGTGCTACATTCTGCAGAACACCCATTTTAGGAAAATTCCACATGTAAGCCAAATGAAAAAAGTTAATTTCAAGCTAAATGTTTCAGTTAACACCAGAATAAGGTTTAGGAAAAAATCTATTTAAATATATTTCTTACTTTTGCTATGATATGTTTGTTGCTCCTGCTTGTTGTGGAAGTGTCTGAGATTCAGCATGAAAGATTCATTACTTAGAGACCTTATAGGGATGAGAAACATAAACAAATGAAGGCAGGAAAGTTATTTTCTCATGGATTGGACTTACACATTTGTTAGCATATTGGTTTGGGTTTTTTTTTAACAGCAGCTGGATGGACTTGCTGGAAAAACTATAAACCTGATACAAAATCTCTGTGGAAATCCTTGTGAGAAACACATAAGTAAATTAGTCTTTTTAAGTTGAGGGAAGGTACAAGACAAGGCTGTCAATTCCACTGATCCTCTTTAACTGTTCTAAAGAAGAAACCTTGAGGAAAGCACAGATAGAAACTCACAAGAAGAAAGCTATGACTACTAGATGGAAAAAAAAAGCCATCCCTTCTTAATAGGTGATAGTGCCCTGAGTGGATATTGCACAGGAGCTTCAGGAAAAGAACAGCAGAAACATAATCACCAAGTCTAGAAGTGTGTGAAAGTACAGAAAAAAAATGTTTGCAACTGAATGCAAAGATGCAATGGACTTTGCTGAGCTCTTGGAATCCAACAGGGAATGAGACAGTCAGGAGAGTTGGAACTCTCAAGTGCTGCTCTTGAGACAATCACACAGAATCATTAAGGTTGGAAGAGACCTCTCAGATCATCAAATCCAACCATACCTAGCACTACCATGCCCACTATCAATCCAGGCTGGGGA
>VWZO01021695.1:0-30258 GCA_013396975.1 Bucco capensis | reverse complement strand
CAACACCATCTACTATGTAAATTTGGGTTGAACAAGTTCAATGTGAAAAGGAATCACATATAATAGAAGAGCTCATGTATCCAGACTGAGCTTTGCCCATGTAGGAATCCTCTTGATGCTGTACTGTATTTCCAGACACTGTTTGATTTGTGAAGTTAAACATTTGTGTCATTTATTGATCTAATTCTTCCCTGTCTTTGGAGAATTAGCGAGTGCTGATCAATAGTTTGCAGGTTAATCAGTACTTTACTTCTTGACACCAGTTAAATTCAGTTCAGTTAAAGAGAATTGATGCTAATTACTGTCCTGATTAAGCAGTGGTTATTTCCATATTACCATTCACTATCAGTAAGCTAAATCAGTTTCCCAGGAGGCATGTGAATAAAACAGCTAGAGTGACATAGCATGTCCCAATTAAACAGTCTATATTGTGATATTTACATAGAATGTTGTATGTTGATCCAAAATAGAAATGTACTATATTTTAGACCAGGTAGCATATAGCAAAGACATTTATGAGGGCACATTTGTGAAAAGATGAAAAAGAACAAAAAGACCTTGTATTTTCCAGACTCAGTTGAATAATGTACAAACAAACCTATGTTCACTTTTGGGGCAAAAATGTGAAGTTACCTTTTCTGAAGGGATCTAAGTGTTTTAAAATATGATTTTTTGGCTAAGGTTTTCACACAGAAACTGTGTACTTCTTTTTCCTCTCTTTCCTCATACTCCTTCTGTCTGTTTAGGGCTGTAGGGGACAGGGAGGTGGGAGTGGATGGACATAGGTGTTGTACATGAAGAGTCATTTCTGCTACACTTTTAACTAAATTAGGTGACAATCCCATACTTCTTAATACTGTTCAATTAATACATTACAATCTTAATACATGTTTAATTTTTAATTGAAAAAAAAATGTATAAAAAAGCATACAGAAGTGCCACAATAAGAAAAATAATTAAATAATAATAATTTTCCCTGAATTATTGATTTCATTTTCTTGCTTTCCCTCACACACTCACCTTGTTTCTGAAGGAAATCTTCCAAGCAATCTGGAGCAGCTCACAATGATAAAGGAGCAGTGATTTAGGTTTTTCAAGCTGGATATAAACATTAAATAATTAATCCTTGTATGACTATCTTGCCTCTGTTCAGTGAGAGAAGTACAATTACTCAATGTGTTTGTATTTGTCAGCTCAGCTGCTGAATACAACAGCTCTGCTGATCCAAATGTATATGGATAAAGGGAGATTCATTTCTCACTTCAGCAAAAAGCCTGTATATAAGAAGATAAAAATATTATTATTCTTCCTATACTATCTCTCTCCAAAAAGTTATTCTGTCCTAAGAGACTGATCTCCTCACTTCCCTCTGATCACAGCTTTGGATCTTTAATATTTATGAAATGTGTCTTACATAAGGGTTTTTTTTTCTTTTGCTTTTTTGCCTTTTTTTTCTCCTTGAACAGATCTATTTTACATCTTTCCCATACAATATTATATTTTATAACAACAATTCCTTGAGGTTTAGATTTCCCAGAACTTGCCAGGCAATAAGTTGCAATAGGAGTTGTCTGAGGTTGCTAGTTATGTTTCTTGTGGGCCTTTGCCAGCTTTTTTCCCCCATACTTCTAGTTAAGAGTTCAAGCAATGATGAAAATTAAGGTGTTGGGTTGGATTTGCCTGGGTGCTGTGGTAAACCTTTTCTCTTTCAGGGTCTGCAATCACAAAGAGGAGGCAAAGAGAAAAGCAGGTAATATCTTGTTATTATTTCACTGTGAGTGTGTAAATGTATTTTTTACATTCTGGAAATATTATACCACACCAAAATTCATTTTACACAAATCCTTTGCAGTGGGACAGAATATGAAATGTCAGATACAATTCTAACAAATGTCACTTGTTGGATTTATGCAGAAATACTTTTACATTTCTTTATTTCAATTTTTCTCCTCCATAAATCACATGTTTTGGGTAAATTGCCAATGTTCATAGAGTATTTTTCTTTTAATTTCTTTTTAATTTTCATTTAATTTTGATTATATTTTATAATTTTGATTATATTTTATTCTCAGTAAAGTACTGATTAACCTGCAAACTATTGATCAGCACTCGCTAATTCTCCAAAGACAGGGAAGAATTAGATCAATAAATGACACAAATGTTTAACTTCACAAATCAAACAGTGTCTGGAAATACAGTACAGCATCAAGAGGATTCCTACATGGGCAAAGCTCAGTCTGGATACATGAGCTCTTCTATTATATATGATTCCTTTTCACATTGAACTTGTTCAACCCAAATTTACATAGTAGATGGTGTTGGGTTGATTCTGACTCTCTGTAGTGGGTTTTTTTAGTACTTGTACACCAGACATCACTCAAATCCACAACTTTAGGTGTCTGCTGAGCTGTGGAAGCATGGCATAGATTTGACAGTGTCTGAGGGTGATGATAGAGCAGGACAGAGAGCTGCTTGATGCTTGCTCCCTTCCCTTTCACATCTCTGTACCTCTAGAAATATGCCAGAGGAAAAGGATTTCCCTTCTCCCTCACAAAGTGTTACTGTAGCTTGTTCCTGTCTCTGAATGCTGCAGATTTCAAGGCCATGGTTTAGTGGCATGGTAGTGCTAGGTGTGGTTGGACTTGATGATCTTAGAGGTCTCTTCCAACCTTAAGGATTCTGTGATTCTGTGAAAGAAGATATGTCTCCCTCTGTCCTTGTGAACTTCTAGAGGAGATCAAACTGGCTATCAAACTTTCATTCACCACTCTGACATCATCTGTTGTGTCCTGGTAGACTTTCAGAAGAAGATAAGCAATAGACTCATGACAGCTGGGCTAAAGTGAAGTTCAGCAGACTGTCAGTCCAACAGACATGCAGAGGTGCTGGGCTGCTGGCCATCACTTCTCCATCAACAGTGGTGGCAAGATGCAGACCTACAGCAACTCCACCAGGCTGATTTCATAGAATCATAGAATCCTAGAACAGTTCCAGCTGGAAGAGACCTTGGAGATCATCAGTGCAGCCTTTGTCCTAGCCCTAGCAACCTGCTAAATGATGCCTCCCAGTGCAACATCCACCTGTCTCTTAAACCCCTCCAGGGATGGGGACTCAAGCACCTCCCTGGGCAGCCTGTTCCAATGGCTCACAACCCTTTCAGTAAAGAAATTCCTCCTAATGTCTAGCCTGAACCTCCCCTGGCACAATTTCCATCCATTTCCCCTTGTCCTATCACTCTCCACCAGGGAGAACAGACCAATTCCTGCTTCTCTACAACCTCCCTTCAGGTAGNACCCTCAAGCAGATGAACTGACTGGGTTTGGCCTTGCCATGGATCCTTGTAGCACCTTTAGGATGTGCCTGGGGTCTGACTAAAACCAGCAGGCTGCTGGCTGGGCTTCCCTTTGTAGGAAAAGAAATGACACAGGAAGAGCTGCAGTTGTGTGCACATAGTGACAGATGCTGAGTGCTTCATTTGAGGGAGGCATTCATGTTGACAAATGAGCAGTACAAGCTGGCTGGGAAGGAATAATAAATGCAGGCACTCTCAAAAGATTTCCATAATTCACATCATAAGCTTAAAATAAGCATCAGTACTCCTAGATGCTTAACTGAACCATGAGCAACCACTGAACCTGGGAAGGAGCACAGAGTACACATTGCTGCCAGGCTTCTTCTCTGATGCTTTAGTCATTTAATTAATTATTATAAACCTGCTGGAGCTTGATGGATTTATAAGAAAACAACCTGCTTTTAATGTAGTAGTTACACCCCTGTGGGGTTGTTCTAGTGAGTAAGTCTTTTTTCTTGGAAAGATTTACTTTCTTGAGCAGCTGGAATGATTTGCTGGCTTCTGAAAGGATTTCCACTCCTGTTGCCACTCCTTTTGCCTGTTTAGAGGCAGCTTAGCTTTAATAACAACTGGAAATTGTGACTGATACAAGCAGGTTAAGATAGTACTTTATAGACTCAGAAAAGTAAATATGAACTAGTTAATAAAAAGCTGTGCAATTGAAAGTTATCTTGAATATTTGAGCTTTTGATACCATCTGTTTCTTGAATGACTATAAGTACATTGTTATAGTTGATCAGGGGAGTAAGTAGGTATCGGGGAACATACATATTTCTTTGAGCATGTGTGTGAGCACTTGGCAGGTTATATAGAGTTATGGCACAACATTTGCTGATTATGATGGTTCAAGTGTTTAATGATTTATTCTAATATAATAATTCACTTTTTATAGAAAACAAATGTAAAAATACAGAAAAACTACCTTTATTGATACCTATATTATCTACACACCAGCATCTATGATGCTGGTGAGCAGGCAGATGTGACAGCCTTGTTCTGTCTCTTTGATGGCACTTTCTCTTCCTTTGTTAGCCTATAGGGGTTTTTAAATTGTTCAAGGGCTCCTCAGTAGTATTCCTGTTATAGGAGAGAAATCCATATTGGCAGGAGACTTGATTAAGGCATTCTGCAGTCTACAAGTTATGAATAGGAAGGACTGCTGAGAAAAATTGGAAGAGCTGATGGTGATGTTCAGATTTATGCAGGGACTGCAGTAGACTTTAGATAGTCTCTAGTATCACAAAGAACAAGAATAAAGCTGTTCAGAATCTATTCAGTGAACAAATTTATGGTCCATTTTATTTTCCAGAATGATATCTATTATCATCTACAAGGCCATGGTTAGCTCCAGAAGTAAGTAATGTGAGGCCTATTCATATGCATGAGGTGCATCTGTATTTTGTACAGCAAAGGTCTTAATATCTGGATAAAACTGAGAGTCACTTCTTTTCTCAAAGAGCATACTGGATTTTATTGCACCTTTAATTTCAAGAGCATCTTAAATCTATTAAGCATGTGCTTCTCTTATATTAACTTTAAGCTCTTCACATGGTGATAACTTAATTGCAATGTTTACAAGGTTAAGAGTGAGTGAGAGAAATAAGCCTCTACATACAAACTTTCAATTCAAAAAAAAAAATAAGAAAATGACTTTAAAAGCAGATGATTCAATCTAATTGCTCCTCAGTTTATGCCAGGCACATAGCTCAGATGTGAACAAAGTGCCCAAAACGTTGTAGGATTTCCCACGTTAGGTGATGTGCATTTTGGCAAGGAAGTGCACTTGCTGTGTCTGTGCCATTAGATCTTTTGGGGTAGCAGATGGAGACCTCAGGTTTTCAGCTCTTTATCATTTCAGCTGACACTGTCTGAGACAATTTATTTCAACTTGAAGACTATTTGGAAGAAAAGGTGCTCCAATGCCAGATTTGGGGAACAATAAAAAGGCAATTCCCCTTTAGTAATTTTGTGTTGTAAAAACAGAAGCCTTCTGCTGGCTAATAGCAGTGGAATGAAGTCTCCTGCTCACATTTTCCATCCTTTTGAGAAATCTGGGACAATTTCTGAACTCACTGCAGCATGCACTGAGGAGCATCTGTCAGCTGAAGTGTCAGTGCAATCAGCTTAACTACCTGCATTCAAATTAAAGGGCCAGAAAAATAACACTCCTGCTTGAAAGCATTAAATAGATGTTAATATGTTCCCAGGCTGCAGACTAATCCTCTGCAATATTTGGGAAAGTAATAAGAAAAAAAGAAGTAAATCATACGTAAAGCAAAGTATCTGTAAAAAACCATATTTGAAGTGGGTGAGTTTTTCATTCCTTTTATATTTTCTACTTATTTTCAGTCATATAAAGGTCAGGGCCAAATAATAATGGCATGCTTTTACACATTTTTTTTGCCACAAATAATTTCCACTCAAAAAATGTAGCAGTAGCAGAGGCCAAGGTTTTCCTGACGACTGGGTTCAGTGAGGAGATAACCCAGGGCTGCAGAGGGAACCCATTCCCCTGCCCCAGCCCAGGAGCAGAGGGACCAGGAGGAACCAGGATAAAACTGGATAAGGCTGCACCTTGGGGATGATGAGGATGGACTTTTTAAGTCTAATTTTCTAGATAGAACCTAGAAGTATTTAATCTGATTTAATGTCCTAGAGCACACTAATTGGTGGAGTGGCTCCTGGAGCAGAATGCCTGCTGCCCAGGGCTCCAGACTTGAATGAGAACAGAAATCTCACCAGAGCTCTTCTCACTAGGACATAGCCACAGAGATACCACAGGTCACAGGCACAGTCTGCAAATCCCTTGTGGTCTCCTGTGGCCCCTGGTGCCATAACTGTGCCCACAGCAGAGGGAGCATTAAACTCATTGCCCACGGGAAAGTGTGGGGAGTGAGACCCATGTTCCTAGAATCCTTGGATGGGTAGCATGAGCTCATTAGCCTTCTGGCAGTCATCCTAGGAGAAGGACAACTCTGATTCCAAACCCGGGCAGATGGAGCTTGTTTAGCCCTGGAAGGCCTTCCAGCTAAGAGGTTAAACCTCCATCCTAAGGACTTGGCTGCCAGTGTCCAAGCTTGCTAGGCCCTGGCAGATGAACCTTAGGACTAAAGGGTGGGTCCAGCTCTGCACATGCTGTGTCTCACCTAAAAAAAAATCCTGGCTCGAGGGTGCTATCTGCTATCCTCTTTTTATCAGGGCGCTTTGGAAAAGGCGCTGAGGAGGAGCATGGATGGAGCCCTCCCTGGAGCTTTGTTCACCAAGCCTAGCCACGACTACAGGTCAGGAACTTCTTCAGCAACCACCCATGAAAGGAAAGTTGCCATCTGCACATGGATTTCCTCCACTGGATTGCTGAAAAGACCAAGTGCATTCAAGTCCAGAGAAATGATTAACCTCTTAGAAAAATGTGACTGTGCAAGTACAAAGCTATTGCCATGTGTACACCTTGGGACTGTGTCAGCTTTGACAGTTCATTGTGAACTGCATTTGTTATCAAAATTAGAGGACTTTTAGATTATATCCAAAGTTGTGCTGGCTGACAATTTGAGCTGGAAAGTCAGTGATACTCCAGCAGCTCTGGGGACTGCTGTGATCCTAACAGACTGAGCTGGTACAAGATTTATTGAGATTCAAGGGAAAGAAACTGACTGATAGTTAAAGAGGTTTTTCCAAAGAGAAAGGTGCCCGAGAACTGTAACTGCTTGTCCAGGTACCTTAAAAGAGTTTGTGAAAACTTTAACTTAGGAAGTTTTATCTTAAAAACCTTAAAGTTTAAAAATCCCTTGTCCACTGAGAGGAGTGAAAGGAAACTATGGGGTTGATAATAGTCAATATGCTCAGGGAACCCCAAAACCATTAAAATAGTTATACTCATTAAAATAGTTATACTGGAAAAAACATCTTCATTGATTCAATTGTTCATTAATTCAGTTTATGACAGTCAGTGGAAACTAAACTGGTGAAATTGCGATTGTAACTGAACTGTGTGTACATGGATATCAGAAACCAGGGCTGCCTGCTTCCCACCCATTCCTCCCCTGCCCTGCTTGGGGTGGAAGACAAAAAAAATCAGTTTCTGAGAGAATTTTTCTTTATCCATGATTTGGAATTAAACACAAATATTTCCAACCTCTGTAGGAGAAGGTGTGCATCTGCAGCACCCAAAAACCTAGCAGACCTCCTCAAGAAAGCCATATCCTTGAAGTTCAAGTTCCTGAGAAGGCTGTAAAACATGAATTCACATGAGATTTTGAAACCATGTAGGATTTCCTATAAAGTTCTAGGAAACTGATTAGCTGAAATGATAAATGCCAAAAGGGAAAATGGTGTTTGTTGCTTTAAATGACAAAAGAGAACTCAAAAGCTTATTGAAGTCACTGAAAAGATTGTCTACAAATGCTTGTAACACACAGCACAAGTATTTGTAACTTCCTGCTCTGGATCTTTCTCTTTAACCATATCCAGGAGGCAAAATATTAACACAGAAATAAATTAAAGCCATTCTTCCTTAATTTCCATTCAAATTAGATGGCACCCCATTGCCCCTGGAATATGCATCTGGTGAGGAAAAAAACCACCTTCATTTATAAATGTAAGAGTGTTAAGCCCAACAAACTGCAGAGTGATTCATTCCAAAGCTAGATGTGGTCTCCAGCTGAAAAAGCTCTTCTAATTTATTAAAGGAATCATTAACTTTATTTGTTCCACATCTGTCAGGAGATTAAACCAAAGTTTTTAATCTATACTGATGCTTTAGATACAAAAGCTAGAGCAGAGAAAATGTTACATCTCTTCCTTATCTTTTTATTTTACAAGAGAGGATGGGGCTTGGAATTAAGGGAGGAGGAAAAGAATTGTTGTGAAGTGGTTATCTTTTTTGTCTTTTCCTCCCTTCCCTGGAGATGAGTGATTTGACCCAGCACTGAGTCACTGAGCAGGAGTTGAGCCTGACAGGGCCTAGCAGTAAATACACTGACAGGGCCTAGCAGTAAATACAGACAGGGCCTAGCAGTAAATACACTGCAAAACATGCACATGGAGGTAGTGAAAAGCAGCTTCATCACTTTGTAAAGCTTCCTGCTCCACCAGGAGCCTAAGCAAATATCATTTTGGTGTCCTTATCTCCATATTCCACACAAGTTGAGGGTTTGTCAATATTCTTCCAGGCTCTTTTGAACATTTCTCAGTCAGCATTGGCAGCTGTGACAGGCTGACTGCTCACTGAATGCCAAACACAGCAACACAAAGCTGTCATTCTTCAACAGGTTATTACTTTGAAGAGATTATTATTTAAGATAAGTTCTCTACATATATTTAAGTCAGGCTTTTTGCCATCTCTGAGTTTTGGGAGGATGTAAAAGACTTTGATGCCAATTTTATCTGCAAGCAGTACATGTAATGTGAATACTTCTGGATGAGTGGATCTTTGTATTGGAAAAGCATTTGATTGTCCACTAATATATCAAGGTCTTATATTTACTACTCTTTATAGTACTGCTTACTATTAATAAACTGCAAATATTTTGAGTGGAAACTCCTGCAGGAGGTAATGACTTCCTTGGATTAACATCTAGTATTTTTAGCTTTAAAAAAGAAATCCAATTTGATTTTCATGAACTAGAAAACCTGTACCATGCTTAATGCATTGAATGTCAAGGTTAGAGGTGAATAATTTCTCCAGGACTTGGATTTGCTTATTTCACAATAATTTAGGAGCTGAATGAGGGTGAAGTGGGAAGAAAAATGCTTACCCTGCAGAACTGCAGGTGTGCCTTTGGAAGAGAACAGTTTCCATGCCATTATACATTTATGGGCTTGAAGTGGTCTTTGTTTCTCTGAATTCTCCACTGCTGAGAGGGTGAAGGAAAATAACTCAAGAGCTAGTGATGAACTGTGTTGCTTTAAAGAAAACCCAGATCTCATTAGAAGGTTTGCTAAGCATCCTGTAGCAAATAAAATCTTATGGATGATGGTATATGTGCAAAGTAGAAAATACCTGGCTGATAAAAAATGGACTGTGTCTGTTGATGAAAACACATGCTTCTGTAGCATATCTGGAAACCACAATTCCATCAACCAGATACTAAAAGAATATTTAATGAATTTAATTTGAGAAGATGCTGGAAATCATTTTTATACTCTTTAGTTTTCTTTTTCTTAATTTCTCCTTTGTTGAAATAATACACTACAATGGTACTAATTGAGATAATCCAGCTCCTTTTTTCTTACAGAAAGAATGTGTTTATAAAATAAAATATTGTGGCTCCAGTGTCTGAGGAAACAAATTACTAAATGTTTCTAGGGATTAGAAGGAACTCTTAATACACACAGAAGCAGTATATCCCATCAAATGTCCCATTTAACTCATGGCATTCTTCCATTTGGTCTACATTCTATACTATTTATTTAATTCAGCAAATCTCAGTATTTCATTTTTCTTTTGGTTAATATTTCCAAATTATTTTAGTGGTGTTTTGTTTTTGTTTTTTTCCATCAGTGCTGCTTTTCCTGCAGCCTTTAATCTTATTACTATTTTGTTTGGATGCAATTGGTATTGTTGCTGTTTCAGTTGGGTAAAGGGTGCCCTTAGATTCTCTTTTCATTGGGTATTCTTGATGCTGGAACTATCAAAGGAATGCAGGAAGAAAGAGAACACAAAAGCTTGCATACACTTTCAAAGCAAATTCACCAATAATGTGAATAAATACCCCGGGAACAACTTTATAACATTTACTCAGCTCCACTCTTGTTTAATTACTCCTTGGGAAATGTAAACTTAAATCTCTTCTCTAGCTTAATTAAGCTTTTTCCTTTTTAATCTAGCTTGTATTTTATTGGTCATTTCCAGACCTCTATTGTTAAGATGGCACAAGTGTACCTGTTTCTTGCTTTGCCTGTAAACTCAACATCATTAACTGCATTACAAAACCAGCTTCACTCTTTAAAGCAACAAAGGGTTTGTAGCCCAATTTTTAAAAGTCTAATCCTACATCTGCTTTGTTTTGTCCTATTTGGAATCTTTGTGCTTCCAAACTGATGGAACATTTTATACACTAGCAATTAAGAGGGAAACCAAGGCTGATAGAAAACATTGATTTTGGATTCCAAACAATGAATTCCTCCAACTGTGGGCTGAGTGTTCATATTGTTTGTTGTTTATTGCTATTCAGGAAGCAGTTGGGCCATTTATGCAAATATCTGTGCAAATATCTGCAAGGCTTCTGAGCATCTTAGAATGAGTAATGAACTTCTCATTTGAAATTGTTTATTCATTCTTTTCCCACTTAAAACTACTCTTTTTAAAATCATCAGGCATAGGAGCCATAGTCATGGACCAGCACTTTTCTTAGCTAGACTGAGAACTGCACACAAACCTTCCCCAAATGTATGCTGAAGGAGCACCTGGAGGAACAAAGAGAATATGAAGCTTATTAGGAAACTTGATTGACATGGAGGAGAGGGAGGTGATCAGAGACAGTCAGAACGGCTTCACTAAGGGCACATCCTGTCTGACAAACCTAGTGTGACTACCTCAGTGGACAAGGGACAAGCTGTGGATGTGATCTAGCTGGATTTGTGCAAGGCCTTGGACACAGTCCCCACAACATTCTACTGGCCAAGTTAGAGAGCTATGGATTGGATGGGTGGACTGTTCAGTGGATAAGGAACTGGCTNCATGGAGCTGATGGAGCAGGGGCAGAGGAGGCCACGAGAATGCTCAGGGGCTGGAACACCTCTGCTCTGAGGACAGGCTGAGGGAGCTGGCATTGTTCAGCCTGGAGAAGAGAAGGCTTCAGGGGAACTACTAGTGACCTTCCAGGACCTAAAGGGAACTTCCAAGAAGGCTGCAGAGGGCCTGTTTGCAAAGGCCTGCAGTGAAAGGACAAGGGGCAATGGTTTGAAATTGGAGAAGAGTAGATTTAGACTGGATATTAGGAAAAAGTTCCTCCCCACGAGGGTGGTGGAACACTGGCCCAGGTTGCCCAGGGAGGTGGTTGAGTTCCCATCCCTGGAGGCATTCTAGGTGAGGCTTGCCAGGGCTCTGGGCAAGCTGCTCTAGTTGGGGATGTCCCTGGCCACTGCAGGGGGGTTGGACTAGATGAGCTCCAGAGGTCCCTTCCAACCCAAACCAGTCTAGGATTCTATATCGACAGAAGAGTTATTTTCAAGGTTTTACATTGAAAGGAAAGAATTTTGAAAGATGGAAAGTGGTCAGTCCTCCTACTTCTCAACACACAATCCCCTAAATGTAAAAAGTAATGTAAGTACTCATGAGTAATAGAGGGAGGGCATAAGGAGAAGGAGCCAGTAATGAGTGAGAGATGATCATACATAGGGTGGGACACAGCTGTGAAAGGCTTTGAAAGTGAGAAAAGAAGCTTATGCTTAATTAAGAAGAAAGGGGCAAGCAGCAATTAAAAAAAGAGCAGGTGGTGTCAAAGCTTAGGAAATGGTCTTAGAGCAGCATTAAGAGTGGGACAAAGTTATACTCCTCATCAGACAATGGAGGTGACAAAAGGTGCATCAGAGTTTCCAAGTCCTTGCAGACATCTGGCTCTTAAGGAGAGCAGGGATAGCTAAATGGGGTTTCCTTCAAAGCAATGAAGCAATGTTACTATTTTTTGGTGGGGATAACTTGAGACACATCATTGCAATGGACAGATATTGTTTTAAAGAGGGTAAATCACCACCTTGCAACCTACTCATATTAAGCTCAAAAATGAGTTGCCAGAATAGATTCCATGCCAGAATTAGATTCAGAATCTGCATGTACCAAAGGGAAAATAAACTATACCAACCCAGCAAAAGATTCTACTTTTCATAACCATCTTCTCCTTAAAGACATGCTCAGAGACTCAGATCCAAAGCAGGAGGTACAAGTATAGGTGAGTGTCTTACAGCCCTTAATTCCCTGGGATGCCCTGGAGGGCTAATGCCAATCAAGCACATGGATGCCTACATAGATTGATACTTTCCCTTTTTAAGGCTAATTCACTGGAATAGGTTGTCCTATGTTGCCTAGTATACACAAATTATTACTTCAGTCTAAAAATTAAAAATCATGAAACAAAGATGTTCTGCTTTTTTTTTTTTCTTTTCTTTTCTTCAGTCATGGTTTTTCTTCTGTTGCCCTATGCCTGATTGTTTGGCAAAAAGATTGTATTAACATATGGGAAAAGATTCACTTGAATATGTTTGTGAAGTGCTTTCACTGGGGCATCCTCATCTCAATTAGCTGAGACACTGGTGCATGGGATCTTTCCTATTATTGGGTGCTAAATGAAGTGAGGGAAGCCTTAGGCAGCACAGCACCACAGAATTACCTAATGTGACTATCCCCTAAAGCAATGCATGCCCTGCTACATCTTTGGACTAAATTGTCTCATGAATATGCAAGATACAGTTAAATTGTGGGGAATGCAAAATTATTTACAATTCAAATACCACTACCCAAATGCATATTAAAATTAATGACTTTGGGATAAATGCTAATGAATAGGAAATAATTCTGCTTCAGAAAACAAGAAGAAAATTCATACATCAATAATTGATACATTCTGCTTTTGAAACTAAGTAGCTTCATTTACAGGCAGAATAGAATGAATGCCACACTAGTTATTTGTACTAAGTGGTCTCTTATCAAACCTTATATTTATGCCTACAAATAACTTCATGTTGCTTTTCTGCTTCTCAGCATGACCTCAGCCAGAATTATTTTATGTATAAGTGGGTTTTGCATACATAGATCAACACCTTGGCACAAACATAGCCCATGACTAGATTGGGTCAAAAATTCATCACACAGCTAAACAACCACAAAGGGAAGAGGAGACAGGCTTCAGCATCCTTGCTGGTGTGTGCTATTTGAGAGAAAGTTCTGAATTATTGGGGGGGTGGGGGGAAATCCCATGGACTTAGGAATTGAATTTTTTGATATTATCTTAATATACACACACTCAACCCATCTATCATACATGATGATGGCATATGATTCATCATTAACTTCACCATACCTTCCTGCTCTTCACATGTCAGGATTTCCACATGTCAGGTATTTCCACATCCATTTTTGTGATGGGTAAAATGACACTTCAGTGTGCTACCACTGTGCAAAATGCTTAACTTCTATGCCTCAAATCAGATTCACATTCAGATGGTCCAATCATGGGGCTTCTGTAAAATACCCTAAATACAAAAGCAATGGCTGAAAAGTGAGATGCTACTCATGCATAAATGGCTTAGAATCACTGAGAAGCATGAAAAGAGATCCTGCTTGGCCAATAGACTGTGTTCTACTTTTAAAAGCCCCAGTTTAGGGTGGATTAAGCATAATTCATGAATTGCTCACAGTGGATAAATAAATGCCAGAAGAGGGCTGAAGTGAAAGAAAAGGGTCATCCACTTCACTTGTCATTAACACTCAACTTAGCTTTAGAGGTGATACTTTCTGCTCAGGCAGCTAATAAAAGGTCAGATTTTAACAGGTAATGCAATCTTCAAAATCTCATTACTTCCTAATGTTTTGGACAGACTTTTTAAAGAGCCTAGATGTAGCAGAAAGTCTGTGGTGCCTCAGTCCAGTGCTGTTAGGGCCTCACTGCACACCTCTGCTTTAGCTATGGATTTGTTACAGTCTAACAAAAGCAATTCCTATATTTCTTGGCAATTTTAGTTCAGTAGCAAGTGTTGAAGTAAAGACCATTTCTTTCACCAGAGTGATTACAAACTTGCTTTCTTCCAAGTATTTTTCTTTAACATGAAAATATTTCTGATTCAAGTTTTTTTACTTCAATGAAAAAAAATCAGTGAAGAGCAAATTACAGAGAAATAACCATAATTTCTGAAACCAGTATCCCCACCTCCATGTTTTTCCTTCAGAGTGGATCTCTGCAAGCTGCACTGAACTCTGACTACACCCAAGACTCAGGGTACACAAATTGCTAAATTCACAGAATCATTAAGGTTAGAAGAGACCTCTAAGATCATCAAGTCCAACCATCTACCTATTACTACCATGCCACTAANTTTTTTTAGGTGAGACACAGCATGTGCAGAGCTGGACCCACCCTTTAGTCCTAAGGTTCATCTGCCAGGGCCTAGCAAGCTTGGACACTGGCAGCCAAGTCCTTAGGATGGAGGTTTAACCTCTTAGCTGGAAGGCCTTCCAGGGCTAAACGAGCTCCATCTGCCCGGGTTTGGAATCAGAGTTGTCCTTCTCCTAGGATGACTGCCAGAAGGCTAATGAGCTCATGCTACCCATCCAAGGATTCTAGGAACATGGGTCTCACTCCCCACCCTTTCCCGTGGGCAATGAGTTTAATGCTTCCTCTGCTGTTGGCACAGTTATGGCACCAGGGGCCACAGGAGACCACAAGGGATTTGCAGACTGTGCCTGACATCTATCTGTACAGGCTTGCTAATTTATCTTCTACCATGACCTCTCAAGGTCCAAGTAAGATGGCAGAAGTGGATTACAGCTCCAGTCTTCTCACACCTAAGCCACTGCACTCTCTTTTGCTTAGCTCCCTGCTATACACTGAGCAGGAGTTGTAAACTAGCTCAGAGCTTTTTGTTTGTTTAACCTTTCCCCAATTACAATGCAAAGTTTTGTCAAGCACCCTAACATATCTCCTGGTCAAACAGTTCATAACAGCAATTTGCAGTCATGATCTAAAAATAGAGAAATAATTCTTGATGGTAAGTCAGCAGCCAGAGGTGATAAATAACAGAAATGATGAGGTGCATGTTGTGTCAGCTGTGGAAACAAGCAAGTGAACAGTGTGATTTGTCACTGTATCACTGGCACTTGGCTAAATAAATGCTTTTGGAACAATTCCTTAGGGTTCAATTAAAAAATGTGCCCCAAATTATCAAATGAAGCTCTAATAATAAGCTCAAAGTCCTTCAGCCACAGTACACAGCCTAGTGAAGAGCAAAAAGGGAAAATGTAGATGATGCAATTTTTTATGCTCAAGACCTCTACAGTCAAGGAAAGTAAGAGACAAAAAGTACACACACTAAGGACTGGATTCAGTAGGACTAAAGGCCTGTTTAGACAACTAATTCCAAGAGAAGGTATTCTACTGCAGATCCCAGTGGGTAAGAAGTTTTTCCCTTTGTCTAGGAGAGGCACCAGTATCTGGGGGAAGGAAAAGTAGGGGACAAGTGACAAATAGACCCTTCCAGTTTCCTTTTGGTGTTGGATGATTTCCTAGACTGCTCTTGAGTATTCTGGTGTCTGACTCTTCAGCAGTCATCCCCTACCAGGGCATTATCCTGTACCTAGGAACATTCTCATTTCTACACAACATAAGTTGCCCCAAAGGATATGAAAAACATATGTTAAAATGCAAATCTGAATGAAAGACAGATCAAGAGTGGAAAGAACTTTGTGTTGCTGGTGCAGAAAAGGTACCAGGTGCCATCTGAGTAGCCAGAAAATACAAATTAAGCAGCAAAGGATGGAGTCCTTCTGTTAGGTGCAACAAAAAAAGAAGGCATTTAAATAATGTGAGACTAGAGGAACTTTCTGTATTGGAAATGATGAAGGAATTATGAGTCAATGAGGGAACTCCTGTTGTTTCCAAAGGTTTTAGTGACAAAGAGCAATAGTGAGGAAAACATTGAAAGCCTGAGCTCAAAGGTGGACTTTTTAAGAGAAGAGAGAAAGAGAACATTGAGGTGTCATGGCACTAGGTGATAGGCAACGTATGAAACTGTGTGTCACCAGACTGGAGGTAGATACAGCAGAGCTAACCCAGATAAACAGCAACAGTCTCCTGTCTGGTGAGGCTCCTGACTTATACCTGACCACCTTGGCTTGTCTAGAGTGACTGTATTGGAACAGAAAGTGATTTCAGTCTACAGAGAATTATTTCTCTCTATTGTGATAGCTACACTACTGGTTTTGGGGGGTTTAGGCCAGCATGGAGGATAGGGGAAGAACAACAAACAATCTAAAGCTGAAGAAATTTAAGATCCCTGTGATCTATGTCACATAGAAGTGTCATTTTGGTAAATATAGACAGTTATAACTAGATACAGAATGTCAACATCATGTACACATCTGGAAGAGGACAGAAGGTCAGGCCTGAGAGGGTTTTCAAGAAGCTGATGAGCTCTTAGAGTCGCAGAATCCTAGAATGGTTTGTGTTGGAAGGGACCTCTGGAGCTCATCTAGTCCAACCCCCCTGCAGTGGCCAGGGACATCCCCAACTAGAGCAGCTTGCCCAGAGCCCTGTCAAGCCACCTTGGCTTGTCTAGAGTGACTGTAATGGAACAGAAAGTGATTTCAGTCTACAGAGAATTATTTCTCTCTATTGTGATAGCTACACTACTGGTTTTGGGGGGTTTAGGCCAGCATGGAGGATAGGGGAAGAACAACAAACAATATAAAGCTGAAGAAATTTAAGATCCCTGTGATCTATGTCACATAGAAGTGTCATTTTGGTAAATATAGACAGTTATAACTAGATACAGAATGTCAACATCATGTACACATCTGGAAGAGGACAGAAGGTCAGGCCTGAGAGGGTTTTCAAGAAGCTGATGAGCTCTTAGAGTCGCAGAATCCTAGAATGGTTTGTGTTGGAAGGGACCTCTGGAGCTCATCTAGTCCAACCCCCCTGCAGTGGCCAGGGACATCCCCAACTAGAGCAGCTTGCCCAGAGCCCTGGCAAGCCTCACCTGCAATGCCTCCAGGGATGGGAACTCAACCACCTCCCTGGGCAACCTGGGCCAGTGTTCCACCACCCTCATGGGGAGCAACTTCTTTCTAATGTCCAGTTTAAATCTACTCTTCTCCAATTTAAAACCATTGCCCCTTGTCCTTTCACTGCAGGCCTTTGCAAACAGGCCCTCTGCAGCCTTCTTGGAAGTTCCCTTTAAGTACTGGAAAGTCACTAGTAGGTCACCCCGAAGTCTTCTCTTCTCCAGGCTGAACAATCCCAGCTCCCTCAGCCTGTCCTCAGAGCAGAGGTGTTGCAGCCCCTGAGCATTCTCGTGGCCTCCTCTGCACCTGCTCCATCAGCTCCATGGCCTTTCTGTGTTGAGGGCTCCAGAACTGGACCCAGTATTGCAGAGGAGGTGTGAGCAGAGCAGAGTGCAGTGGCAGAATCACCTCTCTGGCTCTGCTGGCCACGCTTCTCTTGCTGCAGCCCAGGATGCCATTGTGCTTCTGGGCTGCCAGCGTGCACTGTTTGCTCATGGCCAGCTTCTCAGCCACCAGCACCCCAAGGCCTTTTCTGCAGGGCTGCTCTCTATCATCTCATCCCCCAGCCTGGATTGATAGTGGGGATTGTTCTGACCCAGGTGTAGGACCCTGCACTTGGTCTTGTTGAAGCTCCTGAGGTTCCCCTGGGTCCACCTCTCCAGCTTGTCCATTCTTGAATGGATGGAGTGCAGCTGAGAATGGATAGAGATGTGGGCAGCTGCTGGAAGCAGAAAGGGAGCCAGGACTGTGGGCACAGAGTGAACATTTGTCAAACTGACAGCACTGGAAATTGGTATAACCTCTCTAGCCAAGAAGTAAATACAGTATGAGGACCAGCAGCATAAACTTCCCTGTAATTACATCCCTGAGAGGTGGGAAATAGTGTGGATGGAACTCTAAACTCAAACTCTAAGTCTGTTCCTCATATAGATATTTTTTTTTATAATCCCAGTAAAGATTTTAGGTAGATCTCACAATTTAGAAATATGTAAACTGGAAAGCAGAATGATGGTACACTTTCATTTTATAGAGGCTCTAACAATTTAATAATGAGCTAAGTGTTTGTTGGTTCAGCCAGATTTGAACAAGTGACCCAGACAGGAAAAGATCAATTTGCAACTGAACTGTTTTAGCAGTGTATAACATGGAGATTTAATAGATTATATAGTTTACAATTAAAACCACAGTGCTGCTGGCACTTCATTAGCTCAATGGAATAAATGATTTCACATTTTCTGAACAAGTAGTTGTTTTCTGGACATTTTTTCTCACTGTAAAAACCATGTTTCAAATTTAGTCAGGAAGGATGTTTTTCCTCTTTAGTTCTCTCTAATATTCGAGAGATTAAAATGCATAGTGACAAGGGAAAGTAAACAACATTCCTACATAAGAATTTCACTATTTACTAAAATTATTATTTAATGATTGAAGTAAAAATAACAAGCATAAAAAATATTCCAGGGGAGTTTTTCAAAGAGTTAACTTTTGGAAAATTAGGAAATGCAAGGAATACTACAACTATGCTACTAAGTGTAATCAGCAAAGTATATTTTAAGCCTGCTGAAAACATTAGGTATCAAGTGATTCACATTTCAGCCCTGCTTTGCCAGAAGCTCTTTGCATTTGTGGGTACATCACACCTGTACCACACTGTTCTCAGCTGTAAAATGGCAATAACACAAGTTCTTTAGCTGAGAGTTATAGTGAGTCTTTCTTTAATCATATTTTCTTTAGAATTTCAGCTGGAAGATGCCCACCAAAGCATTTAATAACAAAAATTGTGAAGTATTTTGTCCTAAACAGGAAACATACAGAATAAGTGTGAACAGGGAGAAGAATTGAGCCATCCCATATGAGAGAAAAATAAACAAGGAAGGTTTATATGATAAAAAAAAGATATCCCCAAGAAGCAAGAAATAGACTGAGAAATCTAGAGTCTAACACAGGAAAATTTGTGGTGAAAATATGATCACTCTTTCCAACAGAACAATCCTAAGAGAGGAATAAGCCTTTTCAATCTCCTGCTAGTTCTCATAGATCTGTGCTCCCTCTGGAACCAGAGATGCAAAGCCTTCTAACCTAAGGAGTATAAAACAAAATCAAAAGCAGAAAAGGTCACATCAAGTTCCAGGAGAAGTTTGAATCTTGATCTTTATGCTAGCAAGAGGAAAAAAAAAATCAGCCTAAATTCTTCCATGGTAGTGACTTAGAAGCTTTGAAAAGCAGTCTCCAAGATGTGAAAAAAAATGAGATTCAAAGGCAGGATGTCATTTTCAAAATCAGATTGAAGCAGGATTACTTAATTAAAAGGGAAAAATTAAAAATAGGAAATTGTACAGCTGGAGCCTGGAAAAAAAGGAGGGGGGTGGTTAGAGGGAGTGGAGATGTGAAATACGTCAGGAAAACTTGAAGCTAAAGAAGAAAAGAGAGATGAAAAAGTTCTCAGTAGACATTGACATCAAACGCCAAAAAATGTGGGGATTTGGAAAATAATTTCTTAAAGACATGTGGGCTATAATTTTAACAGCAGAAATTGCATTAAGCAGAGACAGAAAGAAAGAAAAAGCTCATTATCAAAGATTAGCTTTGAAGTAGGGGGCTGTGACAAAGGTACTGCAGTGGATGAAAGCCAGCTATAGGCAAGGCTTAATAATTCAGTGTTTCTCTCCAAGGCACTCTCTAAAGTTGTATCAATCAAAACAAAACTGCATTTAGAAATAGGGTACATATGCAGAGCAAAAGACCATGAAAGCAGCCTTGAATATAGAAAAGCTGCAAATACTCCTGTCCAACTCACTTAAACAGAAGCTCTCATTAAATGTTTTCTGGATGTGTGGAACAACTTAGGAGCAGTGTAAGGTGGCAATATGCAGCTTCTATTTTTTATTTTTCCTGAAGGATTAGGAGATGGGAAAGAAAGCATATNGGAGACCACAAGGGATTTTCAGACTGGGCCCTAATGAAAGAGCTACAGTGCTTAAGGTTAAAGTTTTCACTGGGTTCAGTAGGTCCTATGGGACTCAACTGCAAAGTAATGAAGGTGTAAAGTGATCACTGATTCACCTTAATTTTCACTTTACTAGGATAAAGCATCCTCTCTTTTTCCTCTGAGTCTCAGAGATGAATAGCATGGGGGATGATGACTCCTCAGACTGTCCTGGCAAAGGCCTGAGCTCCTGGCAATCTTGTAGCTGAACTGCAGGCTGCCTCAAACTAATGCTTTCTCTTTTCCAAAGCATTTTTACAAGAGCAAAGCACTACTGCTGTACTTTCTAGTCTATTTAATAATGACACACAAGAACATTTTTTCCAAGCCCAAGTCAGTAATTATATTTCTAATGAAGGGCTGAGGATGCTGAGAACTTCCAACAATCAGCTCTTTGTCTTAAATAGCAAAACTCTTCAACCCAGCATTTTCCATACTGAAATCTATTCCTATCTGCCCTGCAACTGGAAAGATAACTTTCTTTCTCTGCTTCTCTGTGGGTTTTTTTTTTCATTCTTTGTCAACTTCTTGCTTTTACACTTTTTTTCCGCCTACTAATTCCATTTTCTTCTCCTCTATTCCATGGTGTTATTCTTGGTGGAAATTCCCTTCAGCATCCTCCTAACTGTACCTTGCTCTGCTGGACATAGCCATTAATGGCAGCAATTGCTTGTATTTCCTATCTTCTCTCCAACAGCATGAGTAAAATATGACAGGAGTCTTATCAGCCAAGCTGGTTATTCTATTCCTCAAAGCATTCAGTGATATCCCAATTTGACCACAGAAACACATAAAATGATGACACAGACTTAGGGAATTCCATTTTAAAACCCTATCCCAAAAGGTGTGCTTGCAGTTGCCTAGGTAAACTGGAATTTACCATAATCCTAGTCACCACTTAGGCATTTCTCATCCCTTCCCCTCCCCTTATTCCTGGAGCAGGTATTTAATGGAGCAGATCTGTCCCTGGTGTAACAGCCATGTGCCCACTCCTATTAGCTTTGAAAACCTGTAATAAAAAAATCTGTAGCCAGTGCTGGGCTGCTCCATCCTCCCATTGAGCTGTTAGCTATTCACAGCTATTCCCCATCCACCTTATCAAATCCAGGCCAGTTAGCCAAGTGAGAAGATATTAGGGGATTTTTATACTTCTTGACAGAGTAAATTGGTGTTCCAGGAGACACTTCTGGCATGCTCAAGGAAGGCAGTAAAAGTCCTGCTCTTCTGGGCATGTATCAAACAGACATATTTTCCTAGATGTATATCAAGCATACATCAAACTCTTCTAGGATAAAAGAGTGAAGAGCTAAAACTTCTTTACTTTGACAGCATGTTGACATGGTCCAGATTCCTATTTGCCAGTGTGATGGGAAGGAGAATTATACAAGGGAAGGTTTGAACAAAGGAAGCTGAGGTCAAACCTCATGCTATGTCAAAGACCTCAGATGGAAAATGAAATGTAGCTCCATGAAGCCTGCATAGAAAAAGAATGAGAAAAACTAAACTGTACTTAAAGAGTAAAATAAGGTTTAATAAAAAGGTTTGTTTTTAAGAGACTCTTCTCAGTTCACTTCTAATTTTACAAAGCTGGTGTCTTAGCAAGCCCTGGAGTTGGATTTACACCAAGCATTGCTTTTAAAATTAATGTAGGTGAAAATAGATTTTTTTTCCCCATTTAATTATTCACTTTCAAAAATATTTTGTGTCCTTTTACAGGAGTTTAGCATTTTTCTGTGGATACTTAATCTGTATTCAAGTGGCCATGTCTATCTATCCTCTAAATTCCTGTTAGCAGGTTATTCTGAAGAAGATATCTTGCCTTCTATTTTAAAGGAATTGCTAATTCTGTTGGAATGTTTGGCTATCTAACACATGCAACAGGCAAAACTCCTTTGATAGCTTAGCCTTTGGGGGGAAATATGTAGTGCAATCCCTCTATGCAAATCCCCTTGCAGTAGCAGGATTAGCTGTCACACCTCCCAAAGCTCTCCTGATGGCTACTGATGGAAGACAATGGGTACAAGTCTGAGCCACTTCTCTCACCCGCATTAAAGTTTCTCCTGAGCAGCATGTGGCACTGCAGGTAATGAGTTCCATCTGTGTGTCACCAGTCTCACCTACAGAGAAAAAGCATTCAGATGTTGGAAGCAAAAAAAAAAACTTGACTTCAGAGAAACCAAAGTTTTCAGCTAAAAATAAGCCTTGACTTTCAGAGTTCTGCAGAACTCCAAGATATTCCAATTACTGTTCCCTGTTTGGTACTCCAAAAAAAAATTTTCAGCTAGGATGTTATCAGATGATCTAACTAATTGGTGGGAATAAATACTGACAATTAACCATCAGATGCCCATGAGGCAGCAATGTGCCCTTGTGGCCAAGAGGCCAATGGCATCCTAGGATGCATTAAGAGGAGCGTGGCCAGCAGAGCCAGAGAGGTTCTTCTCCCCTCTACTCTGCCCTGGAAAGACCTCACCTGGAATCCTGTGTCCAATTCTGGGCCCCTCAGCTCCAGAAGGATAGGGAGCTGCTGGAGAGAGTCCAGCCCAGGGCCAGCAAGATCCTGAAAGGAGTGGAGCATGTGCCCTAGGAGGACAGGCTGAGAGAGCTGGGTCTCTTCAGCCTGGACAAGAGGAGACTGAGAGGAGACCTCAGCAATGCTTAGAAATATGTGAAGGGTGAGTGTGAGGAGGAGAGAGCCAGGCTCTGCTCCATGGCATCCAATGGTAGGACAAGAGGGAATGGGAGCAAGTTGGACCACAGGAGGTTTAGTATTAACATGAGGAGGAACTTGTTTGCAGTTCAGGTGCCAGAGCACTGGCCCAGGCTGCCCAGGAGGCTGTGGAGTCTCCTTGTCTGGAGCCATTGCAGAGCTGCCTGGACACATTGCTGTGTGAGCTGGTCTAGGTGATCCTGCTCTGGCAGGGGGGTTGCACTAGATGAGCTTTCTAGGGCCCTTCCAACCCCTGACATACTGGGATACTGTGATCAGCAACAGTGTTCCTCATCTTTTGTACTATTGAATTTGGGAATTCAGTCATTTGAAAAGGAGCAAATGACTTCAAAATGGGAATATTTATCTATGACAAGTGTTTAATATTAAAATGAAGACAGTCATGGCTAGGCTTGGTGAACGAAGCTCCAGGGAGGGCTCCATCCATGCTCCTCCTCAGCGCCTTTTCCAAGCGCTGATAAAAAGAGGATAGCAGATAGCACCCTCGAGCCTGCACTAGGGATTTTTTTAGGTGAGACACAGCATGCACAGAGCTGGACCCACCCTTTAGTCCTAAGGTTCATCTGCCAGGGCCTAGCAAGCTTGGACGCTGGCAGCCAAGTCCTTAGGACAGAGGTTTAACCTCTTAGCTGGAAGGCCTTCCAGGGCTAAACGAGCTCCATCTGCCCGGGTTTGGAATCAGAGTTGTCCTTCTCCTAGGATGACTGCCAGAAGGCTAATGAGCTCATGCTACCCATCCAAGGATTCTAGGAACATGGGTATCACTGCCCACCCTTTCCCGTGGGCAATGAGTTTAATGCTCCCTCTGCTGTGGGCACAGTTATGGCACCAGGGGCCACAGGAGAACACAAGGGATTGTCAGACTGTGCCTGAAAATGAAGACAGTAGATAATAGCAAACCACAGTTAATGATAAATTACAGACACTATTTTGAAGGTACAATCCTGTTAACATCCTAAACCCTCAACTGGCTAAAATGAACTGTTCAGCAAAATGAATGCATCCAAGCACTAGAAACAGCAATTTCCAACAGCACTGTGCATTAACTCTAATGCAGGAGAACCACCTACAAATGAAAGGTAGAGGTGAGCACCTTTCAGGTGGCAGCAGTTCTGCTATGGCCCATTGCATCCTGCCACAAGTGAAGACAACTGTAATGTTGATCAAAGCAAATTCCCCATCATGGGATGCAGAATTGGTTTTCATTTGGTATCCTTTTTCCTAAGTTTGCAATCTAACAGAGAATTTGACCTCACTTGCAATGAGGTTTGCCTAAATCTAGTGAAGTATGGAGAGAAACAAATGCTTGATTTGCATAATTTCATTTTATTTATTGTCTCCTAGTGTATTTAAAGCCTTCTCTGTAGACCTTTCTTTTGCTCCCAGTGTGCTCTGAAAAAAAGCAGGCTAAATTAACCCAGTCCTTGGACACAGAGCAACACATCTGGAGCTTCTCCTCTCCCTCCATGTGTTCCAGCAGAACTCTCATTGACTTGCAATTGAAATTTTGACTTAGGACTAGAACATTTCATCTGTATATGGAATAAAGTATGCTGTTTTCCCTGGCATTTCAACCACTTCAGCTGGATCTATTTTGATGGCCTCCAGTATCACCAGGCTATATTTTCTCTTATTACAGCTTCCTTACCAGGATTTGCTTGCTGATAAATTGCAATCAAGCCTGAATAATGGAATTGTCATGCATCATAAACCATGCTGAATATTCTGATAACTTTCCTTTAAAGAAGCCAAATCTTTCATGTCCAACAAGCTTTGAAAGCTTCCTGAGATAATCAAGTACTCATTGAAACTTCTCCTGTTATACCTAGTGCTGCAAGGAGAATCTATAAATTCAGTTCCCTGCTCAATAATGACTGGATACAAAATTCCTACATCTTATTTCAGAAAGGAGCTTATTGAGGTAACTTCAGCAGGACTTGGTGTCAGTGACAAGAGAAGTAGCTTCCCAATTACTTTAATATATAATCATAGCAACCCTAGCTATCAATTTTATTATCATCTCCTTTAAGAGGATAAGATTTCACAGCTGACTTTGGTGCACATAATGTTTAGGTGTTCCTACAGAGGGCTTTCAAATCACTCATTTTCACAGCCCAAGCCACCTCAGAAATTGTGGAGTTTGCTCTCTCTTAGCTTGATAATACTTAAAAAGTGGCCAATCATGTCTTTTCCCTGCCAAAATAAATGTATATCACCTACTCTATTGGCATATCTCTAGCTGCTAACAAAGTAGTTAAAGTTCACTTGTATAAATCCTGTCTCATTTTAGCTACAAATATCCTCTACAGACACAGTGACTTATTTAACCTCAGGTAATTGACTGCACAGCTTTCCAGGAAAGATAGAGTTTCAAGTTCTTCAATTGCTATGAAATATTATCTTTCAAGATCTCACCCTGAAAGCTGTGAGGGGTTTGGGTCTTTTTTTCAGAAATGTTTAAGGAAGAAACAGCTTTTCTTGTATTGCTTTTATCATACTCACCACATCTCTGCTTATCAACACTGAAACACAGAGCTTAAAAGCCACATACACACTTGCCTCACTATTTCTCCTGTGTTGATAAGAAAAGAGCAATTTTAGTGGGGTTTAGATACGTATTGGAAAGGCCAAAAAAGAGCTGAGGAAAACAAAACCTTGTTAGTATGGAAGAAGACTGTAAAAATGGCACTGCCAAGATCACTTCAGGAATATTGACACCCACATTGGGGCTAACATGGTCTTTTTTTGCTTTGCCAAATGAGGCAATCACAGTCCTTAAAGCCTCACCCTTTGCACACGCTAAGTAGACACCTCATAAAGGTTAGAAAGTCTCATTTTATTACACCATTTGACCAACTTTTGAAGCCTAGAATGATCAACCATACTCTACCAATGTTTTTTCAAGTCCTTAATTATAGTAGGCTTGTTTTTTGCTAGATTTTTACCTCTTGGGTGGAAATTGCTCCCATATGTGTTCATCCCAGATTTGAATATTCAACTAACTTGATCCTTCTCTGAGAATGAAGCTAAAGGAAGTCAGGAGTCTTCATAGCTTAAATTATTGCTAATAATTTTTCCCCAGCAGTGATTGAGTGGAACCATGTTCTGGATTAAAAGAGGCTGAAATGTTGCTATCTTCTGGTACAATATGCTACTTTCTGATTTGCCAAAGAGGCTTAGTCAAGGTACAAATTTCACTGTAAGCTTGTTACAGGTTTGTAGCTGAAATCTCCAAAGACTCCTTAGTGAGAGAGTGTTAATTCAGTAATGATTAGACTTGTTTTGCTGCTACAGTTACAGTATCCATTTTACCAATACTGCCTATCCCTTTATTGTGGCATATTTCTGCAATATTTATCTCAAAACACCACTTATGATTATGAGTGCTTATGTTTTATTACTAGCTCTCTCCATTGTAAAAGAAACCTAATAATATTAGCATAAATGTCTCAGGGACACACCACTGTGTGTGTGTCTTGAGAGCAGGTCACTTGTGATTTATCCATTAACTGGGCCCTGTAGGTACTAGCACAACATAAATAAAGCTCAGAGCAATAATAATGCTATGTGTAGTTTATATATTAAAAACTGGTTATTAAAACCTTTAGACTACTCCATGTTAATCTTCATTGACAAGGTGTAAGTGCATATTCTTCCTGAAAAATCTCTTGCACAAGAAGCTCTTCTTTCCCTTTCACATCAGTGTTTCAGGACATTGATGGAATCATAGAATTATTCTCTGTTATCCCCTTTGACCCCACTCCAGGAAGGAAAGGGGGAAAGTACCAGAGAGAGAGACTTGGGGATTGGAAATGAAACTTGAACTACTTGAACAAAAATAATAAGAAAATTAAATATACACAGACAAAACCAACACCACAGACAAACACCCCTGATGGCAACACCCTCCCCATCACCACTGATGCTGTGGCACAAGCACTCATCAGCAGATGGAAATCAGACTCAGGGCTGGAGCCTGGAACTGGACTCAGGAACTCTTGGATTGAGCTGGAAGGCAGAACAGACAGAGTCCTGCAGCAGCAGAGATGGGCTGCTGAGCCTCACCAGGAGAGTTCCCAGTTCACCACCCCAGATAGCTCAGGTGCTCAAACTTCAGAGAGGGTAGAGACCTAAAACCTCTCCTTTTTTGTCCTGGCTGTTAATTAGGTGCTAAATAGCTTAATCCTGCACCTGCCTTGCTTGGGTCTGAGGCTTTATGTGAGAGACCCTAAGGACCAAGCTTGATGTCAAAGTCTCAGGGACTGAATATCATAGAATCCTGNTCTGGGCTGCCAGCGTGCACTGTTTGCTCATGGCCAGCTTCTCAGCCACCAGCACCTTTTCTGCAGGGCTGCTCTCTATCATCTCATCCCCCAACCTGGATTGATAGTGGGGATTGTTCTGACCCAGGTGTAGGACCCTGCACTTGGTCTTGTTGAAGCTCCTGAGGTTCACCTGGGCTCACCTCTCCAGCTTGTCCAGGTCCTTCTGGATGACATCCTGCCCCTCCAACTTACCACCAGCACCCCATAGCTTGGTGTCCTATATGGCATGGAATACCTTGCTGTGACTCAAACCAGGACACCAAACAGCAAAGACAATTACTCAATTCAGCCTCTGAATCCCCTCTTTGTCACTGAAAAGAGGAGGCCTGAGGACAGTGCCAGTTCAGACTCAGTCTCCTCTCTTTGAGCTTCCAAAACACAGCCTTTGCATTGCAGAACTCTGTGGGAAGGTTTAAAAATCCCCTCCTGAACAGCAGTTGTGCTCTCGCCCTGCTTCTTTCCCCAAATGTGCTGCAGTATAATGCACTTTAACAACATTCACAGGGATGTTCTGTGAGTGTGTGGCAGAAAATTCCAGCAGCCTGCCTCTGCCATCTGCTCCTCCTGATAAGAGACTCCTCTGTCTGCTGAGCAGCTAGGGGAGAGTCTCACTGGAAAAAAGGAGGAGATAAGGAAACCCTGCAAACTTGCTGTGTCTCACAGTGACTTGTGGACATGCATCACCTAATTGGGAGTCAAAGCAATGTTATTAAGCATTTGGAATGCGGGTTGGGTTCCATTTGGATTGAGTATGAATGCATGCAGGACATGACCAACTGAACCTATTGATGTCATTTGGCCACTCGACTCCACCTCTGTTGCAGTGACAAGACTAACAAGAGTAAGTGTAATTGTGAAGAAATGCTTATCTCAGCTGTGTCTCTCAAAGCACAGTTACAAAGTCCTCAGTCTGCTGGGGGCACACAATTAAAATAGCAGAAGGGTTAGCTCCCTAATTACACTCTGGCCTGGGTAAGGAGAGCATGCTGCTGCAGTCTTCTGAGACCAAAGGAATGACTCATTCCCTCTTTTTTTTTCCCCCCAGTGCCAATAGAAAAGTCTTGCAGTTATTTTAGAACCTGATTATTTCCTTTTCCATTCAAGACTGATACACAAACCAGTGCATTGAAAGCTTGACTTTTCCTCAATCCTTGTTTGCTGGTTGATGGTTTCCATCCCATGCACAGCATCACAAAATGCAGAGAGCTTAATAAGCCTTTAATGCTCTTGCACTCTTATTTCCTTTCATATTGCCATATTGTCCTTCCAGAAGCTAATGAGATCAATGACATCTCTTGGTTGCTAGAGGATAGCAGCCCACCACTAGCACCTGCTGTTCTGGGCTATCTGGAGAGAGTAATCCTGACACAAGTCTTAAAAAGTAGCTTAAATGTGTCCTTGCTGGTAACAACTGAAGAGGGCATGGTCATGGTAAGAAAAGGAGATTAAAAGGAGAGATCTAAAGCTGATTATGAAGATTCTTAGAATGGTGAAGTTTTGTTCACCATCCTAAGAGAATGGGGAAGAAGATGGCCTTACAGGGATCATGAGAGGCTGGAAAAGGATCTGTCCTAGGGGAAAATGAGAAGGACAGAAGCAGGAACTCTGATTAGCTCCAGGAGTTGATCCATAAAGAGAAAAATGATCTGCAGAGGAATTACTCTGAGTGGGACAGAAGTAACACTAAGCTTATGTTTGAAGTAACTAGAACAGAGGGAAAGCCCTCTTGTGAGGCAATGTACTCTTCAGTGGGGTAGGACTCTACTCAGGATGAAAGGCAGCAGGCCTGGGAAAGGGGAGACTTCAGGGAGATCTGACTGTCTGTGAGATACTCCCCGGCATGAGCTAAGCAATGCCAAAGGGACAACTCTGGAAAGGCAAATAGTAGAAATATCATAAGGAAAAACTCCAGGGTCGTGAGACTGATGAATAGACTACCGTGAGAAAGCTTGTTCCTGACAGCTCTCAATAAACCCCTTCCACATGCTTATCATTCTCTCTTGTCAGTCTCTGGAAGTCTTCTCTTCCTCAATGGGGAACATCAAGCAGTAACTCTCCAGGCTGGAGGAAATCTATATGTTGATCTTCTCCTTCCTTTTGCCCAACATATTCTACCACCAACTTCCACAAAAGTATTTCTGTCCATGTCTTCCAATGACATGGCTGTGCCTTGTTTTGAGATGTGCCAAAGTTTCACAGTCTAACCTGAACTTCTTATGTACTTCCATGAAGTTTACACACCCCTTGAGACTTCACTCAACCTTATTGATTGCATTGATTTCAACCATATAAATGTGGATTGATTTTCAAACCTGGCTTAAAAATAAGGGTGCAAAATCAGCAAATATTACTGCTAAAATTTAATTTGAAACATAAAAAAAGCCAAATGTTGGGGAGACAAGCCACTGTTGATTAAAATTAAATAACATTTTCTGCACAGCACTGTAGTTTGAAATGTCAGTAGCTACAGTTTTATCTACCTAACTCAATTTCAGTGTGTGTTAAAAATCCAGCAGCACAGCTATTATATGTCTATCTTAATACTTTGGAAGAAGAATGTTAAATCAGTGCAGCAAAGTGATCATAAATACAGATAAACAGCAGAGAACTTGCTGCAGGAGCAAAGAAAAGTTATAAAATGTTTATGTTGCTTTTCTGTGTCCTATTGAATCTTCCATGAATTTGATTAAGAAGAAATCTGATCTATTTATATGTGTTGATCCACATAGTCCACTAAAGAGATATATAATTTGGTTAACAATTACTCAATAAGAAGTGTTTTTCAGGGTGGGTGAAAGCCAGAACCACTGCAATCCATACACAGTTGTAATGTCTTTTCTTAAAAACACTATACTCCGAGGTTCAGTGACTAGAATAAATCACACCACAGTGCTCCAGGACTACTGATCAGCTTTATATCAACTGAAGTTCCTTACATCACCATCATCATCACGGTAGAAAAGGAACTTCAAGAANAAGTCAAAAAGGACTTTTATTGCTCTAACAACACTAAGCAAGCCGAGCAAGCACACATAGCGTTACAGGGCATATCATGCCAAAGCCAGGGTGAGCAAGAGACAGCAGCCAAGGGCCAAGTTTGTGGTTGTCCTGGCCCATCAGCAGATCTTGTCCCCTTTGGATGTTTCAAAT
>VWZO01021694.1:10403-34384 GCA_013396975.1 Bucco capensis | reverse complement strand
TAAAGGGAACTTACAAGAAGGCTGGAGAGGGCCTGTTTGCAAAGGCCTGTAATGAAAGGACAAGGGGCAATGTTTTTAAACTGGAGAGGAGTAGATTTAAATTGGACATTAGGAAGAAGTTCCTCACCACAAGGGTGGTGGAACACTGGAACAGGTTGCCCAGGGTGGTGGTTGAGTTCCCATCCCTGGAGGCATTCAAGGAGAGGCTTGACAGGGCTCTGGGCAACCTGATCTAGTTGGGGATGTCCCTGCCCAGTGCAGGGGGGTTGGACTAGATGACCTCCAGAGGTCCCTTCCAACCCTAACCATTCTATGATTCTATGATTCTTCCAGTCACTAGGGACTTCACCTGACTGCCAGGATTTCTCAAATATTATTGAGAGTGGCTTGGTGACTACATCAGCCAATTCTTTTAGGACTCTGGGGGGCATCTCATCAGGTCCCATAGACTTATGTATATTAAGGTTCCTCAGGAGAATAGCAGTAGTGGGGACATACTCTTGGCAGGGTGTGAAGGGCGATGCACTTGGCACCATTCATAGCATTGCTGGAGATGACAGCAGGCTCACAATGGGGGGGGACAATAGGATGTTATTGCGACCAACAGCTGGCAATGGCCACTACACTCAGAGGTTCCAGGTGAGTTTGCATTATAATCTCCTGGGTCTGCATGCTCATATCACATTTGGTCTCTAGAGAAAGACCTACCACCATATTTTTTTACATTGTTTTTTGAGGAGGAAGAAAGAATTTTCATTAAAAAGTCTTGACTTTTTTAATGTGGTTGAAGTTGAGTGGGAAAAGTTTAGTTGTCAACATGAAATATAACTGCATTTCAGTTGAACAAATTCCCCTGAAACCTGGGAAAGGCACAATACTCCAGAACAAAGGAGGTCCATGATGGTTGGGAAGGGGAATGCAAGCAGCTACGGGAGCGGTGAGCTTACTCCTACTTGAAGGATACACTTTTACATGCCACAAACAACTCTCCAAAGCAGTATCAGTATCAGCAAAAGCAAGCATATTGAGCAAAGCAGTAAAAGTAAAAACAACTAGCAGAAGAATTTTCTTAATCATGTATTTCTCTGAGCTCATCATCAAGATCTACCAAACACTTGTTATTTTAAGGTGCTCTTTACAACCAAGATTACCAACACTGCTTAAGACTCTCCAACAGTAGTGGGAAATAGAGTGGAGCAGCTAGATTTAGCTCCAATATACTGCATATCTGCCATTTTTCCTCTTCCTGTTTGTTAAAGATACGTATTATAAACTCCCTATATCAGAATGCAAACCGTGGCATGCAGATCACCATTGTTACTTACAAACTTTGCTATCCCATTTACAGGCTGCTTGGCTTTATTTGGTTTTTACATCAAGTATCAAGCAACACGGATGAAACTAACAGCACAAAGCATTTAGTCAGCCAAGTTTTACTGCCTCAGATGGGATGCAAGAAGACATCTCAGTGATGTGCTTTGGCTTTCTAACCAGACTGCTGGGAGCATAAAAGAAATGGTAAAATACTGAGTAAATATGCATAACAATGACTGAAAGAAGCAGTTGCAGATGCAGCTGAAAAACATATCTGAACTATTGTCTTGTTGTCAAAATAGGTGCTTAGAAAAAGTGAGAATTACTGCAAATGCCAGGAAGCTTTGACTGCACACTCTTCCTTGCCTCCACAAGGGAATGAAGCCCTGTATGTTGGTATGGTTCAAGTCTCTTCCTTGGAGTGTTTTTGGTTATGCTCCACCTTTCTGGAAGACAGATCAGAAGTCTGGTTGGAAACTTGCCCTCTTTCTGCCCATTTCTGAGCTGTGAGGTTCTACACATGTAATTTATTTCTCCCCTTGTTTCCAGCTCTTCATTCAGGGATCAGCTTAGAGACTTGCTCATGACTTCATCACGCATCTTCAAGAGAGAATTTATGTCACCACTGATGTTTGTACTCTCTCTGGGTGCCTACAATACCTTCTTTTACTGGGATTCAGGAACTCTGAGATTTTAGTTTTGGAAAACAGATGTGCCAAAAAGTGAATTTAATGGTGCCAGCATACTCACTCATCCAGCACAAAAGCCAGGTTGCTCTACTTCCCCTCCAGCAACATCCTACCAACCCTAGGCACTGGATTGCACTCTTGATAGCAGGAGCTTAGAATAAGGCCCTAGAGCAAGGCTGGATTTTCCACATGAAAATCCCATCTCTGTTCTGCCATCCTAACCTTGCTGACAGCAACACCCTCCTTCTCAGGGCACTGAGGCTACCACGGCCTATGGAACCCTGCCTTCAGGACAGGTATGTTTCAGCTGAGTGAAGAACATGCCCAAGGACTAAGTCCCCAGCAGTCCAGCAGCCAAGTCCTGCCAGAGAGGGGACATCCCAGACAATGTCTCTGCCAGCAACACTGCTTCACCGGGCCAAGGGTAAGAAGCCCAGGGCAGAAATCCAGATCTTCAAAGTCAAAAAGCTTTTTTGGCTGGTTTCAGTAGCACATCGAGCCCCACTCCCAATGCAAAGCCTGGGGAGGACATGAAAATGCCACCAGCTATTGCAGGGCTGGGCTGCATTGTGGAACTTGCACCTGAAATGCCAAGAGGACCTAGGGTACTCCACCAAAAACAGTCTCACAGCAGACAGAGCAAGAAGCTGTTCAGAGAGGTTATAATCACGCTCATCCCCAAAGAGTTTGGAGTATAGAAGATACTCTTGTATCAGACAAGAATAAGAGACTCTGTAGGGAGGTTAGGGAGACAGAGACAGACTTAATTTGCAAACTTAAGCCATTTCATTCATGGAGCTGCTCTGCAGCACTTGCAATATTGACATAAGCAGACAGTAATTGCCAGGATTGTTTTCTGCTGAGCTCTCACTTTCCAAAAAGTCATTACCCAATCAGTATGGAAAGTCATCAGCTAATCCCCCTAGGATCACACTCTTAACAGAATTTGGTGGATTGTCTGGACGCTGACTGAAAATATTATATATGAACACAAAAACAAAGGAAACAGCTCAAGCATTACTCAGTGGGATCCTCAGTTGCCCTGGGCAGAGCCCCGTGCTCATACACTGGGTGTTTTTCTGTGCCAACTTCAATCCAAGCAATTTCTGAACTGCCCTAAATTGTACCAATTTAGAATTCCCCATAGTCTCTGCTGTAATTTAATGTCATGTCACCCATGTCAAGAAGAAGAACAGCTGCAGAGGTGGCTCTGCACTGGTGAAGAAGATGACCGTTAGTGGGCAATCCAGAATGCTTTGGGTGCCAGTGCAGAGCACACAAGAGCTGTCCTCTCTCAGACTGCCAGAGAATAAGTTATATGCTAATTGAACAGTAGCAACAACATGCTGACTCTTGATCCAAATTAAAGTTACACTGCAAGATAAATCAGTCACATGCAGGGCACAGAGAAGACATAATAGGCAAAGGATATTAAGGATATCTGGATTTAGCAAAATCAGGGAAAACTGCTATTTGAGATGAGGATTTGCAAGGATTACTTCTTAAGAAAACAAATTTCAGGCAGAGTCCTGGGTTTTGGTGGGAGACCATTGCTGGCCAGGGTGAAGTCTAGTAGCCAGCTTGAGTAAACAAAATTATTTAGTTAAGGCACACCTTATGTCTCTAAATGCACAGCAGCTCTGTATTTTTACCAGTCATTTCTCCAAAAAAATGTGGCTTCATATGAAAGACAGTGATTCTGAGTTAATTGACAGAAAGTGGTGGTTACCATGGGACAGAAAACAAACTTCAATTCCCAGTAGGTCTGCAAATTCCAAATATTTCCCTAAATGAGCTGCATGCATGCAAAACATCCCTCTTGGGCCCCTAACATACAGGCGAGAGCAGTGCTGCACAGGAAGGGATGTGATGGTGGTTTGACAAACATAGATTCATAGATTCATAGAATGGCCAGGTTGGAAGGGACCCTAAAGATTATCTAATTCCAACCCCCCTGCCATGGGCAGGGATGCCAATTACTAGACNGCTGCGAGTGCACATTGCCAGCTCATATCCAGCTTTTCATCTATCATGACCCCCAAGTCCTTACCTGCAGGGCAGCTATCAATGTGTTCCTCACCCAGTCTGTACTCGTACCTACGATTACTCCTACCCAGATGCAGGTTGTTAATGAAGATGTTGAAGAGCACTAGTCCCAAGACAGAGCCCTGAGGGACATCACTCATTACTGCTCTCCACCTAGACAAAGAGCCATTGACCACAACTCTCTGGTTGCATCCTTCCAGCCAATTTCTTATCCACCAAACAGTCCACCCATCAAATCCATATCTCTTCAGTTTGGAGATGAGGATGTCATGAGGAACCATATCAAAGGCCTTGCAAAAGTCCAAGTAGACAACATCAGTCAGTCTTCCCTCATTAACTGCTGCAATCACTCCATCATAGAAGGCCACAAGATTGGTCAGGCATGATTTGCCCTTAGTGAATCCATCTCTACCTGGTGGCATCCATACAACAGTGAAGGAAACAAACAGAGGTAAAAATGAAAAAAACCTCACCCTGATTTATGAAGTACAATTTCACATTTTTAAAGAGATGGGAATGCAAAGCCAAGCAAATATACTAAGCACCTCTTGGTAGATACTGAGGGCTTTCTGATTTTATTACCCAGAGTTCAGACCTTTTATTTAACTGAAGCCCCACCTAGAACTATAAGCACTCCAGTTGTCATGAAGCTTTCTCTCAACACCCCTAGGCAGTAGAAACCCTAATATACAAAGCACTTTGGCTCGGATGCAGATACGTTACTCTCTGCATATCAGTTATTATCCTAACTGCATTGCTCTTACAGGCATTTGTGCCAAGCAAGGTAGTGCTATCAGTCTTCTTCAATTATGTGTTTGTTGTCTGCAACAAAGTACTTAAAAAATTTTGGGGGAAAGAGATTAAAAAAGAACAACGGTAAAAAACCTCTGCCCTCCACAGATGCACATCCTTCAGTTAGGGTTCAGTTCAGCTTGCCAGCTGGAGGAGTAGGTCCTGCCTGTACACCTATGCACTAGCCAGACCCAAGCCCTTGGTCTTCCTTGCACGATTGCTCAGAGTGTTTCCATCCTGTTGACATGGGGACCTGCAAGGACCAGTTCTTCCTTTCACAACAGTGCCCAGATCTACTCCATAGGGAGTAGGAGCAGCAGCCCAGTCAGGCAGATGCCCACCCCATATTTTTCATACCAGCAGCCCAAGCTTTGGGGTGTGTAGCATGGGAAGCCAACCAGGCAGCCATTGAGTTGGCTGCAGCCTGGCATTGCACTTGCAATTAACTTTGACTGTCTATAATTTGAAGAGATGATACACCACAACACATCGCACAGCACAAATAACCCTCTACGTGGTACTGTGCTTTTTATAAACTAAGTACCAGTTTCTGTTGCAGCACTCCTCTCAAGAAACTAAAGCAGAGAGCAAAATAATGCTTGAAAAATGCTGATTTTGTACATACAGAGAATTGGGAAACCTACCTCATAATATTTTGCTGAAGTGAAACATTAATTGCAAGTCTATGTCACTGTCTCCTTTCTTTGTTGGAGATATTAGTGAGATAGTTTGTATCCATGGTATGGAAGCTGATCTGTTGAATACATTTGAAACTAGAATTCACTTATTGGGGTTTTTCTCTCTGTTTTTTCATTGCTTTTAGGAAAGAGCAACTAGAAAACACACCCACAGAGCCTCACAAGGAAATTGCTTGAAGTCAATCAAATCCATAGAGCAACTCCAGCTCTGGTTGCCCCAACGTTTAGAAAGTTGTCTTGTGGTATTCTGCAAGAGATACAATTTCCGCAGGAGGGATTTGAGGTTGGGGAGAGAAGCCCCTAAATCTTTACATTTTAGACTTTGAAAGGAAGAAAGAAGAACTTTAATTGCCATGGTATGAATAGCATCTTCAGTAATTTTTTTGTCCTAGAGAAGATTTTTTTTTTTTTTTGCTTACATGTGTACTCATAGCTGGTAAAGTCATCTTTATAAAGAGGTTCAGAAACAAAGATAGCCATCACAGATTATAACCAGCAATTTTCCACGAGTAATCACCTCTCTATAAAGTAAGAAAGCTTCCAAAACAACCTATTAGATGACCAACAGAAATATTCCCGATTTTGGATATTTTACTGCAAGGCTGCGTGTCCCTCTGAGGAGAGGCTAGAAGAAACAAAAAATATTTATTCCCAGAAAGAGAGGTCTGAATAAATACAGTCTTCACAGTCTTCATAGCTGTGTAAGGTTATAAAAAGGACAGCAGTCAATTGAACTCCATGCCCATTGAGAGTAACCCAAAAATTAATCAGCTTAATTGCCAGCAAGGAACATTTAGGCTATGCATTTGAAAAAAGCTGCAAGGACAGGGCACACAGGAACAAGCTAGTAAAAGATGTTTTGCAATGTCCACCCCTTACGTTTTTAAAAGAACAGGCTACATAAGCTAGGATCCATCCATCAAAGACGGCTTATGATGTCCTTGGGTCCTGCTGCAGGATGGACAGTTGGATCTCACAATTCTAGTCTCCCTCGGGTCCTATATTTTGTTGTCTTTCTGGCTCATATGTCTCCTTGGAGCAAATTAAATACGCAGCAGAAAACAGACACAATTTCCCTCAGTAGCTGAGAGGACTCCTATTGAATGCTGTGTCCTCACCAGAAGCAGACATATTTTTTAGAGCCCCAAAGCTCAGTGAAGGAAGACACATATTCATGAAGTTGCACTTAATATCCATCTTAAGGCAGCTAGGTGTGGGTAAAATAAACATCAGTGGAAGGAAAGTTTCTGCTCTGACTTCAGGAGTAAAACAAGACACTTCCAATCCCCAAGTAAATACTCTTGGGAGGGATCATAGCATTCACTGAGAAACAACTGTTCCCATAGTACCATCAGAGGTAAGAAAACTCCCAAGCGAAACACAGCAACCATCACCACCAGTGACCACAAATGCCGTTACCTTGTTTACAGACTGACATTGAACTAGAATCATTTACAGCAATGCACTGGAGACAGTGACTCAGAGGCCTGGTTGATCCTGGAGCTCCAAAACAAGTGGGAAGATCTCCTGGCTTCCTACTGTGCTCCTGATGTTTAAAAGCACCAGCTCAGTGTTCACAAGCAGCACATGTTTTGGAGCCACATAAGTTTCTGCAGTTTGTGCAGCAGCAGACTGCACCAAAAGGATGAGTATTTTCAAAGAAGTTTCCCAAGGCAGAGGAAAACATCTGGAACCTACGAAGTCTTCCCTGCCACCCACACGTGGGCTGGACACCACATTGTGCTGTCAAAAACCTCAATCTGTTTTTAACAACTAAGGAAAGAATGAAACAACCTAAATCTTCCTGTGCCAAATGATGCCACCTCCTTTCCAGTTACATTTATGGGGGGAGGAAACTCATGAGTAAAGAAAACAAAAGAATAAATCACTTGTCACTCCTGTCCTATAAAAGGTCTCCTACCCCCAAGAAAAAGTGCTTTAAAATGCTAAGGCAGACCATTAAAGATCAGGATTGCACTCTGACAAAAGCTCTCCAATGAACCTTAGTTGTACCTTGTCTTGGTTTCAAATTGATGCAAAATGTACAAATCTCCCATGTAAAATGCCATCAAGGTGAGATGCACAGCAGCACATGAACACACAAGCAAGGCGACAGCAGCAGCACATTTTCAGCCAAACCCCAGAGAAACAGCACTGACAGTGAGCAGTTCTTCACCTACAGAATCACACAGTAAAAGCCAACAAGTCCCAGTCCCAGCCAGATTTTCATTTTCAGGGTTGAGCACAGTAAGCCAGAGTTTAAAACAGAGACTTAGGCTTTTCTTGCTGCTGGAGAAAGCCATTAATTCACAGAAAGAAAAGAGAACTGTGCCGGCTGACTGCTGGGGCTTGCCAGGGCAATGCTGCCTCTAACTTCATATCGAAATGCACACCATTATGAATTCCTGGGGTGCATTGCTGGATGGGGTTATTTTCTGCTTATTGCATCTCCTCTGTGTCCTTTTCTCAGACAGATTTCTGAGGTTTGAGGATGTGGAGCTGCACCATTACTCCCATCATGTCCATCCCCCAACACTGACAGTGTTGCTGGCCTCAATGCCTCTCCTTCCATTTTTACAATTGGCACATACTTCCCCATAATATTTAAGAAACATGAAAATAAGCAGTACAGAGTGTAGCCTTGATACTGCAGTACACTCCTTGCCAAAACAGGGATGCAGGATTATAGCATTCAAAATCATACAAGCATCTAAATCCCAGTTAAGGCTTCCCAATAGCTACGCTGGCCATAGGAAATTTGGAAAGTATCTAAAACTGCCTTCCTGTCCTACTTCTTCCAGCTATCTCAGAAGAATTTAATGAAGTTATTCAAAAGAACATAAGAAGCACATTCTCACATAGGAGGCTCTCAAATGAACATCCAAATTACAGGTTCTCTGTCATACATAGATGGCCATTGAAGATACACAGACAAGCATGAAAATGAAGGCTACTGCTCCAAGCCTGCTGCCATGCAGGCACATGGTAGCACTCTGACCATTGACTTCCCCCATCAAACAACAGGATGAAAGCATGATCATACAGAACATCACAAATAGTTAGAAAGTCTCATAATTCCCAATAAATTCAGCCCCAGCTATAAGATTTCACATACCTCAGACAGGGACCTCTGCATGTCCGACTCCACAGATACAACCTGATAGTGCAGATCTTCTTTGCATTAATTCCCTGTTATTGAAAGGATCTGATGTTGTTAATCTTTACATCTGTTCAATTTCATATGCTTTTGCTGACAATTACTTCCAAGACAAAAGAATTAAAAAATCACTACAATTAAATCCTTTGTGATGGCTTCCATTAAAAAAAAAAAATCAAAGCAATGAAAGAGAGGCAAACATTAATTAATAAATGCATTCACAAAGCAGGCTCTAAACCTTTAACAAGACTGCCAGAAACACTCAATAGCTGGGAGTTTCTGACGAAAGCTGCATTAAGTCAGCTTGTAAATCAATTCCAGCTTTTCCTCTGTAACTCAAGAAAGTCTTGGGTACTTAAATTATAGAATTTGGAGAGGGGGAAGGGCAGATTGAGGTCACAGAGCAGAGGAGCCTCACATCAGATCTCCTTGGAGCTCTTACATGTCTCTATCATAATTTAGCTTACAACCCTTTCACAGTATAGGCCATCTCAACATTAATCATCATCATCATCAGTCCTTTTATAGAAAAACTGATTGTCAAAGCCAAAGCAAATGGGTAGCACTTTGCTCATGGCTAGAAACAAGCCAGGACCACTCTATGAACTGCTGGTCTTCTGTTCAGCTTGATCAGCTGGTGGTGGCTCTTCCAGATTAATATTTTGGCTAGTTAAATTGAACATCACACTTCAGAACACGCCACTTCAGCTCCAGTGTGCCACCACAAAGGGCTGGATGATGGGGCTGAGGACTGGCATACATCCCAGCCTGTACCACCAGTCCCCATCCCAGAGCATGCGGAAAGAGTGCAAGTTTTTCTAATGACCAAAAGCACTACACTGACATCCCTCCAATGCTGGTAAACACAGACTACTAACACAGAGACTTTGAAGTAGGGAGAGAAGACAGTATTTCATAGGATACATCTGTGAGACAAAAAGAGACGTTTCACTTTTACTTACATCACAAACAAAAATTTAGTTCTTATCCCACCCATCTCACCTTTCTCGTGTTAAAAACTGTTCAGTTAATGCTCTTTCTAGTTAAAAACTATGATAGAGTTAACTGTCCTCTTGCACAGTCAGCTTTTAAAGCCAACAGTTTATTATACCAGGGCAGAAAATACAGTTCTGTAACCACTGATAAATAAATAATTTAACAAATCATCCAGCTTAAAGAGGTTTTTCACATTTGTGATAAATAAGTGATTTGTTGGCACAATAGTTACAGACGCATGTGTACCAGCCTGCTGACCAAAACACTTCAAGATCAAAGGAGAAGCTGAGAATGGACAAGAGACTTTATGATGTTGATGAACATTGCATTCAAGCAGTTGTCAGCACAGCCATGAGCTATACAAGTACAGAACAAACTGATACTGTCCTCAAAAGCTAAGAACTAAAGCACTGGCCATTAATCAGATACAGGAAGGCAGTACAGGTCAGGGATAAATCACACCTCACTTTTTAATTTCATTGTATTAAAAAATGTATGCTTAATTCTCTATCACATCATCATGCTGCTTCTGTCATCCTGTAATCATTCTGTAAGGCAGTATAATTAAAAATAAACTTTTCACTCCCCAGCAGCAGTTATGCAATAACTTTTAATTAACTGAGATCCTTCATGTTTAAGAGAACATTTAAGGAGCTTAAGTTATAACTCAATGCCTTTCCTCATAGTTTCATATTCAAATCCTACAACAGAAACTATCTGCATCTTCCTTGTCATCTCTCCAGTACAAAGATGGTTTGTCAGGTTTTATTTGGTTTTATCTGCTTGCAAGATGCTGTCTCAGGGTCCTAAAAATGCAGAGACATATTTTGTGCAATCTGTCAGCAACTGTCTTCAGATGTAAGGCTACAGGGAGCTGATGAGTTCTTTTCTTATCAGAATGAGTCACAAAAATAGATTATCCACACTTAATCCTCCTCACACTGGTGAATTTCCTGGTTTTTTTCCTTTGGTAAAAATAAAATAAAATTAAAATTGGCCTGATGACATCTTGTAAGAACAGTTTTCCCTTGGGATGCCCTGGAAGAAAAGAAATATTACTGCGCCATTTTAAAGAAACACAGAGTTTCCAGCATCCATTCCTCCAAAAGCAAGCATCTCCCTGCTTCCAGTACCTACTCCCAGCACTGTGGATGGAGACCCCTATGCCCTTTTGTTAAATTTGGTCACATCATGTGCTTCCCCTGCTGATGTTCAGTAGCCATGTAGGGTTTCTCTTGCTTTTTTTGCGAAGTCATCTTCTCCCCACAAACCAAACAAAAAAGAAATCATTTAAGCTGTTTTCTTCACAAAACATTTACTAATCTGCATTTGCTTGAAATGCAAATATTTTTTACAAAACCGTTCTGCTAATTTCCATGAAAGTCAGCACCTTGCACCATCAGAACCCCCTCACTGAAACTCGCTTTCAGTTAAATCTCAAAAGAACAAAACCTGAGCTCAGGCAACCTCCCTTCCAGTTGAACAAGGATTTAGAAAAAAAAGTGTGAGTTTTGCTGCTGTGCGCTAATCCCAGAAGAGAGAAAAAAGGAATCCAAACTGCCTGAAAGCTCATCCCTGAAAATAATGTGATTTTCCTATAAGATTAAAAAAATGCATCTATTCATAGATCCAAGCTTTAAAAGGGAAAAAAAAGAAGTCTTCATACTTCTAACATATGGTCCACAGCCAACTTTTAGTGCAAAGCTGCCCCATCAGGCAGTGAGTTGACGGGCAGAATGGAAACCAGGGCTTCATCTTTATGGTTATTTCCTTGCTTATTGGATTTGGGTTTTTAGCTTCACTCTGAAACGCTGCCATGCTACATTTAGTACATAGTAGCTGGCATCACTTTAAAGGCCCTAGCAGAGCTCAGTCAGCAAACCAGATTTGTTACACCACACAGTGAGGAGGGCTTGTGTGTTTTGGGGAGCGATGGGGAAGCAGGAAGACATCCCACTGTGGTGGTCAAAGGGGCAGCAGTGGAAGGAGAGGGAGGGAAGGAAAACAAGCCTGCTCTGAAATTTTACTTTCATCTTAGATAGTGTGCTCTACTTAACAGCACAAGACCATTGCACACAGATACAACTCAAATGTCCTAGGAGACTTTGGCAGACTGTAGTGCATGTGAACAGTCTCGCTGCAGGAGTAGAAGTTGGCATCTTGTCATGCCACATCAAATTTCAGGTTAATGCACCCTGTCAAAACTGTGAAGCAATGCAATCAGTGTTTGCATCAGGGCAACCAGTGTCCTTCGGGTGACACATGAAGGCAGAGGTGGGTGAGCATCCTGAGCAAACTGACAGCACACAACAGAGCAGCAGCACCTCTGCCGAACATCCCTTCTTCTGCCATTCAAGGTTTCATCTTGCACCCGTAGGAAAAAGGCTGCAGCAGGATCCACCTCCACACTCCTGGACCATAACAAATTGCAAGCTACTGTGACAAGGGTCTGGGGCCAAGTGCTTCCTGTAAATTACTCTTTCCTGTGCAAAACCCACTTAACAGAATAAAGCCAAGCATCAGTTTGGCCCATAGAATATGTGAAGTGCAGAATTAGATTTTATCTCATTTCATTACAGAAAGATCCAAAACAGAGAACAATTTTCAGCTGTAGGCTGATAATACATGGTTTGACATCATTGAAGAATTACAGATGACAGCTACAGAGAAAGTGGAAAGGGAGAAAAGTTCAATTATTTTTAAATTTTCTTTTTCAGTTTTCCAGTCAGACAAGAAAAATCATTAAAGCAGAATCATAAAGATTACTCCACAAAGAGAAAAATACGCCCCTCACATACAACTTAGGACACTAAACGAAGTTAAACACATATTTGACAATCTTTTATTCATTAAAATATACATTAGGCTAATCCATACAGGCTTATGAATTTCCAAAATGTGTCTGCAATGTGTCTGTTAACATACCATATTTTTCCATCTATCCTGTCACTTTTTGGAGTATTTCAGCATTTTTTCCTCTAACACAGACTGGAAGAGGAAGTGTTTTATTATCTTGGGCCTACCCCTTGGAAACTCTGATTCCTCCGCAATCACATTTTCCCTTCTCTGTCAGAGGAGTATACCCTGCACAGCTTATCTTCTTGTGAGGAGATAAAAGGAATAGCAAAAGAATTGCATAAAATCCTATGAGTATCTGGGAAACACACCACCTTATCAATACATGAAATGTATGTGAACAGATAAAAAGCATATTAGGTCATGCTTTGGGCACCAACCAGTAGTTCTCTTTCAGTTGTGAACCTCCTGGTTTTGCCTGTGTCACCTTTGTTGCCCTCATTGATCATCACTCAAGGGCTGTGTAGCCTTATTCACATATATGCCTGTAACTTCTACCCTACCCAGGAGAAGTATGCAGTATTTAGTAAAGATGGTCTTTTGAAACCACAATATTACTTTAGCATAATGTGCATAGGGAGTGCCATCTTGGGGCAACCTGGTATTAAGTAAGTTATCTAGATATTTTGTCACTATAGGAACTACAGACTGGGTTAATTTTCCTTACTTCTGTTGCCCGTATTATATATCTCAATTATAATAATCAGCATAGAAAAGCTGGCTTTTTAAGGAACAATTCACCAGATTTTTCTAGACATCTACTTTAAGGTTGCCTGAACTGCCCAAAGCACTACCAGATTTTAAATGCTGAATGCAAGAGTAGAAGCTCCAAGAGCATTTGTATTTGGTCAGATGAGTGCAAATCTAGACATCAGTATCATGATGAAATTAAAAAAACCACAAACAACACACTCTACAAGAAATCTAGCCTCTGCCTCCAACAAATCAGCTATTGCACAGGGAAAAAAAAATACACAACTAATTCATAGAGAAATTACTAAAAATTAAACAGCTGTATTACTGGCATAAACATTGAGCTGCTCATACTGTTCTTTTCCTTCTGTGGAGCCAGTGCAAAGTGCCTGGTCTTGGGGCTTGGCTCTGCTGGAGTTAATCCAGGATCAGTCCAAAAATGATGCAATGTCTTACCTCTGATGTTCAGCCTTAGCCCCATATAGCAAGCACAAATTCTTAAACCAGAGTCCAAGAAAAACAACAAAAAAAAACCACTGACAATTCTGCAAAAAAAGCAACATAATAGTGCAGAGGTTGTCTCCAGGATTCATGTCTAATCCACAGGAGTAAAATGTTCCAAAAACGACCGCCAATCTCAGCATCACACAGTTATTAGAAAGTAGAGGAGAAATGCACAGAGCAAGAACTGAATTTTAGTAACTCTTCTACTCTTCTTCCAACAATTTAATACTAACAGGAAAAAATACCAGACCGTTCTACAAATATACATAAAGTATTACTACCATGTGTGTGGAGAAGAGTTTTTGCACTTGCCTTCATTGCAGAGCTTAAATCCTGGAGAAATCTCATGAGAAAAATGAAACCAAGAGTCTGCTGCAGAGCATGTGTGCATGCATCATAAACTGCCAGGCACCCTGGCACAGCTCAGCCACATCAGCATCTTTGCTCCAGAGAGCCAGGACCAAAATAACCAGGGTGGAAAAACAAAATACAGTTTGTACTAATTTTTGGAAGTTCCTTCTTTTCTTCAGTAAATAATAAAGCTACATGAGGAAACTAGCAATGGCATTCAGAGCAAAGAGGTTCAGTATTTAGAGTAGCCCATGTGAAGACATACAAGGAGAAAAGGGATGGGCAACAAGAGAGGTTACACACACACACAAAAAAAAAATCTTATCTGTAAAACTGAAGCTCTTTTTGCTTTAATGATGGCATCTCCTACAGAACAAAACCTTCATACAACTGAATAGCAAAGTGCACACATGAGAAATGCCATCAGGTTGGAATGAGCTGGTCTCTACCTGCCAACCATTAGGCAGATAATCCATAAATACATCTTTCTGTGCCCTTCCTTACAGGGTTAAGTGTTTGGACCTAAAGAAACATTTAGGAGAAAGAGGGATGGGATGTGAACATCTCTGCATCACGACCACAAATCAAGCAACAGTGTGCAGAAGGTTGAGGCCACACACATTATCAGAAGGCCAGCTGCAAGGAGTCCCCATCTGGGTGACCTCCTGTTTAATTTACATAATACACAGTTTAATTTACCAGCCATGCAAAAGTTGTTAAGTATGGAAATGCAACATAAGCTACCATCTCTTGTGCTGAAGGGTCAGGGAGGGTCAGTCAAAGGTGGCTTTCTTGCCACAGGACCAGACCAGATCCTCTGACACCCCAAAACATGTCTACACAGGAATATTAATCCAGGTTAAATTAAATATGGATGCAAAGCAAAATAGCTGTTCTTGGTTAAAGGGACATGGAAGGAAACAAAACCAATTTGTATTAAAATTTCCCAAAGGCCAACTGACAGGAGATTCATCATAGAATCATAGAATAATTTAGGCAGGAAAAAAATCTTCTAGATCATTGAGTCCAACCATCATGAACAGCATCTCATGAAAACAAGTCCTTAGTTTCTGAGTATATACCTGAGATCCTCCAGCCAAGCAATGAAATCACCAAATACCAAAAAAAGAGTGAAAACAAGTAGTCTCACACTTCTTCTGGAGACATTTGCTGTGGGAAGTGGGGTGAGTGTTAAGCAAAGAGAAAGGAGACTCACAGCCATGTGGTAAATCATTCCCCAGCCTAGATGCCAGCTTTTTGGAGGGATGTTTCTGCAGCCTGCAAAGAGAAAGTCAGGCCCCAGACTTGTGTCATCCCAGCCCTGAGTCATCTTACCAAGCAGCTCCTCTGGCCTACGATTGCCCCTTTGCCAGGCTCACATAATTACTACCACAGAGCTGCAATCATCCCTGTGTAGTAGAAGCAAAGCCAGCATCCCCACCCACGCACTAGGAAAGAGCCGTGCTCTCCTCAAATTCAGCAGCCAAATGTGAAACTGAGATCCCAGGACAAGATGGGGCGGTGAGGAGGGCTCCCCCCCGGGCTCCTGAAGGGATTCAGTTGCAAGATGCTGCCTGGGATGTAAGATGCCCTACATACAGAGGACAGGAGCAGGGACAGAAGAGCAGTGGGGGATGGATGATATGTGTCTTCCTCGTGCCTGTGACCAGGTTATGTCAGGTACTATTAAGGCACTAAGCGTGAGCTCTTGTGTCTGAAACCCCACTGCAGACTGCTCCAGTAGCCTTGAAGTAAAATCTCCTTTAAAAAGAAAAAACTTTTTTTTTTTTTTTTTAAAAACACACTGTAGGCAGCAGTTAGTAGAGAAAAACACGTGAGCAAATACACGGCAGCAAACCAAGGCGAGCTGCACGTCCAAAATCACCCTCCTCCCACGGGTTTTGGGAGTGCTGCCGCTGCTGTTTCACCCGCTCAGCTCCACCGCCCGCCTGTGTCCCCCGAAGGCAGAGCTGCAGCCGCCAGGGAGCTCCGCTGTGCCTTCAAAGAGCTTAAAGTGGGTCAGCAGAACAGAGAAAGAAAACCTGATTTCAGCACGAAGAAAGTGGGCAGACCTGCTGGCTGAGAGACAGCAGAAAGAAGCCAGGGAAAGGCGCTCACAGGCTCTGCATCTCCATGGAGGCACAGAAAGACAAGGACTGCTGTTTCCCTCTCCCAAAATCACAAGGAGGGAACTGTGTTCCCCAAATCTAACGAGATGCAGGTTACAGAAGCACATTTGGGGATGGTGGAGTATGAGAAAATGTGTGTCCCTCTGTTCTGCATAGGCAGACTGCCTAATGCCGCCCCCATCCCCCTCTCAGTCAATTTATTCTGACTAAACCCAAGCAAGATAATTTTAATCCATCCAAATTGAAAACCCTTCAGAAGCCTGATAGTCATGTCTTGCACTCTCCTTCCTTGCACCTGAGCAAACCCAGAAACATCAGAGGAAGAGCCCCAATGACAACTCACATAGCATCTTTTAGAAGCAAATAAAAATACTGAACAGGATAAGCAGAAGACCAAAAGGAGGAACATTTGTTTTCTGCATTACTCTGATGAAGACTTTTGACCTTACAATAAAATGAGCCAAAACCATTTCTGCATTTTTAGGCGGAGGACAGCAAATGAGTTTGGGAGCTGCCAAGTTCAACGGGTGAGGTGGACCTTTAAGAAACACATGACTGCTAGAATCATAACTGGGGTGGCATTTGAAAAGCAAAAGAGTCTTGCAGGGACCATGAAAACCAGTGCAGCTGAGAGTTCTTGCAGGGACCATGGCTTTGCTTTGTCCAGAGCAGGTGACAGTAGTTGACACAGATGTTGCTATCCCCCAGCAACAAAAACTCAAGAAGTGTGCACATCCTCTCCTAACCTGGGCTTTCTGAAACCTAGCATAAATCTGACATCACTCTGGCAAAACACCTTCCCAAGCCATATTGCTGGAAGACAAGCAATTTTTTTTCTGCAGATCCTGCTTAAACCAGCTCAGATCCCTCTATGGAGCTGAAGACTCACCAGCGTGGTCTGTGGGCCAACACAAAACCATCACACCCTTGTCCTGACCGCTGGCTCCAGGGTGGGCTGTATATTTGCTTGAAGACTTCCAATGAAAATATCAACTTAAGAAATCACAGCAACAAAGAATGGGTGGGGAGAACATTCCCTGAGAGAAAGAATCTAAGCTCTGTAATTGCACTTATCACACCTAGATATTGTCATAAAGAACTCTGCCTACAGAAGGAACAGGAGAATTGATCTAATACGCAAATAAAAATCAGAAATCTCTCCTGCCAGCCATGAAAAAGGCTATCAATAATTCATTTGAACAAAAAAGGAGATCAAAGAAAAAAGCTGGTTTAGTTTGACATTTTGATGTGCTGGTTCAAGATTCTTCTTTGATGCAGTATGTTACAAACAGCAGAGTTCATCTATAAATGCCAGACATGCTTGTAAGTTGTTGATGATAGCAAGTCATATTAGTATTCACTCAGGCTTTTTTTTTTAAATTAATTCACTTTGACTGCCTTTACATCTCTTTCACTGCCTTTATCCAGAGGTTGTAGCTCAAATGCCACCCAGAGTTTCCAAAGATAAAGTTTCACATTTGTAACCATATTTCCATCTATTTCTTAATGTTACCCACCACATAGCTTACTGTCCAACCCAACTTGGACACTGAAGCTGTGAATTGCTTCAGAAAATTGAAAGGTCAAGAGCCAGAATGAGGTGCTTGACCTAAATCAACTGTCTGTACATGTTCCCTTTCATATACAGTGGTTTAATTTCACTTACAATTTTCTTATAGGCATTTGGTGGAGTGGATGAAGTACATTACACTCCAGAAAGCACAAGCTTACAGTTCACAGATTTCAGTGCTATGTTGCAAGAGGTATTTATTGCAGTGGAGAACTGTTGGCAAATTTAACATATATTGCTCAACTCTTCACCCAGTTAGAAGGTACTAGGACAAGGGGAATTGATTTCAAACTGAAGGAGGGTGATTTAGATTGGATGTTAAGAAAAAATGCTTTACTCAGAGGGTGGTAAACCACCAGAACAGGTTGCCCAGAAAGGTTGTGGATGCCCTATCCCTGGTTGTGTTGAACAGTTTTAAATTTGCCAACAGGCAAATTTGCATCTTCTTAATTTAGGAAGGGTAAGGCAAATTTCTCCTAATAAATCTTTTTTCTCTAAAATGCACAGAATGGTTAAATATGTGTGACTTACCAGTTCCAGAGTTGAGTAGAAAATTAAATACTCCTGTTGTTTACCACTTTGATTAAAGATTCTGTTTAAGGTACATTTTTAGACAATACTCAGACAGTTCTTTAAAAATCTATTTCCCTAGAGGAAAGTCCTTTATGGCAACAATCTTTGTTAGAGGGGTCACACTGCACATGCTATCTTTGGAGGGAAAGCAATTGTCACTAAGGTCTTGAACATGGCTGGATCCTAAAGCCTCTTTGTTACAGATCTGTAGATATGTGGGGTTTTCTATATACTGTAGTTTTAAAATTACTATTTACATAAACTGTTCTATCTAGAGAAGAACTGCAGTTTGATGGAGGGGCAATAGTTACTGAATGTGATTGGACTTGATGATCTTAGAGGTCTGTTCCAACCTTAATGATTCTGTGATGACAGTCCAAATGGTCTAATCTAGATTATAAAGTCATACCATTACATCCAGTCAGCTGTGAACAGCAAGAGTCAAAAGGATTTATTTTGGGTTTTTCTTACCAACTGTTTGCAGAGCCCAGTGCTGACAGGTGTGTCTACTGGGATCCTATGGCACTGCCAGCTGTCCGAAAACAGTGCTCACAAAACATGTATCACTTGGTGGACTGCTTTTACCCATACTAGCAACAGAGAAGCCCTCTTTCCTGCCAGAGAGTGAACTACCTGCATGGAGCTTTTTCCCCCACACATTTCAACCCCAAGAAATCTAATTACCAGGAACTGTTGTCCTCATATCCGGTGTCTCTTGGCTCAGTGCCATTTCTAGAGAAGCAGCTCCAAGAACGATGTCTTTCTTGGGCCACCCACACCACAAGGATGGGACACACACACACCTCCATCCACCTGGCTATCTCTTGGACATTCCCAAGACAATGCAAGTGTGGCACCATGCCAAGGACAGCAAATCCTAGTCATGCTCGCAGATGGCAAACGTGCAGGTAGGACCAGCTGGTCCCAAAGGTGGCCTTAGGTCATCCCTTCACCACATGGAGAATACACACAGGGATGAGATAAAATACTCAGGCTAAAGACAGCTCTCGAGTCTGTCTTAAAGCCAATACGATTTTAGTCTTTTTTTGTAAATGACAATAAATTTGTTAAATCACTTGAATGCTTTTGAAAACTCTAGTCATTGTTGAAACAATCCATGCCACAAACCACAAATCTCTGAAATCTGTTTTCAAAAAGCCACTCCAGAACAGGTGAAGAACCATCACATCCAGCTGGCATGCCAAGCAGGGTCCTGTTTCTGACTACAAAATGCACAGCCCAGAGGTGCAACAGCTGGATAAGGAGCTGGCAGCTCAGACTGCACCCTTCACCTACACAACCACTCCTAGAACTTGGGACAAGTGGCTGAAGCAGGTAGCCTGTCCTGATTCCAGTAACACCACGAGATGGAGAAGAACAGGGACACTGCACCAAATTTATGAGTGTTTAAAGCCCAAGACTTGAGTTTACATATGCGTGTCCATTCTAAAATCTTTACTTATATCATAAAAATCATAAGGGGAGGGGGAATTGTTTCCCTGACATGCAGTATGAGCACAAACATGTTATTATTTGAAAGGCTGTACAAAGGTTAAGTATTTAATCCCCTTAATCCAGAAGACAAACAAACAAAAACCCAAGAATGCTATCCCAGAGCACAGCTGAGTGCTGCCAGATCTCTTGCAGAGGCTCTCCATTCACTGCTGCAGCAATTTAAGAGCCTCCAGCTAAAAAGTTGTTGGAAAGGAAATAGATGCATGCATGGTTTTATTCCCAGTTCTTTAAAGCTTATCATAGGCAATTTGGCAGTCTGGGCTCATGTTTCAGTGAGAAGGGTTTAATACTCAGGTTGGTGGTTCCAAGGTGTGCCTGCATTGCCCTCTCACTAACACCAGAGCTCTCCAGTGCACTGATTCCTCTTACCTGTTACACAATACACAGAGAAAACACAGATTCTCCTACATAAAACCAAGAATGATGGAGGCAGGAGAGTAATCAAGGAGTAACACTGAACTGCATCAGAAGATAAACTTCAGAGTGTTTGGGGCCCAGGAGAGCTCCCCTTTTGGTACTCAGTACAGAAAGCATTTTAGTCAATGCAGTGCATGGCAGTATTTGTACCATTCTCAGACCACAGTATCGTGATGAGCAGACATCAGTGCTGGCACCTAAAGGGTGAAGTCGATTTACGACCTGATCTAGGTTTACCAGAATAGTGGGAAATTCTTCCATCTATTTCAGTTGGAACTGGGTCACGCTGCAACCATGCATCTTAAATGAACTGCAGGAATAGTGTCACTAATTTCAGTAGTATTCTTCATGCAATTCAAAAAAGATGTGTGGTTATCTGCCTTGCTGAACCAAGCATATAGGAAAAGTTTAAGCCAGCAGTATAAGCAGCACATTTAAAATGCCTCTACCCTTTCTGCCATATAACTGATCATAAACTGCTGAGCTGTCATGTATGAGGTGCAAAAGGCAGTAATTAAAATCCACATTTCCTCTCAAACCATTTCATGTCTTTTCTATTTTATCAAGTATGATTCACTCAGTGCAGATTCTGTTAATTTAGGAAAGAGTTTGTGGACATGATCTAAATGGCCATTACTTCAGCAGTATACAGACAAGCCAGTAGAAGAGTTAACAGCATTGATAGAGCCCAACCCTCGACAAAAATTTGTGATAGTCTTTTCGGAATCAAAAAGTTCCCTTTCTCCTTGTTTTAGATACTCTCTGGGATACTGCTAGAGATCCCAAAGCCTCATCCCACTTTGCTACAATATTCTGTCATTCTAAGCAGAGGTCAGGCCTGAGTTATGTTGGTAGAGCAGCAAAGCACATGAAAGCTGTAAGGCTGCAAGATGTCCTCTGGTTATTAGAGCACTCACTCTAGCATCTGTCAAGCACACCAGATCAACATCAGCAATTCTCATGGTGGTACAGGACATCACTGCAGCAGTGATCACTGTGTCCTCTCTGGAGCCAGAGCTGCAGATCACACTCAAGAGAGAAAACTGCAAAAGGCAGTGTAAAAATGCAGGCACAAATTATGTGATCCAGCCTACACACTGCAGCACAGAGGGATAGAAAAAGGAGAATACAAAGGCTCCTATCCCAGATGATGGGACTAACACTAACCAAATTCAAAGTGATGTGCAATAGCACAGGGAACTAATGCTCTGCAAAAGTCTCCATGGGTCTCTGGTCTCAGTAAATTGTGCTAAAGCATTCAATTTGAGATGGTATGTGCAATGATGGGTAAAACTGGGTAGGGAAAATACAGACAAAAACTAAACATGCAAGACACATCCCCACTTGTAACTGGGTCCTTGAATTACTGTTAGAACAATGCTCCCTCTGCCACGAGGATGGCAGGTGTCTGATCTCATTTTGTAAAACAGCAAAGGTCAATGAAAAAATACAGCTCAGTTCTGGTTTTATTTAAAAAGGAAAAACTTCCATTTAGATGGCTCTGGGTGCCATCACCTCACCCCAGCTTCCACCATAGAAGTCCCATCTCCCCAGTTTTTCATCCCATTTCAACAGAGCCCAACAGCTGTGTTTTAAGATTTGTTACAAAATCAAAAGAAAAGAGGTAATGACTGTAGCAGAAAGGGTGAAAAAAAAGTATAAAGGTCAATAAAATCTCTTATTTGGATGTTGTACATAAAGAGTGCTAGTGCCATATGCTATAGGGCTGCCAAGCTCCATGCCTGCCTGAGAGCTGACAGCCTTTCCATCCCTGGCAGTTCACAAGGTTGTGGTCCCTGCAGACACTTCATTCCACTTAGTAGCCTGGTTTTCCTTAGCTCCATCAATTTCAGCTCTGTTCTCACAGCCAGTAGCTCAAGAATACGACAATTAAAGATTAATGTTATAAATGCATGGAAAGTTGAAAAATTCCAATTTTTTTTTTTTTTTAATGTCATGCCAGATGTATTCATTTTTAAACCCTACCCTTGTGGTTTAAGAAACCAGACCAGGAGTGTCACTTTTCCCCAGCTGACTGCAAATGCTTTCTTCCTTTCAGCTGTCAGCGAGTTTTGTGGGCTTAGATATTTTTCTTTATTTATTTATCCACTGTAACACATGAAACATTAAGCAGCTTCTTTCCATGAAGAAATGAGTGCTGTTTCCTAATGACAACATGCTGAGCATCCTTAATAGCGGGAACCAGGAAATTAGTTTCCTAGAACAAATGGGAAAAGGGCAGTGAAAATGACAGAAGCTCCAAACAGCTGGAATTTACTAACACAAAAAAGCTGAGACTTCATTTTGAATTAAATAGTCATGATCAGTTGACCTGGGAAATAAAAGCAAAAAACCCCAGACTTCTAAAGTGTAAAAAGATATGTTTTGTGATATGACTTCTGGACTAGAATTTTTTTTTCTTGATGCTTATGGAAACCAAAGAGGAAGAAGCCACAGATGCAATGCTAAGATAAGTAACAGTTGTGTTTTCTTAATGGTACAAAGCCCCAACTAGCTATGAGAAACACGTGTTCCACAAAAGAACAGAAAGTTAAAGGCTGCAGTGATTAACGAAAACCATTCCACCCCACAGCTTTTCCTGTAAAAGCAGGACTGCATACACCACTTCCACCCTATGCTCTACTCATTTTGTGTTTTCTGGAGCGGCAGCAAGAGATGGTCTCATCAGGCTACAGAGAATTGAGACCTCCTGAGAGCACCCCACACCACTGCATGGCCATATCTCACCATCAATCCAAGACAAGACAAACCAGGTGACCTTGTAAATGCTGCCTGCTCTGATGAAACTCTTCACCCTGTCCTTGAAAACCTGGGCAGGACTGTGTGGGCGAGAGGATTTTTTCCTGATTCTGGTGTTTATTTGTTGGATCACAGAGGTAAAATTATCTCTCTTTGATTACTTAAAGCTGTTGGCTGAGGAGATAATCTGTGCATTCGCAGCTGTACAGTGGGTTGTTAGCAGTTTTGAATCTGTAGTTGGAAGCAAAGAAATCATTTTGAACAGCACTTTAAAACAGAAAAGAGAGCACACAGGACAAAAATCCCATCACGGATCCATGCAAAAGGGCTCTCTGCAATGAGAAATGCTCTCATTTGCTGGTGAGTGGGGAGTGACTCCCCAGCCATGTCCTCCTGTGCTCCCCCACTTCCCATGGTTGCACCCAGAGAGATGGAAGACCCTGAGCGAACACCCAACAAAGCCTTACCTCCTGCAATTGCAACATTTGTCTCTTTATGCCTTCGGAGACTGATCACCAGAAACACAGCTTAGAACAGTAGGTCCCAGCAACTTTGTTTAAGAGCCACATGCTTGCTATCATGAAGCATAACCCCACTAGCCTTGAAGGGAAAGTGGGCTCAAATGCCCAAACCTGGGCATGACTTCTCTAGGGAATCTGGAACAAAGTGCTTACTTGCTATGGATAAATAATTAGAGTACAAACACTGCTGGCAACAACTCTATCTAAACTCAAGCTGCTAATTGACCATACAGAAACTTCTTGCCTATTTGTGTCTCTGCAGGACGGCCATAGCAAGTTTGTCCTTGTCCTTACCAAGCCAGGACACCTTTGGTTTGCACATTTTGCCAGCGGATTTCCCCAGAGTCCTAAAAGAATTGGCTGATGTAGTTGCCAAGCCACTCTCAATAATATTTGAGAA
>VWZO01021670.1:8136-19484 GCA_013396975.1 Bucco capensis | reverse complement strand
ATGTAGGGCTGTGCTTACCCTTGCAGGTAACCTCAGTGAGCTCTCTTCATCCAACAAATTCTGCTCCAAGTAGCCAAACATTCTCCACAGTTATCAGGGTGCAGCCAGGGAGGCACAGTTAGTTTGCACTGCTTCCCATCACACCCAAACGGCATTAGGACTCACCATGAATCCATGATCTTTAAGGTCCCTTTCAACCCAAACCATTCTATGAATCTATGATTTTGTGATTGCTTCATACTCCTTGTGCAGCAGACCTACAGAACTCAACAGTTGCATCGTCTTGGCAAAAAAAAAAGGCCCTACTGAATAAATGGAATAAAATGGCATCATACTGGCAAACTGAGCAGCAAGTATTTCAGTCAGGTAGGGCTAGTCATGAAGGCATTTTCAGAGTTTCATTTTGCATTTCAGGGCCCAAGATCATGCCTATATCATGTTTATTCATCAATGTGGATCCTTCCAGTTTAGAATCACAGTAGAAGCATGAACAGTCATTGCTTGAAAAGAGTTTTGTGAGGCCTGACCTCAAGCAAGAAGCTATTTGAAGGAATGAGAAACCTCCATTGGACACAATCCTGGGAGCTGAGTGGGCTGCAAGCACTCATGAACATGGCTGACCTCTCACAGACTTCCCCAGTTTTGACCATCAGTGAAAAGGGGGCTCATTGTTTTTCCTTCTCTTAAGTGCTTCCTTACCTCCTGATAGTTGTTACAGCCCCTAAAGCAAATCAAAACCCACTGGCAGCACAGGACATGGCAACCCACTGGGCAGGAAATGAGGAGGAAAAGAGAAATTATTCTTTATGTGCAACCTGCTGACACTGGTGCGGATTTCAAGAGATATCTAGGACAGATTGGCTTCTGACAAACACTGATGCTCTGTTGGCAGGAGTGATTGCAGCTCTACATCAGAGCTCTGCCATATTCCCAGCCCTCCCTGACCCTCTTACTAAAACTTTTAGGTGCTTAGGATTGATTTAGCGTTTCCCTTAGTTATGGGCAGTTCACTAAAAGTGCACTGCAAGTAAAAAGGCATTGCGTAAGACTCCCAGACTGGAAGCAGGTGTGAAGAGTTCCCTTGGACTGAACTGGCCCAACAGACACACATTTCTGACTAGGATGGCCACCCTCATCAGGACTCAAGTGGATCACTTCTCCTAAACAACAAAGTTGTTGAAGGGTCTAGAGCACAAGTGTTACGAGTGGAGGCTGAGGGAACTGGAGTTGTTTAGTCTGGAGATGAGGAGGCTCAGGGGGAACTTCTCATTCTCTTCAACTACCTGAAAGGAGGTGGTTGTAAAGTGGGGATCAGTCTTTTCTCCCACGTAACAAGTGATAGCACTGGAGGAAATGGTTTCAAGCTGCACTAAGAGAGATTCAGATTGGATATTAGGGAGTATTCCTTCACCAAGAGGGTTATCAGGCACTGGAACAAGGTACTCAGGGAGGTGGTGGAAAAACTATCTCTGGAAGTGTTCAAAAAACATGCAGATGTGGTGCTTGCCAACATGGCTTAGCGGTGGGTGTTGTAGTGTTGGGTGGATGGTTGGACTCAGTGATCTCAGAGGTTTTTTCCAACCATAATGATTCTATGAAACCTTTTTATTCCAGGTGAAAATGGCCAAGAAGGAGCACAGGGTTTTTCCAGAACTTTCTCACTCCTCCTGTTGGTGTCTCAGTGTCCGCTAGGAAGGAGTGGTGGGGTGCTGCTGTAATGCAGTGTTGTTTCCAGTGCATTATTATGGAGATGGCAGCACCGTGCTTCTGTAAGGACTGCACACATGCCAGCCATGTGTCAGTGGCCATGTCTGGGCCACTGGTCAGGGCTACACCAGTGATCTGTCCCACAGGCAAACCCTCTTGCTCCCTCCTTGTAGCCATCTGTGCCTGCAGAGCCTCTTGCAAGCATCGGCACCGGAGAAACTAATCCATGACTACTGGGTGCAGTCAGGATGCACAAGCTTGGGGGTGACACTTTTGTCCTCATGCTCCTTCTCCAATCACATTTGCCATGGGAAAAGAGCTCCCTGGAGCAAAAGAGACTTTGCTCTAACCAAGGGTGGCTGTGTGCTTTGTTGGTGGTCGTGGGAAGCTGTGTGGCATACATGAGTCAGAGGATACCTACATCGTGCTGGAGCTCGTCACTTATGCAAAGGAGATGGATACACATCTATGCACGAGGGGATGGGGCACTGCTGGAGAAGAGAGGATGCTCAGAGAGAAAGGGGAAAGAAACACTTAGCTTCTAGCTTTTTAGGGACATCCAGGAGAGCAAAGAAGTAATCATCAGACACTTTTTTATCCTTTACTGTGGCATGTGGTGAGCCACCTACAGGCTCTCTGCACCCAGCTATAGGAAAGAAGATGACACAAATTAAATTTCAGTATGGTGTAGGTGTGACCAGGCAGACACCTCATATAACATGCAACACCTGCTTGCTGTAAAATGCAGATTGCTGAATGCCAAAGCAGGAGTAACAAAAGGTTTGTTTGTCTCACAGAGAGATTAACAGGTTTTGTTTGTTTGTATGTTTGATTTTTTTGTTTTCAGTTGATGCTATTTAATGAATACTCTCCTTGTTAATATTGTTTAATATCCATGGATATAAAAAATATTTTACAGAAATATCTGGACTGCCTGTCCCTGCTACAAAAGAGTTGTGAGTGTGGCAGGCAAAACAAAGCCCCAGTACGCCCCAGAAGCAGATGTTGAGGAGGAGCAGGAGAACAGAGAAATAGCTATGCTGGTAATTCAGGTCTGGTTCCTGGGTTCAGGCCTTTGCTTAGCAGCAGAAAATGTACTTTCTTACATTATATTTCCCCACAAAGAATAAAAGACAAGATGAAATCTAAGGAGCAGCAGGCAAAGTTCAACCCTTTACCTGTGGCAGCTCAGCAACTAAGAGAGGTGACAGTAAAGTGAGCTAGAGTCTTGCTGTGTTTGATGCTATATGCTTGCTGAGAGTAGCAAAAAAAGTAAGCACCTTTTCCAGCAGTGGAGGGTGGTATTGCAAGCCAAAGAGAAGACGCACACAGGTCTTAAAGCATCTCTGTACTCATCACTAGCAACCAAAGCTGCGGCGTGAGTCTTTAAGAGCAATGGGCAGTGTTAGAGTGGGGAAGGGACAGAGAGACCTCAGGGCTGCTCTGCTTGGGTTTGATGCTGGGGAAAGGAGGTGGCAAAGCAGGTCACCAAACAAAGCACTGTGGGAAGAGCAGGGAAATGGTGGCACTTTAACATTTACTGCTCTGTGATGCAGAAGGGCATCTAACTGGGTTTTAAGAATAGGAGGTGAAATACTTGTTTCCTGAACCTGTACTCTGGTACTGGGAACTGGAAGCATGGTGGAGCACACAGTTCACAGTCCCAAGGATGTCAAGTCCTGAGGGTGCCAAGCCCCAAGGTGCTGCTCTGCAGTGTCTCTTACTGTTTGTGTTTCACACAGGATTTTCTCTAGGTGCTGAAACCTTTCAGTTTGAATGTGGCTTATTTTACCTGGCACCCTCCCACCCACTGGACATTGCAGCTATGCTTCTAGTTAGGGCTCCTTGTTAGCTGCTATTAAATCACTGTGTAATGTCAGCTGGTGAAAAAGTAGCCAGGATCACAGATCCTGCCTCTGCAGGGAAAATGTCCCCTAGAAACTTCTCCACCTGCCTCCCAGTTGCACTGGGACTGTAAGGGGATGAGGTCTTTTTACAGATCTTGTATCTGAGCAAGGTAAAACCCCCTGTAAAACAGCACAGCAAGACAGTAAGGTGACAACAGGACAATGAAACAATGCATTCGGCTCAGTGCATGGTGCTCCGATGATGAGGTGAGCAGAGCAGCAGTGCTGTGCTGGCTCACACTTGTACCAGTCACCAACCACATCATCTGCCTGCAGCTGCTTTGTTCTTCCCTGGGTTCCCAGTGGCATGTGTGAGATGACACGTGTGTTGTCATCTCCTGCCCAGTGCTTGAACATGGCTCTGTCATCTTGCTTCATCTCCTTGGTGAGTGCTAGGCGAGCACCCATGGCACTTACCCAAAATTACTGCTGTGCCTGCAGTTCTTCAAGCTTTTCAAGAAAGGGGAACAAGTAGTGGAGGAAGCGGATGACAGGTAGAGGAGGGGAAACTGGACCGCTGCTGTGGGTGTACAGGAGTCCTGCTGAATGAGGACAGTCCTACACTGTCCAGCACTCTGGTCTCCCCTGCATGGAGGAACTTTGTGGGTGCCTGGAAGGGGGCATCAATGTGCAGCAAGAGCAGCTTGCCCACTGTCCCCACTGGACTGCATCCCCTCCGCAGTTGTACTCTACATCTGCCAGGGTCAGGGACGATGCTCAGGGACCCCTGGGAAGGGAGACCCTTGGGTTGTATCTTGTCATTATGTCCCCCATCTCAGTCCAACAGTTTTACTCTACTCTACTGCCACTCTTTGTCCCATAGAGGCCTATTCCACCCCAATGGGTACGAGAGGGACCCTCCAGCCCCATCCTGGCCATTTAGTTTGTCCTATCCCTGAGCAAGAGAAGGCCCCTGATCCTCCAAGGGCGAACCTCAGCACAGATCCTGAGATGGGATCAGTCCATGTGCTAAGGATGCAGGAAGTGCCTATAATGCTGGGTGTGGCTGCAAAAAGTTTTTGTCTTGGTTCCTCTTTTCACAAACACCAAGTGCAAACTCAGCAATACCATCTCAGCCACAGGCAGCCCCAGACTCCTCCAGGGGCATCTGGGTGACTGAAAGGTGCAGAACATGCCAAAAATCTTCTGGCCACCAGGTCTTCACTGCATCCCACCACACACAGTACAGTCAGGTTCTGGCCTCAGTGTGCACTGTGCAAACAAGCTAGAGAACCACATGCAGTTGCATGTGCTGCTCTGGGAAAACAGCTTCATTGGGGGATCTCGGCAAAGGAAGCCACTCTGGGCAGCAGAACATCCTCTGTCACAGGTTTGGCCCTTGGATTTTAAGTGAATGTGCTGTGCTTATGCTCCCTGCAACCAGAGGGACACTTTGCCTCTTGGAACAGGCTCTTAAAGTGCCTATCATTAGGAAAAAATTATTTGGACATTAGGAAAAAAATATTCACTAAGTGGGTCATTAAGTGTTGGAACAGGCTGACTAGGGAAGGAGTGGAGGGGTTTAAAAGACACGTAGGTGTGTGGATATGGTGGACTTGACAGTGCAGGGTTAATGGTTCAACCAAGCCAAGTGCAGGGTCTTACACTTTGGCCACAACAACCCCATGCAGTGCTACAGGCTGGGAGATGAGTGGCTGGAGAGTGGCTCAGCAGAGAGGGACCTAGGAGTATTGGCTGATAGTGGGGTGAACATGAGCCAGCAGTGTGCTCAGGCAGCACAGAAGGTCAATGGCATCTTGGCCTGNTTGATTATCCTGGAGGTCTTTTCCAGCCTTGGTGATTCTGTGATTCTGTAATGGTTGGACTTGATGCTATCAAAGTTCTTTTCCAACCTAAAAGATTCTACGATTCTATTACACGGAAAGACCCTGCCACCACTTCATATCACCGGTTGAAGATCCTGGTCCTATTCCCTGACCTCTATCATAGCCAGGGTACTTAATCAGCAAGTTTATCCAGCCTGTGTCAGACCAGACACATCCCCACAGCAGATCAGGACAACATGGTTAGATGCTTGTTTAATAATTTTTATCAATAGCTCCAGCAAAACCGGTTTAATGAAATCCTCCAATTCAGATGGATGCAGGGCAATGCAAAGCCACAGTCCCTGGGCCACAGCTCAGACCCTGAATAGTGCAGCCTCCTGGGAGGTCAGATAACTTGTAAGCCNAAAAACAGTCCCAGCACATCATAAATCCTGCCTACCAGGGTGTCCTGGATACACATGGCTCAGTTCCAGGTTTTTTTCTGGGCATAATCAACTGTCTCCACTGCAATGAGGACGTGGCACCTGCACACTGTGCAAAGACAGATGGCAACCTCATGCTCCCAGGGACACTGCCCACCCAGTGAAGGAGCGCTATAGCCCCTGCAGATGCTTTCCCAGCACACTGAGGTTTGTTGCACTTCATCTGCAAACAGATCTTCAATCCACCACAACCCAACTAACACACAAATGTCTTGGGCCCTGGTTTGGACATCAGATCCTTTCCTGTCTAATACAGCTACTGCATGCTGTGTGTGGTAATGACACACAACAACATTGCAGCAAGAGATCAGAGAAACCTTTCACAGACAGAGGAGTGAGCACTTCTTACCTGTTTCCTGGGGTTCTCCAGAGTTGCTGGGGTCCAGTTCTTCCCAATAATATGCTGCAAGCATAGGTGTGAGGAGCAGGAGAAATGACCATTGTAGGGCCATGTTTGCTTATGCCCCCAGGGCAGGACTGTGGTCTCAGCCCTGCAGGCTGCTTCACAGCACACCCGTCTGATTGCAAAAGGTGCAAACACAGAAAGGAAACAGCCACACAGAGAAATCACACAGGGTGCAAGAGGCTTCCTCACTGGAGAGGGAACCTCTGCCAGTGTTAGTGCTGCTTTCATTTTTTTCTTCTGTGCAATGGGGAAGCTTCACACCCGTTTTGCAATCTATCTGCTCTCTAATCTCTTGTCTAAGAATCACAGTTTTCAGGATTTCTGGCAGGAGAAGCTACCGGCCTTCTTTCCCAGCACAGATCTCAGCTGTCCCAGAAGCACTTGTGACATGTGCTGGTTCATGACTGGGGTTTTCCAGGAAGATGCAGCTCCCATACTTACATAGTAAAGTCAAGAAGTGACTACATCAGGACACTTGTCACCTTGTTACTGTCTAGTAAGGGCTGTGATAAAAAGGACTTCTGAGGTGCACTGGTGATCTAAGTTACTTTGTATGCCATGGACAGAAAAGTCAAGTTTTTGGCAGAGGTGGCTAGATGCTCAAGACTGCGTTGAGAGAATACGCTCAGGAACAAGCTGATGAGAGCCCTGGGACCCGAAGCCCAAGTTTTGTAATAGATTGTGTTGCCAACACATGCTGGAGCAGGAATGACACAAAGGGATAAGAAGGAGACACAGGCATGGCAGTGGGAAGGGAAGGGGCTGCCAGTAGATTCTGGCTGTGCGGCTGGAGACTGGCGCCACTGGCCATGGCGGCAGATCTGACCATCAGAGATGGCCCAGGGCAGGAGTCAATAAATTTGTACTCTGGCTTCCTTAGCCACCTAGCAGCCCTTGCTGGGTGTGGTTGGCCTGTGTCTGAGCTGAAACAGGCAACTACGAGAAAAACAAGCCTTGAAATCTTTCCTGAGACTTTGTGGCAGGACTGCAAACCCTTGTGTTAGCCTTCCTTTTTATTGTGCTCTTCATCAAGGTCTAGTATTCCCAAGCCTGGGATCAGGCTCTGCTTTCTGCTGATGCATGTGTTTTACTTGATTTGCACAGCTTGCAATACCTTTATTCAGCAGCATCGAGCAGACCAGTGTGAGGTGGCTCCCTTCAAACACACCCTCCCCCGTCTCCCCAAAAATCTGACCCTGAGCAAACCATGATAGAAGTCTTTGGTTTGGTGCTTGAAGGAAGATGCTACAGCAGCCTTCTAGCTCTCAAGGACAGAGCTGGAGTCTGCCCAACCACCTTCCTTGTGCCCTCCTATCCTCAGAAAGGCAACCTTAGCTTCTTCTCCCTCATTTAAGTTTCCTCTTTTCCTGGAATAGAGCCAGCAGAGCCAGCAGTTCCATCTGGGATCTTGTCTTTTTACTTCCTTCATTCATATACGATGCTTGTACTGGCAGAACTGCCCTGGGGCTGCAAGTTCACACTAAGGACCCTGGCATTACACTAGGCCACATCCTGGGATGTAGCTAGGAGGTAGCTTACTCCACTTCAGGTGGGACTCAGCTGCTCCTCCCTGCCCTTTGGTGCTTCTGGGTCTTTCAAAAGCAAACTAGGAATAGGTTCCTCATTGGAGGATCTTTCAAAAATGAATAGGGAAATTCCATAAACTAAAAAAGACAAAAAAAAATCACAACCCTGGTCCCCCTATACACCAGTCCCAGCACAATGGTTATCAGCTCCTGTGTTAACACTGTATGACATCCCCAAAAGCCCTTTATTACCACATCTAAAACCTCAAAAGCCATTGAGAAATTGTGGCCCAAGCAGTTGCCAGGAAGCCCTCTTGCTCTCCCATTCTTCACACATCCCCTTGCTCCACTTCAGAAAAATCCATCTTTGAGTGCAGCCCAGGCTCTTGCACAGAGGGTGGAGGACTGTTTGCATGCCAACGCTGCCTTTCCCAGTGGGTCCAGCGGCTATGTGTTCTGGTCACACAAGCTAAACCCAAAGCCACAAAGACAGCTTTGGTTTGTTTCCACAAGACAGGATGCAGGTGTCCCTGGGTTTTTGGTTTGGCAGGTCTCACTGTCTCCCGTATGTCACCCCATTGCAGAGCACACCCAGCAGATCTGGTACAGCCAGGAGTATAGGCAGGGCCTATTTCAGAAAGAGGGAGGGAGCTGCATCCTGCTGCAATGCCAGGGTCCAGGCATGCTGCCAAATATGTGTCCCATTTTGGTGCAGACCTCACAGTGTACTGGAATTTGAGCCACATTTCACAGCAATCTTGCCACCCTGGGGGTGTCACTCCTCCACTATGAGGACACGCTCTCCTGTCAACCCTACAGACTTTGTGGCAGGCTTGAAACTCTTGAAATGTTTTCAAAAAGGACTGATGGCTGCTTCTACAGGCTGTTCTTTGCTCTTTTTTTGTTTGTGTTACTGAGCTTTTACATCTTAACCTCCCTGAGACTATTTCTCATCTTTGGGATATGACTTCAGCTCTTTGAAGTGGCCTCTCTGTTTTCAATAACCTCTGGCCCCAGTGTTAGCCTTGCTGGTTCGGCTACCTTTTGATACCAGGAGCCCTGAAGGGCTGCTTTAAATCTTTTCAGGCTTGCTGGACATTGTGTAACCATGCTGCTTCTTTAGGTTCATTTTATATAAGTTTCCTCATTTCATTCATTTCCTGTTTCTGAAGCTGAACAAAGTGCCACTGGACTTTTCAGTCTTCAGTGATCACTGAGAGTCATGGCATTCAAGTATATTGTGCCCGTCACCAGTGGACAGCGCTTTCCTCAGAATGTGTTCAGATCAGTTGTGCACAGAGCTCAGTTCCCCATCTTAATCCCTGGCCTTGTAGTGCATGTGGACGACCCACACAATGACACCTTGCTTGCATCTCCCTGGTACTGCAAACAAGCCACTGGGATGCTTGAAGAACAGTGGTAGTACTATACCTTACCTCTTTTGGTTAGGATCCCTGTTTGCAAAGGTGTATCAGTGGTGCAAAGAGGCCTGCATCCCTTTTCTAAACCAGAGACCCCATCTCTGGAATAACACCTTAAAGAAAGTGCTCCTGGCTGCTCCTGGCCTCCAGCCTGCAGCTGAGAGTTGGTGCTTGTACCCACATGTGGTAATCCCCTGCACAATGCTCTTCAGGAGCAGCACCTGGCTTGCCCATCATAGAATCGCAGAATCATAAAATTGTTTAGGTTGAAAAAGACCTTTAAAACCATCAAATCCAACTCTTAACCTGGTATTGCCAAGTCCACCACTAAACCATGCCCTTAAGTACCACATCCACACATATCTTTTAAATACCACTGGGGATGGTCACTCCATGACTTCCCTGGGCATGGCCTCATGGCTGGTTCCTGACTGGGACAGGCTGATAGCCATAAACCAGGACCTGCTTAAGTTTAGCCAGATGACCCCAGAGAAGACTTCAGCAGCTACAAAGTCCACAGCAGCAACCCCCAAATCCAGCCTCTGAGACCCTAACCACGCTGCCATAACCAACCTGCATGTGAGGTTGCCCCGGCTGCAAACCCCTGGCAAGATGCTCCATGTCAGTACCATTAAAGCAGGCAGCTGGAAATCCCCTCTTCTTCCCTGTGAGGCTATTGGCCAGCATATAGTTCCCTTCCCCATTTGGGCCGCATGTGCACATGGGGAGAACAGCCTGGCTCCATACAACAGCCCCAACCACTGTCTGCTCTGACAGGTTAATTAAAGTAGCATATGTGCAGGCCTTGGCTGCTCCATGCCTCTCAAATCCAGGACAGAGGCTTATGCAGCTTCATTTCTCAACTGTTTTGACTCTACCACCGCAGACCTTTTGTCCACATGGTTACAACAAACTCCAGTGTACTCTTCCTTGCAGCAAAGGTTGAAGTCTCAAGCAGAGTCTTTCTCTTCTCCCTGGAGCTACTGATGTGTAAAGGGAAGGGATAGGCTCTTGGGGCTCATTCCTGCTGGACTCAGAGGTGCAAAACTTGTGCAAGTTTGATTTTAAAAGTCTCAGAGCCCTTCCTTGTGAGCGACCTGCAGCCAGTGAGCCATATGGCCAGGTTGTTCCAGGCTCTGGCTCCCAGTCCCGCAACCCATCCTTCACTGCCTCCTTCCTGTACTGCTCAGGACTTCCTCTTGCTGCTTATGAGTTAGATATTCCTGTTTGGTCATACCTACAGACACCTTACTGATCACACGTGGAGCATCCATGGAGAAGCAAATGTCAGACTTAAATGTTGTGAACTCCTGTCGGAAGCCTGCTCGGTCCCCTGCCAACTTGCGCAAGGAATAAAGATGAGGCATCTCAAACAAAACTGCCCCTCTGATACACACCATCATCTGATGATGTGATGTAGTACCCCCAGCCTGAATTGTCAGGTCTGATAGCTAGGGGCAATCTATTTTCTTCTGAGGGTCTGGTGTTGGCTCTGGTGGAGGCAGGACAAAGTCTGCAGTGCAGTGTCCCAGCACAGGTAACACTCAGACTCTTTCCAGGGATGGGCTGAAATCACAAGGCTGCATAGCAGAGAGCTCAATCAGCACCTTTTTATTAATACACATCATAAATAAAGAAATAAATAAAGGCAAGACACCTCATTCTAATGGGGAAATACAAATTAAATACGGCGCAACATTTGCTAAGCGATGTACAAGCAGGAGGTAAATTTGCAAGACCAGGACCCCTTGCCATGGGGAAGCCAACCCAGGCACGATGCTGCAAGCAGTGTCAACCAGGCCAAGGCACCAAATACTGGCATGGCCTTTAATTGACACTGTTCCCCCACCTTGATGGGCAGGTAAAGATCCCCACTTCAACGGGTGGCATAAACATGGCAAGGAAGTAGTTGACTGGTATTGCCTTTACTGAGGACTCCAGGACCCCTAGCAGCCCCTTGTGTTTGTGCACATCACTTGTCCTCTCCCACCCCACACCATGGCACTGCTCAGCAAGACCAGAAACACTATGTCAACAAGAACACCACCCCTCCCTCCCTGGCTCCCTAGCTCCCTCTGGGAGTATCCCCCTATCTACTTGCTGGAAGCACTG
>VWZO01021667.1:0-13543 GCA_013396975.1 Bucco capensis | reverse complement strand
GCATTACCAGCAGGTCAAGGGAGGTGATCCTTCCTCTCTACTCAGGCCTGGTGAGGCTTCACCTGGACTATTCTGTTTAGTTCTGAGCTCCTCAGTACAAGAGAGGAAAGGCCAAAGGAGAGGGGGGTAAGAGGGCACCTTATTAATGTATTTACTTATCTGAAGGGAGGGTGTCAAGAGGATGGTGCCATGCTCTTCTCAAGGGTACCTAGCAACATGAGGAAGAGCTTCACTGTGAGAGTGACTAAGCACTGGAACAGGCAGCCCAGAGAGTTTGTCGAATCTGGTTCTCTGGAGATACTCAAAAACTGTCTTAACATAATCCTGAATAATGTACTCTAGAGGACCCTGTTAGAGCAGGGGGGTTGGACCAGATGACCTCTGGTGGTCCCTCCCTGCTTAACCATTCCATAATTCTGTGAATCTGTGAAAAAATGCATCTTCTTTTGGGAAATTGGGAAATTTAAAAAAAACAGGCATTAGGAAGGGAACTATGCACATTAAGTGTGAGATGTTGAACCAAGAGGAAGGCAGGGGAATCGTGGCCAGCAGGTCAAGGGAAGTGATCCTCCTACTCTGCTCTGCAGTGGTGAGAGTCCACCTGGTGTACTGTGTTCAGCTCTGGGCACCCTAGCATAAGATATGGACCTGTTCGAGCAGGTCCAGAGGAGGACTACAAAATTATTAGAGGGAAGGTGCACCTCCCGTGTGAGGACAAGCTGAGAAAGTTGGGGTTGTTCAGTCTGGAGAAGAGAAGGCTGCATGGGGACATTACGGCAGACTTCCAGTACTTAAAGCGGGCATACAGTAAAGATGAGGAGGGACTCTTTATCAGAAATGTAGTGATAGGCAAAGGCATAATATTTTTAAACTGAAGGAAGATGGGTTTAGGTTAGATAGAAGGAAGAAATTCTTTACAGTGAGGATGGTGAGACACGGAACAGGCTGCCCAAATATATTGTGAATGCTGAATCCCTGGCAGTGTTCTAAACTAGGTTGGATGGGGCCTTCAGCAACTTGGTCTAGTGGAAGGTGTACCTGCCTATGGCAGTGGGGTTGGAACTAGATAATCATTAACATCCTTTCCAATCCAAATTTTCTATGGTTCTGTAATTCTTGAAACACTTTAAAAGCCTGAAACAGCAGAAAAAATAAATGTCTAGTGGTTAACCATTTGAACATCCTATTCTGTCATGTTTTCTGATTGTAGGCCAAGCTTCCAAACTAGCAATACTACAGATTAAAACCTCCAAGTAATACTTTTTGTACCTTCCCCATCAAGAAAAGATCAGTAATAAAAATGTTCTTAATTAAAGTCTGTCAAAATTTGTATGTGTTTACATACGATGTAAATCAGGTCATACAAATACTGAAGATTGCTGGAAACTGATGGTAACCTCAGGACAGAGTCTCAAAGCCACTGTCTTCCATCTGGTCCTCAGATCCTACTGTTTCATGTCCTAGATCTTCCCACAGTCTCTTTGTCAGCTGTGAGGCAACAGCTGTGGACTTCTGCTTCTAAGTTACTTCAGACAAAGGGTTTCAGAAAGGATGGTGCTGATAATAAAAGAGGTGCAAGGATTTCACAGCTTTCTGCCACACCAAAATCTCAGATGAAAAACTCAGAGACAGCACGAAGATCCCAGTTTGTGGTCAGTCCTAAAGCAAGTTCAACTTACCCTCTACTAACCAGGGTAAAGGATAATCAAATACACACTCGGTGGCTTCAGGTTCTTGTGATCCCCACAGCAGCCAAATAAGGAGAACATAGTACAGGTTTTCACAGTTCAAAACAATCCCTGTAATTATTTCAGAGTTTGATTGATTTAATAAGAAACAAATTAAAAAAAAAAAAGAAAAAACAACAAACAAAAAAATGAAGCAAACATACAGGTAGCTAGGAGTCCATTCTTGGATACTGCTGTATGAGAGCTACTTAAACGAATGGATAATCAGGACCCTTCTCTCTGCTACTACTCTTAACATCACAGCACATGATGCAGAAGTGATGAAAATCACATTACATCCTGTCTTTCCTTGTCCTGCGAAATCTCAACAGGTACTTATAGAAACCCTATAATAGTTTTACAAAAAAGATTGCACAAATATGTTCCCATTGCCTAGTGTAAATGTATTTTGTCTTACTACTGTGTTTGTCCTAGAACATCTCTCCAATACACTGGAAAATTAAGGGCTAACTAAGCTAAGGAACAGAATGGGTTTTGTGGGCTTGGTTCCAGATTTCAAATGCAAAGATACTGAAACTTCTAATAAAAGCCATGAACACATAATCCTTCCATATTATGAAAGATTTCTACCTAATAAAAGTATGTCATGTGTGGACATTAGTTTCCCTATTTCTTCAAGTTAAAAAAAAAAAAAAGACATAATTTCTTAGCATAATGTAGTGTGTACACTATATAATCACTTTTGAAATGGCATCCTGCAAGTATTTGTGATAAGAAACAAAAAAGAAAGCAAAACGTTACATCCTAAATGTTTTGCAGATATCCCTAAAAAATTCTTTAATTCCTGTGAAAAATCTAATATTGGTATATGTCTCCTTCCTACCCCTACCTCTCTAGCAATCTAATGATGTGTATTGTACTTTGTCTACTGTGTGTACCTTTCATTTTGGTCAAAGCCTTTGATCCTTCACTTTTTAGATATAACGCCATAACCATACTGAAGTAGGTTAATATTGATTGGCAAGTCATATAATTACATCTTCAATAGTAGACTATGTTTTACAGTTGGAAAATATGCACAACCTTGAATATAAAGAAGTCATGCCCTTTCTCTGGGATAAAAGGATCATATCAAATTGGTTCGTTTCCTTGGCAAAATGAAATATAAAACTTCCTCTAACAAAGAACAGTTCCCAAAGGCTTCTGGAGGATGTGTCTTTGACTAGATAATACTGCACCAATGAGAAAATCAAACAAGGCAGAAGTAGAATATTAGGAAATGTTCCCCTTTTAACCTTATTTTGAATTCAGTAGTGTATGGAAAGGATGAAATAAAGGAAAGAAATGGCAATATATTTTTACCAACATTTAGAAAAATGAAGGTTTTTGTGAAAAGTATAAGTTGGTAAATGGAAAGACATGCTGAATCCTCCTAATCAAATATTCTTCACATCAGCTTCTGTTATTTTAATTCAAATCCCTTTAATGGACAATACAATTTAAATTTATTCTTGATTCCCTTAGTCTGGATCAGTGGCAAATTCAGTCTTATTCAAATGCAATACAGCTGGTAAGAGGGCATAAAAAGGAGAGAAAGCAGAAAGACATAAAATTCAGATTTCCACCACAAGAAAGAAGCTTTGGTTTAAACACCTAGTTTAACACTGACATAGCCGTATGCTATAGCAGGCTGTATTTTCTGTCTGGTGGACGTTTCTGATAGGCAGACACATTTCATTTCAGAATATAAATGTGCAAAAAAAGTCATGTACAATGCATAGGCAAGCACTCTGACTCATCAGAAGCAGCAGAAAACGTTCATACAAGGTCATGGACTTTGTGAGGAAGAGCACTTTGGAACTAGAAACATTCCCAGTCTCGAAACAGTATTGTTCTTATTCTTCCACCATTACTGACACCTCTACTGCTTCACCTCAGCTGCTGATGTAGCTACTCAGCATTTCTCTTATTTGGAAACTTTTGTTACTGAGAAACATCACTACTTACGCATAAGGAACCATTGCACCCTTTTCTCTAAGAATAAATTCCAACCTAGCAGTCAGATTAATGGCAAAATAATTACAGAAATAGTATCCACACAAGCTTTTCTCCTGGGCTATCTGTTCATCAGCACTTTCTGTCATAACTACTTCCTCACTGTACCTCTAACATGAGATGATGAAGAATTGATGGAGAGTCCTCTGCATTGTAAGAGCCCTTGAGTGTGGTCATCGTCATTGACTTCAAACAAATATGGGCTTATGAACAAACTGAATTAGTTGCCATATGGACAAACTGAAGCAACTACTGAACAGCAACTAAAATGAAATACAATTTCCTTACAAACAAATCCAGTTACATATGTATATTTTAATGCAAATTTTTTTTTGTGACTTTTTTCCTTAAATAACATAATTATTTTACTATCGTTTATATTAAATATATATGTATAATAAGGTTTTTTTTTAAAACAAGGGGTAGAAGAACTGTGTGTCTTTTAGTTGTTCTTGGGTCATCAGCATATCAAGTAGCAGAAACAAGATGCATGCACTATGTGATATGCTTTTGGACACAGTGGCTGAGTAGAAAAGAAGTTTGTGTCCTGTTAGGAAGTAAATAAGGACCACAAAATAATTTACTAACAAGCTTGGGGAAAAAGGTAGAAAAAGAGACTGTATCTACTATTTTTCTAACCATATTTCCTTGGAATAATTTGAAATAACTATACACAATGTTTCAACATGCTTTACACTTAATTAAGGCACTTAGTATATAGTAAACATGATTCTATTGATTATTAATATTTAACAATGTTTTGTAAGGTTTCTCTCCTACAACTTTATCTAAGATGAACAAGTATGGTTTTAATAATCCACTAGGCTGTATGTAATTAACACAAATATCTGGTTAATGTATTTAACTTAAATATCTATTCAAAAGTCATTTTAAAATGTTATCTTATAAACAATATAACCTTACCACAAAAATGTTCTTATTGTGAAGACTGACTGCTTGTTCTTCCAAATGTTGATTGAGAAAACAGAAAAAAAGGTGAATAGATTAGCCCTTGAGAAGCTAAATCTCTTTCCAGGAGTTCTACTGTATATAATGGATATTATAAACATGTCAGCCTTTTGTGTGTTTTTATATACAACAGACACAAATACACATAATTTTATTTGAAACACATTTAAAAATAAACAAATAAATAAATAAATAAATAAATTTGTCTCCTGCACTAATTCCTGTGATGTTAACACTATGATTTTAAACTTATGTTTAAGAGACAAAATGAAGAAATACTCTCACAGATGTCCAGGAAAAGAAAAATGGTATAGAACATATTTTTTTGTAAACTCTGGATTTTTACAATCCCATCTCTTGCAGCCCTGATTTCTATGAAAGACAGTTTAAGCTCACTTACTGAAGCCTGTCTAATCATTGCGCTTAATAGTTGGAATATGTTATGAGCAATAAAAGGAGTAAATTATATCCAGTCTGAAAGCAGAACTAATTATAAAGTTGTTGCTTGATTAAGGTGTTTATACCAAGAGTATTAACAGGATTAGTTTCAAGCTTTACATCCTGCAGCACAGAATTAATATGCAGGATTTAAACACTCAAATTAATTCAGGTGCACCAAACAATTACATAGAATAAGAACACTCAACTCAGCAAATGGCCACACTAGTCCACCAAGCTGATTTATATTCATGTACTTATTGACCTCTCTGCATGTTCACAAAAGAACTGTTCTAATGCTAATGTATGCTTCCAAGACAGTTTCCATATACCAGTTCTAATCACAGAGGATTTTAGTGAGAAGACAACAATGTGCCTCACACCCAACACTTTACACCAATGAAATATTTAGTGAAGGAAGATGTGGCTCTTTTAAGTCTTTCTGTACACAGTGGTCTAAATTATCAGATAATTTATTATCAGATATCTCAGATACACCTATGAATCACTGACAGTGGGAGAAGCCTCAGAATATGCAACTGAGAGAAGGATCTATTACAGAACATCCTGAGATGCTGTGGACAGAAGAAAATAGAGGAGGAGGAAGAGCTGTAATAGATGCATCTCTAGTGAGCAACTCCTTCTATCTAGGCACACCAAAGCAAAATAGAGCATTAAAATTAAATAGTGTAAGGTGTAAGAATACACTTAAATACACAGTCTTTAAAAAAATAAAGTGGAATTGTTGCTCTATTAAGAGCCCTCAGGTGGATATGTGACCTTGTGGAAAGATGTTTTCAGTGCTGAGCTTGTAAGTAAATAAACAGCTGATTTCAGGAAGAAATCATCTCCCCCACAATCACAAGTAACCTTTATCAAACAAACAAACAAAAACTATTAAGATTGGTCTTATATAACTATCAAAAGGCAAAGACAGCATTGGAAAAAACAAATACAAATCCTACATCCAGTTAAGTTGAGGAACAAAAGTTTTAAGCTACAGAAATAATACTATGTAGGCAGTACTATCTATCCTGTTTGGAGGGGTCACACAGAGATCTTAGCGTTGTGTCAGAGCAATGCTGCCATGCTTTGATTACAAGAGACCAGAAGAATCCCTTCATTGATTCTCCCAAAAACCTGGCATGTCCAGGCTAAGCAAGAATGCCCCCCCTCCCCAGATAACACATAAACCCCTCAGCACAACCTCATGTGTAAGTGACAGTCTGCCACTGAAAAGAGAAGCAAACATCCCTAGGCCTCAAAATCTTTCAACTGATAAACAAAAATGATTTAATCCTGCCATTGCACTTAACCATTTTATGGCCCATGATAAAATTGTATAGTTTTTCAACAGCATCCAAAGAATCAAGTTTCAGGATTTCTCAGTCTGTTCTACGATGAAAAATGCCTGGCCAGCACCAGTTTGCTTGACAGCTTTGGGTCATCTTCAGGTCAAATGCTGCAGTTGCCAAATCATGGGACAACTGATCCACTGAGTAAGTATGTACTCTTCTGAGAGCTTTATTACTCCTGGAAATAAACCTCAAACTTCTCCCCACATTATTCCCTCTTATGCTCTTCCTCCCTATCTGTGAAGAAGATCCATTATGATAATATCAGGGGTTACATTTATTTAAAACGCATTAGTAAGAAACTAATTTTTTAGCTCTATTACAGAGTAGGGAACATTTTTGTTTTAAGCAGCTATGTTTTACATTGTCTTTGTGCTGTTTTGGATTCTTAGTTACCTCCAAAAATTCATCTGAACACTTGGGACTTAGGTTTCCTTTGCACAGCAAATCCAACTTGCTTTGCTCATGGTTGTCCAACAAGTCTCTGCTATTCCTGTCCCACATTGAAGACATCAATCTTTTTTTTATTATTTATTAGAAATTCATCCTCTCATCCTCTGCAAGGTTTGGCTTCTTTGTCTCTTATCAAACAATTCTGTAGTGCTTATGAAGTCCCTTGAGACCATGTGTTATCATTACATAGTGCTCAGTAACCCTCCCAGTCCTCTGAATTACTGAGCTGCATTCAGCCTTCTCTGTTTAATTCAAAACTGAATATGTCATGCACTGTACAGAACAAAATAAGGCAAATGCTAACAGTGCCAACCTTCAGATTATCTCCCATTTTTACTAGTTCATGTTGCTTGCAGATATAGGACAAGCACTACACAAAATTCCCTTCAGGAATCTTCTTTCAATTGTCTTTTGCATTCCCAGGGAGTAACAGCTCTGACAGAGCTTTTAATTGCTCTACTTTTGTGCCTGTGGTAATTTTAAAATTGCTTTTCATTCCTGGTACCATGCACCCCAAAACTGTTCCTTTTCCTTCTTAAGCATTCGAAGGTGTTAAAAGACAAGGTCACAGAGGATAGTTATCCAAGACAGTTATCTCTTGCCCAGACTGAAAGCTGAAGAGATTTTATTTGTAGCCTCAATGTGGTTGGGAGCAAACATATTATCACTCCAGCAAGTTTCATGTAACAGAGGTCTACCTCTAGGTTTGCTTACCCTGGACAAGTCTATGGAGATATCTAATCTCAGTCTTCACCTACCAAAAGAGGAATATAAAAAAGACAGAGCCAGGCCCTTCTACGGCACACACAGAAAAACAATGAGAGGCAATGGTGCTGATCTTCAGTAGCACGACTAATGGGTTAACCAAAAATAAAGAACATATTCTTTCCCATGAGAGAGGTTGACTGAACGCAAGGCTCAGAGAAGATGTAGAGATATTTGAACTCATCTTGACAAGGCCTTAAGAAAATTAGTCCAACTTTGAAGCAGGAGTTTGGGCCAGATGACCTCTAGAAATTCTTCTAAACTTGTTATCCCATAATTAATAATTACATCTCTTCTAGATCAAATATTAATAGCCCTGGTATATCAGAAGTCATCTGGTCTCTTCTCCTGCCATACTCCAGGACCTGTTATACACTTTTCTTTCTAGATATTTGTCATATCTATCCTTAAAGACTAAGGGGAGAAACTCTTCTCCATTTTCATGGAGAAGAGAAGTCGCTCTCCATTCATACAGATTTGCACAACCATACCAACTCTCCCACTGTTTTTATGGTTATTTTCTTTTTTGGTGAAATTTCATCTTCACATCCTTTCTGTAATTAATCAGTGTTTTGTCTGGCTTTAGAAGCAGACCCAGAATTTTGCGGAAGGAAACTCTCTTAGGGATGCTCCATCTGCAGTTACAGCACCAAACTACACAGAAATCTACAGAACTATACTAAAAAGAATAAAAATCCCAACTCTACCATCTATTCCTTTTCCTAATGAAGAGAAGCTCTCTAAACACTCACCTAACTTCATATGCAAAAACATCATCTCACTTTTTGCTGTTCTTTTTTCATAGGCACACCTGCTTAAAGCTCATTTTCTTGGGATCTTTGTGATACAGCTTTGATAATGGTTGCCACAAACACATAGCATAGGGATTTTTATCCTTTTCTCATGTAGATAAATAACTTTCAGAGAGTCAGTTCTATACAGATAGGTCTGTGGAGCCTGATCAGATACATGCCAGAGTCCTGAGCGAACTAGCTAACAGATGCCAAGCCACTCTCCATGATGTTTTAAAAGTCGGGTGAAATCCCACCCATTTTTAAAAAGGATAAAAGGAGGACTCTGTAAGGCCTTTGACAGAAGAAGAAAGTCCTGCTTAACAAACTTGATTTCCTTTTACAGCAACCTTACCTACTGGGTCCACAAAGGGATATGCTGATGTAATCTTTTTGGTTTTCAGTTCACCTGGGAAGGGGCAACACAGGATGTGCATACAGACTGCAGAATGAGGGGCTGGAATGAATAGCATCCAGAGGATGGTCACAAAGATGGTAAAAGGTTTAGAGGGGAAGCAGAAAGAGGAACAACTGAAGTCACTTGGTTTCATCAGCCTAAGGAAGAGGAGAGTGAGGGGACACCACATCGCACTCTATAAATTCCTCACAAGGGGAAGTGGAGAAGCAGGATCTGATCTCTTCTTTCTGGTGACCAGAGGGAAAAGCATGACGTTCTGCCTGGGTAGGTTTAGGTTAGATATTAGGAAAAGGTTCCTTGGCTGCAGGGTAGTGGAGCACTGGAACAGGCTCCCCAGGGAAGTAGTCATAATGCCAACCCTGTGACTAGATGGTAAATTGCTTCAAGAAATCTAAGCAATATTGTCACAGTCTCAGGCTTCAGTTCTTCTTGCTTTTCTTTCTTGAAAGAAATTTTCATTTTATTCCTCAAATATCAACTGCATCTTAGATTCAGTAAGGATCTGGCAAAAATAAGGTTAGATATTTTGACAACAGGTCCCTTGCGGAAGCCAGATATTGTTGAGTTTACTGATTTGTGAAGAACATAGTTTTGAGGTTTGGAGGCACATGTAGGAAATTAATATCAATATTTTTCCTGTGTGACTGTTTTCCAACACACTCAAGTAATTCTTAAGATGACTTTGCCACGTATATAAACCAGAAGTCTTTGTTCTGCTAATACACAGTGGAATGCAGTGTGTTGTGACAACTCATGATAGAAAGAGACCTGTCACCACTGTCACAGCCCTGTTTCTATCAATGACGTAGATGGATTAAGGAAACACTCAAATTCTCCAGCACAAACAGGTAAAAGTGTGGAAGAGCCATATTCCCAGGAAATATGTAAAATTCATCCACTTAATTGACAGCTGGAAGCTGCATGCTGCCTGATAGGTGAAAGCCTTATGAGTCTGAGAATGATGTTTGCTCTATCATTAGGATCTGTCTGAGTAACACTACCCCGATGTCCAACCTAAGCAGAAACTGCTTAGCTTATCTCTTCATTCTTTTATCTATAAATAAATTTATATTTACAAGGGAACTCTGTCATCTGTCTTCAGATGCATCAGCGCATCAGCCCACAGAGCTTTGGAAAATACAGAAGAAAGACTTTTTCTTTAGCTACTATTAAAAACTTATACGTCATCTGAAGAAAGCATCTTATGAGTTTTCGGCTATATGGGCAGTCTAGGGCTTTTCATTTATTGCTTCTTTTTCTTTTTTCCCCAATCCCTCTTCTTTTAGAAATCGGTATCTTCATATGTATATACAGATAGACTTCTCTTACTCAATAATGCACTTCTGTCAATGGGACTAGTCAAATATTTATTCTCACAAAATTGAATTCTCTGAGGATTAACTCTCTGGTATTACCAAATTTTCCCATTTTAAAGATTGTTCAAACGTGTGGGCAAGGGATGTTACTCTTTCTAAAAGTTATTCACTGCTCATTCCATACTTTCTTTAAAAACCTTTCCTGTTTTTTTTACAGAAAAAATGAAGAGGCTGTCATTCTTGTTTCCCCTTTCTCCAGAAGCTAGGATTATGTATTGATTAAGCTTCCCTTTACTCACCTCTGGTTGTACATTCACTTTAACTGGACTCATGGAAGCTTTTTCCTAACTTCACCGCTTTTATGCATCTCCTGTGTTAGCATAAGTTCTTGTACTGAACTTCATCATTTATGACCACTAATACATCAAGAAGAAAACCTTGACATATTTGAAAGAAGTAGGACAACTACATACATAGAAATGATGGACAGATCAACATCTATTTATAATAGAAGTCTTCTAAACAACTGCTGAAATATCTCTTAAAATTCCTATACAAATAATTCATTATTAAGAATTCCACCATAGAATAAAATAGAATCTTACTAGATGATTTATTTTCTCAAAACATTCTATTCTTATTATTGTTATATCAGTTTATTTGAAGAAAATGATAGCCTAGACAAGAGATGCACTTGTGCAGTCTCATGTTCACTTCTGGGAAGGAAGAACAGTCTAAAATATGCTGTAATCAGAACAGATTTAAATATTTAAAATTTTATGTATCAACCCTGGATCTTGCTCACAAATAGCAGATGATTTCGATTTAGTTAGTTAGTTATTAAGAGCAGAACTCCAGTGAAGAAGATATTTTTAATATGTGGTTCTTAAAAGCTTTCAATGTCTGAAAAGAATGAAATAGGTGGAAGAAAGAACAAAAATCTTAAATAATTTAAATAATATCTGCAGCAGATATATTATTCTTAAACAAAAGATAGCAAAATTTTAGGGTTATTTCCTCTGTGAATTTATTTAGCATTTCTGATACACAGCAATTGGATCTCAGTGGGAAGAGTGAAGCTCTCAACCTACCTATATATCAGGCATGATGTTAACTATGGTAATCCAAAAGTCACTGTGCTCCCATATACACCTACGCCTTTGCACTGACCTAAACAGACCCTCTATCCTTAACTAAAAGTATACTGCTTGAAATAACTTTTGAGCAGTGAATTTAACTGAGATTTGACTCCAGATCACAAGTCAAACTGCTTTCAGGTGGAAATGCCTTTTACCCTTAAGCTGTTACCAATGTGTTCAAGTAACTTTGACTTTAAAGAAACAAGCCCTATAAGTATAGACTTCTTTAACTGGAGTGTCATTTTTCATCCTCACAATTTCAATCACATTTTTCTCAATCTGAGACAAAACACTAATGTAAGGAGAAGCCAAGGCAAAATACTAAGCTATTTGGATTCTCATCTTATCTACATAAATGTGCTGTGCTCCCTGGAGTTCTCACCCTTTCCAGCTTGTGGAACTCACCATATAAGAGATATGTGAATGCGGTTTTCTGTTGTTCAAAGATTTCCTGTGTATAAGCTGCTAGAAAATTCCCAGTTTTGACCATTCATTCCAAATTTCCAACTAAAAGTTGGCTATGTCACCAATCTCTCTCCTTTTATGGGCGAAGAAACAGGTAAAGGACATATGCTAAACAGGTTTTGTGGTTTTATTTTCTGAGATGTTGCACTGACTAGGTCTTCAAGGCACCAGGAAGTTGCATCCAATATTTCTACTTTTCTAGAAGAAGTATCTCAAAACTGAGAACAATTATGGGGGAAAACCCAAACGTGAGGCCTCTCCTCTTCCACAGAAAAGGAAGGAAATAGAACAAATCACATGCACACCCAGGGAAGAAGTGATAAAGAATAACTTTTACAAAGAAAAAACAGTGAATACAGAATTGGTAAACCTCCCAGCCCCCTTCCAAGCTGCACCGGAAAATGGTGGCTCGCACCTCCTCCACACCTGCAAGAAACCTCCAGAAATACAGTCCAGATGTGGTGAAGTGGAGGAATGACGGGCTGGGGTGAGCTGGGATGGTAGACGGTAAATGAGGTACTGAAGGGATGGGATGGATAGCATTGGAATGAAGAGAGACCGTGCAACACTGCTCCCTATCAAGATGGAGGATCTTCTCTCTCCTGCCAAGATGGAGATGCTCCTTCCCCAAAGTGTCTGAGAGAGATTTGCACCATCGCTCGAGATTTATAGAGTTCATCATGTTGTGCACGTGACAAACTTCCACTTCCACAAACTTCATTTGCCCTGCACATCTCCACTCCAGGGCTGTGTGGGGCTGGGTCTGAGTGGCTTCTACTGTCACTCACCACTGCACTTTTGTGCTGCTCCTGGCAGCTCTGTGCTGGTGGGATGGGGTCACAGGCTGCTGCAGCTGCGGCTGGGGCTGGCAGGTCTGTCGCTGGGGAACTGCTCCTTGTATTGGCCCACCCCATCTGTGCAGAGCCATGACGTGCCACTGCGCTCTTCCACTGTGCGCCCACCACAGCCACTACCACGGCTGTAGCTGCTGACCCCGGAGAAGGGGATGGAGTTAGTTCTGCATGGTTTTAGTGCCAGCCGGGTGGGAGAAGGGGCAACCGCCACCCAGCTGCGTGGTAAAGTCCCTATGACCCCCTATCCTAGTTCAAAGCCAAACCCAACTCAGGGGGAGAAGGACGGGAATGAAAGATGGGATACAAAAAGCTTCCTTTTTGAGTACCCCACAACATTAAGAAGTAAGCATTCTAGAGCTGGACATAGTACTCCAGGTGAAGTCTTACCAGAAAAAAGCAGAAGGGCAGAATCATCTCCCTCAACCTTCTGGCTGTGCTTCTGTTGATGCAGCCCAGGACACAATGGGCCTTCAGAGCTGCAAGTGCACATTGCCAGCTAATGTCCAGCTTTTCTTCCTCCAAGATGCCCAAGTACTTCCCCACAGGGCTGCTCTCAGTCAGAGCAGTGATGTAGATGAAACCTTCCACAAGCAATTGGGAGAGATCTCACGGTCACATGAGTTGTTCTTGTTGGAGACTTTAACCTGTCAGATATCTGTTGGAACTACAACACAGCAGAGAAGGACCAAGGTTCCTGGAATGTGTAGAGAATAACTTCCTCACACAGCTGGTAAATGAACCGACAAGGGAGGGTGCCCTGCTGGACCTACTGTTCATGAACAGAGAAGGTCTTGTGGATGATGGAAGCCGTCTAGGCAACAACGATCATGAAATTAT
>VWZO01021650.1:9223-21354 GCA_013396975.1 Bucco capensis | reverse complement strand
ACTTAGGGACATAGTTTAGTGGCATGATAGTGATAGGTAGCTGATTGGACTCAATGATCTTAGAGGTCTCTCTTCTGACCTTAATGATTCCATGATTCTACAACATATATCTCAGTCCTTCTTCTGTTGTGTCTACTTTCTTTTAAACTCTGATTCTTTAGTGTTAGACTATGAAAAGCAAATGGTTTGATTGAATACGTGTGATGGTTTCAAAATGAGAGGCCAGATTGTTTTACATAGTAATACCTATTAATTTCAAGTTTACATTGTTGGCTTTTGGGACAGTTTTTTTAAAGTTGTTGTGGTTTGGGCTTCCACAGGTGACATCAAAGCAACCACAAAAGCCTTGCTGACTCTACCTCTGTCCAGTGAGATGGGGAAGAGAAAATACAACAAAAGATATGAGAGTTGAGACAAAGTTCTGGGAGGACTCACTCGCCAATTATGGTCACAGGCAAAAGACAGACTAGACTCGGGGAAATAAAATCAGTTTAATTTAAACAAAACCATCACCAATACAGCAATTGAGTCAGAGTAGGACAGTGATAAATACAAACAAAATCTCAAATACAGAGCTTCCCCTCACCTCTCCCTTCCTCCTAGACTTTGCTCTGCTACCTCCTTTCCTCTGGCAGCACAAGGGGGTATGGAATGGGGGTTGTGATCTGTCCCAGTTCATTCCATGTTCCTGCCTCTCCTTCCACTTCAAGAGGAAAACTCCTTACAGTCCTCCTCTGGGGCAGTATGGTGTCTCTCTGATGGGAGACAGTCCCCCATAGACTTCTGTCACCAACATGTCTCTCTTCCATGAGTCTTCTCTTGGAGTCATGGACTTCTTTGGGAGTAATCCTCTGCTCCAGTGTGGGTCCCTTCTTGGGCCGCAGATGGGATTCTTCTCCACTGTTGTTCTCTAAGGGCTGCAAGGGCTCAGCCTGCCATCTGGCTGCTCCAGCATGCCTCCCTCACTTCTTCCTTGGTCAGAGGCAACTCTGACATTAACGCTGGGACAGCTTTCCTGAAGCTTTTTACAGAAGCTGTGAAGCTACTTCCCCAGCTACCAAAACCCTGCCAGGCACTAATCTGACACAAAAGTGCTGAGTTTAATATGTATTTAATATGATCCTGTCTGCCTTCCTCTTAAGGTTAGGGAAAGTGAAAAGGTTAGTGAGATTTCCCATAATTCAGGCAATTGGTAAGCATTTTTATTTACTTGCTAAGAAAAGGTCCAGTTAGAGAAAAAACACTCACCTGAACATGGGAGTTAGAGAGAAAGGGAGCAGAAGACATAGGCCCTTCAGGTTTTATTAGAGAGCGGTGTGGGTAATATACTGTGAGTATCTATGTTTTCTTTAGGACATGTTAGGTATTCTGTTTTCTGAGTGCGAAGTTAGGATATCTATTTACTAGATTTTTTCCCCTCCTCAGAGTCCCTAGAGTTTTCTTCTATGATTCTATTATTAGGTCTATGCATAATAAAGTTATAAAAGTCTGAGGAAAAAAACAAACTCAAAACCCAGAGTTAACATTCAGTTGTGGATTTTGGATTTCCTTAGTTTGATTTTACGGATATCAAAACTGTCGTGTGAGTGTATCATATGATAGCAATTAACAGCCCTATAGAATCATAGTATCATTTGGGCTGGAAGAGACCTCTAGAGGTCATCTAGTCCAACCCCCCTGCAGTGGGCAGGGACATCCCCAACTAGATCAGGTTGCTCAGAGCCCTGTCAAGCCTCAGCTTGAATACCTCCAACAATGGGGTCTCAACTACCTCCCTGGGCAACCTGTTCCAGTATTCCACCACCCTCATGGTGAGAAACCTTTTCCTAATATCCAGTCTACATCTACTCTTCTCTGATTTAAAACCATTGTCCCTTGTCCTTTCACTACAGGCCTTTGTAAACAGGCCCTCTCCAGCCCTCTTGTAGGTTCCCTTTGGGTACTAAAAAGTCACTATTAGGTCTCCCCGAAGACTTCTCTTCTCCAGGCTGAACAATACCAGCATCCTCAGCCTGTCTTCGTAGGAGAGATGTTCCAGCCCCATGATCATTTTCGTGGCCCTTCTCTGGACCTCCTCCATCAGTTCCATGTCCTTTCTGTGTTGAGGGCTCGAGAGCTGGACACAGTATTCTAGATGAGGTTGCACCAGAGCAGAGTAAAGTGGCAGAATCACATCTCTGGATCTGCTGGTCACGCTTCTTTTGATGCAGCCCAGGATGCGATCGGCCTTCTGGGCTGTCAGCATACACTGTTTGTGATGCTGTCAGGTACAACTGATATTGAATATACTAAAGAATACAGGGAAGTGAATGAGAGTGGGATAATCTGGTAGTGTATTATTGACTTCAGTTACTGACATCCTGAACTGTGTATTTTTCCTAAAGCAGCTGAGCATTTCTTTCAGTTGTCTTAGACTGCAAATATTGACCACTCCCGTAAATTTCCCAAGGCTGTAATTCTTTCCTTTGATAAAATGTTTTGTGTGTGTGTGTAAAGCAACTCTTTTACACTGCGTTCTTAGTCAGACCCTTTTCTAGCATCCCCAATTGGTTTTGAGTTAATTGAACTGACTTTGAAACCATGGAAACCTCTCTCATCTCTGATATGTCTGTTGAATGGAATCCTTAGTAGGTATCTCATCCAATAGAGGTTCAAATTAAATGCCTCAAATCAAGTTTGAAAGGACTTAAGAGATATTTAGAAATTTATAACAGGAAAAAAGTGACTCTCTGGAATTCAATTCATACTATACATAATGCATAGTTAATGTATAATACAAGACAAACTCTTCTTACATTGAAGAAGCAATATTTTGTTCTTTACTTTGTATATGTCCTGGTATCTTTATGATACAGAGCACTTGCACAGTTAATATTTTAGCTAATAGGATGTCAGAAATTGTGTTAGGTATGATGTCAATATAGCTTTAGTCCGCATGCCTTTTCTGCTTTGTTTTGTTTGGCATCCCTTTCAAACAGAAAGTGAAAATGTGCTCTGGGTCTAACAACATTTGCAAAACCGTTTTCTTGAACACTCCTGGAGAAAGGGTCATAAATTTATCTAAACTAAGTGAAATTCCATGATTTTTTTTTTTTTTAATTATTTTCATCACCATCAAAATTACACTCTCTTTTTTTGTTCCAGAATCGAATGGAAGAAAGCAAAGCACTCTTTAGGACAATTATCACATATCCGTGGTTCCAGAACTCTTCAGTCATTCTGTTCTTAAATAAAAAAGATCTCCTAGAGGAGAAAATTATGTACTCCCATCTAGTTGATTATTTTCCAGAGTATGATGGTAAGTATAACTACATAAGAGCAATGCTCTATTTACACTTCAGTAGTGACACACTGTAATAGCCTTTTCCAAATGCTAGATAGATAGATAGATCTTCCCATATATCTTGCTCTATAAAAAAAGTGCTTTGCAATTTTTAATAATTAAATTTTTAAAAAGGATTGAGTTCTTGTGTGGTTGTTTTAGACTACTAGGATTTCATTCTATAACGAAATTAATTGTGGGTAGGATGGCAGAACTTTTCATGGGAAACTGTTGACTTTTAGACGAGTATTTTCATATTCTCAGTGAACTACATTCTGTCCTTCCTAAGTTAGGATGAGGATTTAAACATAGATATAAAAGCTAAAAAGAAATAAAAATGCATTCATTACTTTTACTCATTATCTCACATGCTCTTTTGTTTTTTTTCTCTGTTTCTTTGGTCTGGTTTCGTGTAAGGCTGATTATCTGAGGGCAAGTGTCATTAGCTCTCTGTGGCACTCAGAGAAACGAATATCATGTCTTCCACCCTTTTATTGTACCTCTTTTTTTCCTTTATTTTACTTACATTGTGCTTGTCCATTAAAAAAAAATGTGGATTGTACAGCTGTTTCTACTGAAACTGTACTAGTTTTTCTGAGGTAAAAAACTAAGTATATTGAGCTAACTGCATGGAGTCCTTGGTAACAAAGAAAAGTCACACTCATAATATGAGATATGAAGAAATACTCCTGTTTTTAAAAGAGAAAATCTGTTTTGTCCCCCTAGGGAGGGAACAACAGATTTGAAGTTGAATAAATGGTTAAATCTCTCATGTTCAAACATGAAAAATAATAATAAGAAAAATTTACATTTTGTTGTCACTTAAAGGGGAATGAAACAGTGAACAGACTGCAAGATCAGACTGTTATGAGTTGATCTAAGTTTAGTTTTGTAATGCTTTGGAGAAGAGAATGGGCAGTTGAATAGTAATATACTCATTCTTTCAAGGTTGCTTTGTATGGCAAATTCCCTAGATGACATCCTGAAGGTGAGGAGATTCTACAGTCTGCTCTGTTCTCACCACAAGTGACAATAAAGCCTGTATTAAATGCTTGTCCAGAAAAAAACAGACAAAACTCAGCTGTTCAGCTGAGAGAAATCCTGTTTCTCTTGTCCTTTACCGCTGGTGAGGCAAAAAAAGATCATGGAGAGAAAGGGCTACTAGAGTCAAGACCTCGAAGTGTTCAAGAAACTTTGTCTTTTAATTCTGCAGGTCTTGCTGGACATGACTCCATAGACAAGGATATGGTTTGATTTGTTCTGGTGGCAGTGTGTGGTCTGTGGCTTTCAGAGAGGCCATGTGGTCCCCTCTTCTGCCCAGCACAATGAGGATGTGGGAGGTGGGAATATCTAATTAAGAAGTCAGAATTAGGTATTTTTCAGCTGAATCACTCCCCATTTATTTTCCTTCACAATTAGGAAAGTAGCTAGCCAGTATGGCAAATTGAACTGATCAAATTAATCTAAGCAGTTCTGCTGCACTATGTATTGTAACAGCATTGGAAGGGAGACATGCTCAGAGGTCAGTGTACCCATAGCATGAAGACATCCATGCATTGTTGGTACTAGAAAACAGACAGATTGGAATGAAAAGCTGGGAGAGGCAGAGAGGGCAAAGACAAAAAGGGCAGAAAAAGAAGAGAAAAATATTGATGTAGTACTTTGTACATAATTCTTGCACAAACCATGTTAAGACAGTCTTTGAAAACTGCTGATTAGGTGGCAGAGGACAAGAAACCTACTGATTTATAAGGCAGTTCTTTTCCAAGTCTCCATGTTATTTAGATCACAACCACCCTGCAGTCTAAATTTAACAGTGACTCATTCTTTCTTTTCCTAAGTTCCTGAGGTCACAAACATTCTAGCTGCAGTTTTACATACTTGAACGTCAGTCAAACAAAAATATGAATTACATGATAGTCAGCAGAGATGTTGTTAGGTAAGCAAATTTAGATACAAGCTGTGATTAGTGCTGTAGATTTTGAGTAAGCACTGTTTCTAGCTACCATGAAACTGTTCAATAAAATTCTAGGGAGATGTTTAAAACAGTAAGTGGTTTATTGTAAAGAAATCATTTTGAAAATCTTAGAGTTTTCTTCAGAAATACTGCAGATTTGTTTGTGATAGTGTGAGACTTATTGTTTCTGCTGGTTTCTGTAGAGTCTGGATGATCAATCCAAAAGCTAGAGCCTGTTGTGTTTTAGAAGCAGTAGAAGGGTTAAATAGCCCTCTGTCCTGCTTCATAGAACTTGGGATCTGTTTACCTTCCAACCCAACCTATTCTATGATTCTACATCCCTAAATGTCAGGAAATTTGCCATCCGTTATATATGTATGTACATACGTATATTTACATAGATGTTTATGTGCATACACCCATGTATTGCAGAATCTTGCTCCTCTTCCACATGGATTTGCGGCACACCAGAAACTAAGTGATTTCTCTTCCATATATTCCCCACCTAAATTTTATAGAGTTATCCAAATTGGAAATGTTAGCAGTTGTAAACTTGAACTATTAAAAATAAGGTTTATTTTCCAATTTTCCTACCAGGAAGAAAATTAGTCAATATATGGTACTGTTGATAAGTCAGTAAGTTCCCTGTCTTCTCTTAGATGAGGACCACAGACTGAGCCTTTCTTGCTTTCTGTTAAAGAAGTTGAAATATTGAATTGACATTAAGAACACTGACTTCTTTGTTTAATTATCAGGACCACAGCGGGATGCACAAGCGGCACGAGAGTTCATCTTGAAGATGTTCGTAGACCTGAATCCAGACAGTGACAAAATTATCTACTCCCACTTCACATGCGCTACAGACACAGAGAATATCCGCTTCGTCTTTGCTGCTGTCAAGGACACTATCTTACAGTTAAACCTGAAGGAGTACAACCTGGTCTAACTGTGCCTAGGAGGCCCTCCAACTCTGTGTGATTGGAGATGTACAAGAGGGACTGTATTAGCTGTGAAAACAATTTGCGTAGTACTAATTTATTGCTGGCCTGGACTCTGTGAATGTCCACAGAGTTTGTAGTTAATATTATGATTTTATTTAAAATTTATTGAGGGAAAACAAAAGATGCTGAAGTACATTCACAGCACATTTCCTCATTTTTTAGGCAAAACTTAATGTGTTTTAAATTCTCAGTTGCGCATTTACAAAGGATAGCAGTTTTTTGCTATTGAAGCAAAATCAAGTTGGTTTCCTCTTTCCCTGACCTTTTCTCTCTCCCTTCTTCCCCTCTCTCCATATCTTTTACAAGGTACAATTGCCTTTTTCCCAGTTGCATACCTGGGTGAAATATATTCTGTTGAGTGATTTGGTCAGGAAAATACTATCATCTAAGTCATCAGTCATTCTGATTTTACAGTATGTATTTTATCTTGAAGTATCAGAAGTATTGATACTGTGATTTTTAAATTCTTGAGATATGTGTCTTCATTCTGTCTTCACTTTTGAGACTAGTATATTGGGATTGCAAAACAGAATTACAGTTGTCTAAGGATAGTAAATTTAATTGTATTTCCACAATTTAGAAAGGTGCACTGAAGACAGTAATGAAATAATTAAGACACAACCTGGGATGTACGTGGACTATGTTAGAATCTCTTTTTAATTGCCATGTGCCATTTTTTTTCTCTTCTTTTATTCACAAATGCCAAATAGAAATGTCATAGACACTACATTTTCCCCAGTGGCTACAGCCTGAAACGGTGGGGCTTTTTCAGTTGTATGGGGTTTTTTTTCTTAAGTTAGAGCTTTTATAAGTGTTCTTTTTCCACAGTAGAAAAATTATTTTTATTGTATAAAATTAATGTTGCTAAATCTGGCTTTTTATAAAACCAATGCTGTTGCAACATAAGATACTGATTGAAATATGAAACTGATGGGTTGGGAACTGTCCTGACTGAGTCAACTGCCAAATGATAAACACAGTTTCAGCTCATATGTTCCCTTTTTTAGAAGGTGTTCCATTTTCTAATGCCAAAACCAACAGTGTGAGTGAATAGGCTGAGGTGCATCATGCATATGCATTGGTCTACTAATTCAGAGACAGTTTAAATGGCATGAGATTGTTTTCTGTAATAATATCAAGGCACCTTTAGTTGTACAACAAGATGTTATTGATGAGAAATCACTTTCAGGAACTTTTCTTAATAAGGTTGCTTGTAAACTAACTGATTTTCATACATTTGATAGGCTTTCATGCAAAATAGCCTCTCTCGATGTTCGTTTAGAAGGATTTATTAATGTAAACGAAACAGTGAGAAAATAATTCGTGAAATTTAAATGTGCAGTTTTTTTAACAGCAAAATGCAGCACACGTTGATGAGCCTTTATTCTGCAGCTTAGGTTGAAAAGTGTTTTTTGGCCAGGTGCATGATTGCTAGCAAGCTACAGAAAACTCAGACAAAAAATTCGATTGATTATTTGCAATGCCAAGTAGCACTAGAGTGCACTTAAGACATAAATTGTTAAGCAGCATATGGGAGGTGGAAAAAAGAATGGCTTATTAGTTGATTACAAAAGTTAACAATAAATACCAATGAGGCGTTTTTCATCCTTAACCCTCCCAACTCCAAAACAATTACCAGAACCGTTGCTATTTTTTGCTCCCTCTTAAAAATACCTTGTAATTTAAAACTGGTTGTAGGTATAGTGCAATTATGAATGCTATAATCATTGTACATACATCTATATATATATATGGCAGCATCCATATTGGCTTTGTAATCATTAATTTTTGGCAAATTGAATGTGCTGTATTGATATGTATCTATGTAATTGTATTGTATGTCTTATAGCTAATTCACATTTTAAATAATGTTATTTTATTTACTTTTTTAAGAGAGAAGAATGTAAATTTTGTCAGTTTATTTCTGACTAGGGATTTGTTCCTGTTCTTTATTTACAAAACAAAAAAAATACTATAGCACAGAGCGGTACTAGCATCGTGCTGTATAAAATCATTTGCACATTCCTGAGAAGTAAATTTGAGACACCAGACAGAGGCCATTCACATTTAGAATAGTGCTTAAATCTCATCAGGACTTTATACAGGTGTAGAAACCAATCTTATTGGAAGAGCTTATGCTGTTACGTCTAGGATTGGAAAATAAGCTTTTAAATATAAAATTTAATTTATATTTTGCAGATTCATTTTAGGTTGCTTTTCTAATAGTAAATTTGGAGATATTTCAAACCATTTTGCAAAAGTACTAATGAGTATATGCTGTTGCCCTAAAAACACAGTGAAAAATTATGGAACATCAGATCAATCAAAGTGTGTTTCAGAAATTGCAGAAACCTTAGATTAAAAAACAAAACCAAACAAACAAAAAAGTCACTATTGTTAATTATTTTAAGGAGTTAACGTGTTTTATTTAATAAAGCTAAAGCAGGTAGATCTAGGTTATAAAAAGTGACACTAACATTTTGAATAGGGGATCAGAGCAGTGACTCTTACATACAGCATAACAGAATTGGTCCTAATCTTCCTGTAAATGCAACAGAGCTGCTGTTTTCACAGTTCCAGTGTTGAAAAAACCCCTTCATTTAACCTGGGAATACATTGCCTGTACTGGATTTAGCAGTATAAATGTAACTAGCCAAAAAAAGAAGGAAAAAAAAAAGGAAAAAAAAACCCAGACAGTGATGTCTAACAAACGTTTGGGGGTGGGGTTTTTTTAATTTGTTTTGTTTTCTCATGGGATATTGGGTGAGGGAGAAGGAAATGTGATTCTGAGTTTTGTGTGTAAACAAAATTTTGCTCGTGCTTTAGAGTTATATTGTAACTGCAGAAGTTTTCAAGAGTGTGTGCCACTGTGCTGCCTTTGGTATATTTTAGGTAAGTTGAACCTGTGGCAATGTTTAGATCATTTGAACATGTTCTGGGGGAAAAAAAAAATCAGCATGCCAGGCAAGCTTTACATGGTTCACCTAAACACAGCAATGCAGTGTGACAGTTTACAAAACCCTTTCCTTTTCAAAGGACACAGCTGTTCCCACTTGCAGTGTATTCCATCATGCTGGTGGTGGTGGTGCTGTTGCTTTAGTTGGTAGTTTCTGCTATGCCTTATAGTGCTTGAGTCCCGAAGTTTGTGCCTCTATAATATGAAGCTGAGGGCAAAAACATCAAGACAGAAACCCTTTCAACTTTGCCAAAATAATGTGATTTCACTGAATGTCATAAGTGGGGAAGGAGGAAAGGAAAACATCTTGGGAACCTATTTATTCTAGATGTTCACTAGCACAAGAAAGCTGTAATACACATTTTACAGAAACCTTAAACTTGCCTTTTTCACAAATTAACTGGCACTGTCCTTCCATGTATAAGATGATGCAGCTCTAAAGGGCAGTTTACTTTTTATAATTCAGACTCTTTTGATTGTCAAGGTGTATGGACTGCAATTTTTAATCACACTGCCACATGATTGTGAATCACTTTTTTGAACTTTGAAAGTGGAAAAGAGACTTTTTATGCTGGATATCAGTCAGAATTGACTGCATGATTTGCGAAAACTCTAAATGGGGGTGGAAAGGGCTGCATATAAAGATATTGCTAGAATCCCAGCCTTTAGTTGTAGGGTGCAGAAGACTTTCAGATTACTCAACTTCATGAGCCTTTCCTTGTTACACATTCTTCACAAAAAAATTGAAATATTAGACGAGAACAAGGGCATGTTAACCCACATAAAAAAAAATTGGCCAATTTATTATGTGTGCTGCTGTTCTTGGAGCTCCATGCATGGTTATCCTGCAGACTATTATTACATTAGTGAACTAATGAAGTGTGCACTGCATATTAACAAGGCCTACAAATGACCTACCTCTAGCTAAGAGACCAGTAAAGTAAATAAGGTTTGGAGAGACCATCATAAATTATGGAATGTAAATGTACTGGTTTAGGTAATTACGTTATTTTAGAAATTCACACTTCTGTAAATACAGTCCCTCTTTTAACATAAACCATAAATTCTAAAGTTTAATACGCTAAACAACTAAAACTTTCTGTCCCTATCCAGTTTGTTAGTTTAGTAGAAATCTTGCAAAATCATATGCTAAAATTAAGAAGAGAAGCCTACTGATAATTCCTCTTTTTGGCTTTTGGTTACCCATAACATTTAGAGTTTTATCAATCAAACCAGAAACATTTCTACATAGTGAACAGTACATTGAGGGTCACTGTTTAGCTAGTTAAGGGGATTTTACTGTAAGTTTCACTCAAGCTTTTTCAAAGTAGACATGCTGCAGGGAAAGAAATAGAGGGAGATCTTGAAGATTGTGTGAAAAACAAAGTCAGCCAGCTCAATCTTACTGTAAATCTATTGGGTTGGATTTCTTTTCCTCAAAATATAGTTTAAGCTCAAGTCTGTTGCTGGATTCCTCATGTATCATGCTGCAGGAAATCCTTATTTGACCAATTTTTGTTTGTTTTTTGTTTTTTATTTTGAGGGGGGTGTGAGATTCATTTTTAAAGTTGCAGTATTTAAAAATAAAGATCCTATTTGCTGTTCTTAAAGTGTCATTTAAATGCATGTATTGTGTGGTGTTTGAGGGTCAGAAATAAGGGNCTGATCAACAATCAGTGAATCTCAAATCTTCATTACTGAAGACATAGAATTTCAGGCCAGTTTCAGAAATGAGTTTTATCTATTGTTTGAATACAGCAAGTAAGATTCGTGGAGTCCAAACAGTTTGCCTAAGCAAGGACTTGAGTAAATGGTTCCTGATTTTTCTTTCCTGTTGCAGACTGTAAGAGGGATCAGTGGGGAAGGATTTATTTTATCTTTATGTCTCAGTGAAGATAATGCCAACAAAAATACAGTGTAAGTGCTGTTATTTAGGTATGTGAAATAGATGTAGAAACTGTATCTGTGTGGTAAGTTGTGCATAGTTGTGATAAAACCTTATGTCACATACAGTGATCATACCACCCTGTTGCCAACTGCTTTGCAGGATACTATCCCAATCACCTAGGAGTTCCAGAGTATTTGTAGACTGCCACAAATCATGCAGTGGCTAGCTCTTTGGGAGTGCATCCGGTACTGCTACCTGGTATCAAGGCAGCTGACCCCCTCCCATAGCTCAATGCCGCCAAAAGGAACTACCCTCCAAGACCTTGTTAGTTCCCAGTTCTCAGCTGCATGGGATTTTCCCTCTTCCTTCCAAGCCATGCCACTTGGCCCACCAATAAACTGAGTGAAAAAAACAACTGATTTTTGCTCTTGCGTGGCTGGTTTAGTAATCTGGTTTCCAGGGATTTCAGACATTTTAGCTAATCAACAGTTCAGACAAGTGCTAAGCTGAGTGGAAGAGAGAAAATTGTGCACTCCCTTCCCTTTAAAACCTTGTCCTGGAGAGTGTGTAGTTTCTAAACCCTCAATTTTATGCACTACATGGACTTTTCGCTGTTGTGGCTTGGAAGGATTGCTCTTCCTGAAAGGCTTGATTGCATTTTTATCATGGGGTGGGGGGGAGGAAGAGGGAGCAGGGACTAGGACAAGGAAAACTCTTCTGCTAAGAATAGTTATAAGAATAACAAGTTCCTGTGTACACAGATTAAACCCAGCTGTAGTCAGACTGAAGTCAACAAGTCACAATGTTAGGCATGGAGAAACGTTAGAATTGATCTTTCATTTGTCTCACAGAAAAAAACCCCACAAAACAAAACAAAAAAAAGAAAGAAATAGTTCAATTTACAGTCAGATCTTTAAAAAAAGTTTTCCATCTTAAGGTATTTACAATGCTGTGGCACTATCTGTGATATTCAAGATTCACTGTGTCCTCCAAGGCACTCCTTCCTT
>VWZO01021639.1:12288-23220 GCA_013396975.1 Bucco capensis | reverse complement strand
CCCTAGCTTCTGGTCAAACCAGGACAATAAGTGAACAGAAGACAGACCTCCCAAACTTTTTAATTAAAAACATTTATTGTAACTTAATGGATGGATATATGTATGTATAAAAGTGCCTATTTCAAAATTTAGCATAAAAAAAACCAACTCTAAAAGTAACACCTGTAACAGCTTGAAAAAATATTGAAGGATTGGAGTGGTTTTGTAGCACAATTAATTATGCAGAATGTAATGGTTGTGGAATTTATCAACTAGGAAATACTTAGCCTGCTTATTAAGCATCCTTGTGATCTCTGTTAGAAAACTGGCTGTGTAGAATTTTTTCCTTGGGTTGAAGAAGAGTGCTTTCGCAGATTTAAGCAGCCCTCTGTATAGTGATAGAACATTAATATTCAATGAAATGGTCAGAGAGGGGTGGCTGATTGCAAAACCTGACTATTTTATTTTTGTCAAGAGTGCTTAGCACCTAAGCATTTGAATATCTCTTGGCAAACAGGTCTCTGTCCATAATGCTGTTCAGTGCCATAATTCTGAAGCAAGTCTCTGTGTGTTCTGTGCTATCTGTGACTCTCTAGATAGCAATCATGGGAATAACTTTCTACCTTCTTGTTTAAAAGATCTTCTATATTGTATCTGCATTTCATTCTCTTATATAAATCAGTCATAGAAGACTTAAATTTATTAATGTCATTGGGTAGCTCTGCTTTGGATCCAAAACTTAACTTGCCTAGCAGCACAGACACACATCACCTTTTTTTTGCTTCTCAGTTTACGTCCTGATTACTCATTCATTAGTGTAGAGTTCAGGAAGGTGGTTTCTCTCTGTCCTACAGAAATCAGTTACTAGATTTCATACATAGAATCATACAGTGGGTTAGGGGACCTTTAAAGATCATCTAGTCCAACCCAGTGTAGGGAGCAGGGAAGATCTCCTGGATGTTACTAGAAGGTCTTACAGTTGTGTTTTGTTTCATGGATAAGGCTAGAAGACAAACTCTCCTGTCACCCACTGCTTCAGCAGGTTATCTACTCAATTAAGTGTCACAAGGGGCTTTGCTCCCCTTACAGAAAAAAGTGTAGACAGTAATTACTGGTTTATATCCTTTTGTTTTTATAAAACTACATGACTGTACCCTAGCTGTATATGCAGTTTTTGTGTAGAGGAAAATACATTCTAAGTTTTGGGTTTAGGACTTAAAAAAAAAAAAAAATCTGGGTTTTTTTCTGCAATTGATCACTTTCCAGGTTGATCATGGTCCCAATTTGGCAATGAATTTAAGCACATGTTTAACAAAAAAAGTTAAGACTGATCTTAATGGAACTTAAACATAGACTTACATCCTTTGCCAACACAATGCCTGAAAGGAAAAGAACTCCCAAAACAAAATACATTTCATGGCTCAACACTGCTCCTCTTAAATGCAATAGAAGTTTCCACTGTACTTCACTGAAGCAGAATAGTTCTCTGAAATTTATATGAGTATAAAAAGAGAAAAAAAACAGAAAAAGAATTAAATATTCTAATCTATATATCAGAACATTTGCACATTCCTGTCACAAATTTTAAGATAACACTTTTTACATTTAACAAGACCTCTATGTTTTGGGGTTTCGTATCTATAATTAACATTTCTTGGCATATCTGCATTCTTGCCATCTTTTTGTAGGGCAGCTCAGGTGTGTTCCAAGTCATTTTTTAAGTTATCCGTTTCAAACTGAAAACGTATTTGCTGAACAGTTTCAAAACCATGTTTTTGTTTTATATGTTTGTCACGGAGGCACACACAGAATGGATAGTAGTTGCTTAATCAAAATGGGGGTTTATTGAACAAGATCAATTGTCACTCCTTGTGACGAATTAAAGTTTGTATTAGTTGGAGATTTTACTGTCTTACAGCCAATTCTTAACCATAAATATTACAGACATTAGACAAGACAAACCTCAATTACACATCTCAGAAGGGAGTGAGGACACTCAATCTGCAGAAGTTTTCCCCAGGCACTGTCCCAATCCTGAGGGAAAGGCTTCCCTGACTGCTGGCAGCTCTGGTGTTCACACAGCTGCTCAGCAGCTTCAACTCCTTCTTTTTATACCTGAGCTGGTGTAAACTTATAGTCAAAACAAGCCCCAGACACTGTCCAAAGCAGGTGGCCAAGCTACCTCTGAAAAGATTCTTGCTGCACCCCCATCCACATTGTTGTCACTCTGGTTTCTGCAGGCCTCAGCTCCTTTGTCTCAAGTGCAGTCTGTTTATGGACTGTTAATATTTCTGTGGAGTGTACATACAAATGCCACAGTGGTCAATAAGTAAGTCAAGAATGTTCCTAGAAACTGGCTTCCTAAGAATGAGTTTTACTATTTTGATGTCTGTTGAGGATATGTTTGTTTGTGTATTTATATAATATTTAATCTTCAGATCATCTAAATGAGTTAGTAGGTTTTTTGAAGCTGCTGGTGTTTCAGTTTTGTTTTACCATCTACCTATTACATCTTGCATATTATTCAATGATACTGAAAGGGAATACAATGAATACTCCACAGTAAAAATCTTATCAATAATCATAACTGCATGCAAGCTTTTGATAGAAAGGGAAGTTGCCTCGTGTATTTGATGGAAGAGGTTTATGTAAGTTTTTGTCAAGTTAATGCTACAGACACATCTGAGGTAGTGATCAAGTGATAAAACTTTTGCATTTTAGCACTGAAAAGTGCAGCATATTTGAAATACAATTTTAGGTTTAGAATTGTAGTTCTGTTTTTTCAATGTATTTGAAAATTTCAACTAAATAAAGAGTTTTGAAACAGCTTTGAAATCTGTTGCTTGGGGAATTTTTTTACCCATTAAATTCAGGTATTTAGTAGCTTCAAAGGTTGTTCTTGGGATCATGAGTCTTATTTCCCCTTAGAATTTAGCACATAACTAAAATAACATATTCTAAAGAAGGCATGAAGAATTATTGTTTGTTGTACAAGTCTGCATTTAATACCTACTGACCAATTGCAGCATTGATTCAGTCTTTGTGAATGTAGTCCATATGTTTAAAAAAAGTAGAAAAATTATTAGTACTTTTCATTAATTTGAAAATAATTTTGCATTTTTCAACACAAAATCTCAAATTGGCAACTGAAGATATATAAAATACACAGTTGTAAGCCTTACAGAAATCAGTGAATTGTGGTTTTTGAGAGGTGCTTAGTATCTTCTAGAGATTGCACTTAAAGATTATTTTTTTCCAAGTTTTTTGTCAGGATTCGATACTATGTGAAGTGTTTTCCTTTCCTTCTTCTACAGGTAAACTATTTCACATTGACTTTGGTTATATTTTGGGTCGAGACCCTAAGCCTCTTCCTCCCCCAATGAAACTGAATAAAGAGATGGTGGAAGGTATGGGAGGCACACAGAGTGAACAGTACCAGGAGTTCCGTAAGCAGTGCTACACAGCCTTTCTCCATCTCCGCAGGTAACAATGCTATTTTTATGCTAAAATGTATTAAACCCACTGTAAAGCAGGAAAGGAGTAAATAAATCCGAAAATAGTTCTGTTGAAAATTCAAAACAAAGGAATGAAAACATCACAGCATTGGTGTAATGTGGAGCTTAAATGTAGCTGACCTTCAATTTTGCTTGTTTAATAAACTTTTTTCGTAACTCCTGTGAAGCACTAGGTTATATCTTGCTTTTTGGATATGTTTTTGCCCTTTAGCAGCTTTTTCTCTGATGATCCTTTTAACTCTTAAGTCATTACTTGTTTGCTGCTTTATCCTCCTCCAGTTTTGATTAGTGATGATAACATTCTTTGGCTTCAAGATAACTCGTACATAAGCTTAGTTGGTTTCAGGTCCTGTGGGTCAAAAATTACTTACTTGTGACAATCTAGTATGTTAGCAATTTCAGTAGATACCCAAAACTGTGAGAGCTAAAACCCCTTTAGGTTGTGTTTATTTACAGATCCACAGATCTCTGATTTAAACTTTGAATCAGCTTCCTTCTTTTCTAGTGACTGTATTCATCAGCTTTGTGTCAGATAGCTCAGCTTTGTCCTGTTTGAACAGAACACAGAAAAGCTCTCTTGGTCTGTCCAGTAGTTGGATTTAGTACATCTTCAATGGAGATGAAAGAATTTAATATCAAGATCACATAATGAAAATCTCCAGATAATATGGGAAAAAATCAGTAATATGAAATGTACCCGTATGGAAAAACAGAGACACAAGCAAAGAGCAAGCGAGCAGAACAACATAAACATGTACCTCAGAAGATACAAAGGACATGATTGCTCTGTGGAAGCAGCCTTTGTTTCTGCCTCCAGCCAGTCTGCTGAATCACCCAGCCATTAAGGCCTTGATGGCCCTTATGGTGGGTGAAGCTGGCTTGCTTTTGTCTGTGTCAGGTAAACATGACACCGGGGTTGGGTTACCTTTTCCCACCTTTCAAACGATGTATTTTGTGAATATTCCATAATAAAGTTGTCTTTGCGGTTACACCCTGAGATGCAGAGTCCATGCTTATTAATCTGATCTCTCACAATGAAAAGTACATGTAAAAAGTACATGTAGTCTGAAAAACTGCGTGTCAGTGATACAAAATAAAAATAGTGCTTGTAGCTGTTCGCTTGTTAAAAGCAGAAAGAGTGAGGAGTTGGTTTATGAACTGACATTACTAAAGGATTAAAAGCAATTAATTAGCACAAAACCATGGCATGTTAGTAGCAAACAACATTAATAAACTTCAGAGAACAATCAGAAAGGATAACATATATTCCATAGTCTAAATTTTACTTAAAACTCTTGTAATACTGTGTTTCTTACTTGTGAAGAAATTGAGTAGCTTGTATTGTTTAGAAGTAGCTGTTTCAATGAAAAGTTATTTTGCATCAGTGAAGGATTATCCATTCCGTTAATTTATGTAATTATTTGCTACAAAGATCATCATTAAGTGTGGAGTACAGCAGTAATTTGGTATAAAACCAAACTGTATATCAAGATGGTTTAATTTCTAATGTCAGATTTTAGTTGTAATTATAGCCTCTCCAGTATTTATTCAGTTTGATAGAAAGTATTTTTAAATGGTTTTGGATAAGTATCTTTAAGGCTTTCAACAAAGATAGCATAGGATACTATTAGTATTATCATAACTTAATTTAAGCAACTACAACTAAAAATAACTATGATTACTTGCTTATTGAAAAAAATAATAATTAGAGAAGGGATGGCTTAGTTCTAACAGTTGTTCATGTTGACACTAACCTGGTCACAGATTCTTCTTCTGGCTAAGTAGTGTGAAATCATAACCTTTGATTGCTAAGATAAAATGCAAACTGTCACCTCTCTCGGTTTCTGTTTTATTCTTTATTTCCCTGGACTATAAACAGTTCTCTGCATCTTTAATGTGCTCTGTCTCAGTGTTGCAGGATTCTTGGTGGAACGGCTATTGCAAAGTAAAAACAAAAACAATTTTAAACTTTCAAGTGGAAAAATGTATTTATTTGTTGTCTTAGGTTTGCAGCAGTTTGCTGTATGATCATTAGTGTGTGTTTTTTCCTTGGCTTTGTGTTTATTTGTTTGGCTTTTTTGAGGTGGGGGAAACGCTTTCCACTTTTCTGAACAACGGTAATTGTGTGTTTGTCAGCGGTGCTGTAATGAGGGAACAGCCTCTGTTTTGAATGTTGCATGACAAATTGTGGCTAGCAGCAGAACTTGCATCCTCACTCAGTCTCTATCTGCCCTTTACACCTTCATTATACACATTGACCATATTTAAAGGTCGTTGAGTCCTGTTCTGCATCAGCATTTCCCTTCCTGCAACAATTCTTTGGGTTCTTGTCTCCTCATCCTACTGAGGAAGCATGAACAGCCTGAAGAATCCCAAGTTCTAGATCATAATGTACCTTTCCAAATAAGGATTTTGCCTGTGTTAATCATGTGAGACATTTTATATTCAGTTTGTGTTAGTTGGTACAGGTAATAACAAAGGAGTAGGAAGTAACTAGTCAAAGAAGCTGTAATTTGGGCTGAGATTTGCTTTATGTAGATGAGATGTCCAGCTGACTTTTTTCGCCAGGCTGTTCTCAGTGGTATAGTGGACAGTGGTGACCATATAGATCTGAATGAGAAACACTAGGCAAGAAGATGAAAGCTATGATGGCCCTTGAGAAGGGCTTATTCTCTGGAAAGATGGTAGCTACGGAGTCCAGGGTCTAGACAGTGCAGAGTCTAGATAGTATACTGAACAGCCAGGGTAGATAGTGAGGAGGGAGGAACAACAGTGAAATTGAATGGAATTGGGTCAGTTTTGCCTTGAGTCTGAACTGCAAAAGAATACTTTCGGAAGAATTAACTCCCGTACTTTATTAATGCAGGGTAACTGGGATATGATAATGATGGGGAAGTATACATAGTCTTGAGAAGAAATGAGTCCTGGGAGGTGGTCCTATGTTGTACCACAGAAAAGGTGATCATGTTTTAAACTTAGGAATTTTTGAGCTAGACCAGGGAAACAGGGCTTTAGTTTGGGACTGCAGATTACTGTATGCATTCCTATACAATCTTTGCAGTGGAATTTTTGTGGCTTAAATTTGGTACAGTATTGCAGTGTCCCAGCCAAAATATACATTTGGTTTAAGTCATCTGCAGGCAAAGAGGCTAGTAAATGCTGGGAAAATACATAATGACATGCTCAGGTTCAAGCATGTATTTTATGACATACTATGCACTTTTAAGTTGTTTTTCTCAGAAAAGATGGCAGTGAAAATTGGAGCTTTGATCTGTTGTGGGTTTCTGTGTTGGTATTTGTGCGTCCTCTTCTATATAGGAGTAGAGTTATCTTACCTGATTTCTTTCATTTTTGCAGATTCTTCTTGCTTTTAGCACTTCATGTCCAAATTGTAAGCAACCTCCAGTGCAGCTGAGTACTCATTTATTTTGTAAATTAATGTGTACTGAGCTTTGAGGAAAACAAAACATGTGAGTTTAGGTGAGAATGATTTAGGGTCAGGTTTTAGGCGCTTAACTGAAGTTCCTAGAAAAAAACTGAACTCCTAATTTGTTCTAGCAGTGGAGGAGGTCAGTCATTCCAGAGACCTTTGTCATGTACATGTCGTGTGACTTGCCTGACAAGGGTGTTTGATTCTTACAGGTCAGATTCCTAACTTCACTGTTTCAGCAGAACTGTCTAGTCTTAGAATGAATTTGGCTATCAGTTGGCCAGTTGTGAACATCTAGGCATGTTTGCTAAGGATGTTGTCTATGGGGAGGATGGCCGCCAGTTTTCTAAAGTAGAAAGCCCTTAGCTGTCTTATCAAGTCCCAGTTCTTTAAAAAGATTTTCTAAAATCCATGAAACGTTACAAGGATCCTAGAAGCAGCTAACAAAATTAATTAATAAGCTCTTTTTGATCCTTAGACTGCCATCTAGTTGATTATTGAGTTAAAGAAATGTTGAGGTGAGGGGCAGAGGAGAGACCTGCAGATAGTGTAGCAAGCAGTTGTTTGCTAATTTTTTATTTTTGTCTCTTCCACTCCGTACTTCCTCCACAATTAAGTTTTCTTTATTTTTTTTTTTTTTTTTAAATGAGATTTTTCAGTTGATCTTATGCTTCCAGTGGTTTTACTTCAAGCACCGAGAACCAAAAGTTGTCTTCACTGTGTGGAACAGAACCAGCTCTTAAGTGGCATCTAGCAATAATCCTAGTCCTTTGAAATCTCTTTTACAAATTTCCCATCACTTAACCCCAGTAACCTATAGTGCTCCTAACTTCTTAGCCCTTCTATAGTTTGAGGGCAAAAGAGACTCAGACTCTGAACTCCTGTGTCACTTTGAAGGGATGACTACCAACGGAAGCTACCCATGCCCTAGGAGAGACTTGATAGAATGTAGCTGTAAGATTTAAGCATGTTTAAAATGAAATTCGCTTGCTTCACACAAGTAGAAAAAAATTCGTTAAAACCTGTGATTTCTATTCCTGATACTAAAGCAACTTGACTGCCGGATTTCTTAGCCGGATCTGAACAAAATGCTAATATAACTTCTCTTTTTTTCTTCTAATCTGTGATAAGAGTCATTTGCCCCTGGGAAAGTGAAGCAGAACAACTGAAAAAAAAAAAAAAATAGACACTGAAGATCTCTGCCCAAACTGTTTATTTTACATATTTGTGTTAAACTTTATATTGGAAGGTGATGGGTAGTGCTACTTTCAGAAAATAATGAAGTGTCAGGAGTTTTTGATGGAATTAATGCTTTTCTAGAGTGATTTTTTTGTTGAACAGTATTTACTTTGTAAAATAAAGTTACAAAGTGGTCCTGTTGTGTATTTAATACCTTCTACTCATTGCAGGTGTCAGCTTATGTATATTCAGGAGCATACTAATAAACAAGTTTTGCTGCTAGGAATTCATTTTCTATCATATATGAAGATCCTAGTGCTCTTAGCAAAGCAGTAGTTCGGATTTTGAAGTCTGTTACATACCTAATCCTCTGAAAGAGGATTAGATATGTTTACAGAGGAGGGAAGCTTCAGTTTATGTTGAACGCTGGAATATTATCCTTTCAAAAAGCATATTACAACTAATTTCCTACAAGGGGAAAATGATGTTCTTGAAAAGATTTGTGAGTACTTTGAATACCATGTTAAAACTGTACTGTCTTGTCTTTTTTTTAATGGTTACAAAATGACATTTGTACTTCCTAAGTGTATCACGCCTACCAGTATTACTGTTGCTTAACTCAGCAACTGCAGACTTGGATCTGGTTAAATAATTTATGTTCAACTTGTAACGGCTAAATCCCTTGCAGCAACTTGAAACACTGTGTATTGTGATTGTGAAGACTTCAGATGTTTGGATACTAATTCATATAATACTGCTGTATCACTGCTACCCTTTTTAATAAATCAAAATTGACCTTTGAATCAATATCCTAGCATACAGCTGTCCTATTAGAGTTTAAAACAGCATTGAAACTTAAAATATAAGAAGTCACTCTGAGTAATGTTCTGACAATTTTTAGAAAATTATAACAAAACCAGAGCAGTCTGCTCAGTTTTGGCAGTTTGAGACAGTTTGAGGGTTAAACTTCACTGCTACTACTAGGTATCTTATGTTTTTAACATTGTCATGACATGACAATGACATGTTTTTAACATAAATATATTCAACTAAATTGTTATGAATGCATCTCCTCTGAAGCATTGCCATTTCATACTAAGATCATGATATATTCTTAAATGAAGTTGTTTACAAAATATCTTTTGTACACATTGCGAAGTATTTTACCCAGTTTGCTCTTTTGCTTAGGTATTCCAACTTGATCTTGAATCTATTTTCCCTCATGGTGGATGCCAACATTCCAGATATTGCTCTTGAACCTGACAAGACTGTAAAAAAGGTAACTGGAAATCTTTCCTTGTCTTTCATAACCCAAGTCATCTTGTCATGCAGTTTTCAGTCACTTGTGATGACTTATTTGTAACTGACTTGAAAATACTTGCTATTTTTTTATAATTTTTTAGGAATTTCTAGAAACATTGAAGTTAAAGATAGAATATACTTCTAAGATCACTTAGCATGTGTACCCATAAATAAAGAACTCCTCTTTGTCCATGCGTAGTTTACTCTAGTACTCTATTCCAAGTGGTATTTTAGCATTCTGCTAAGAACAGTGATCCCATCTTATGAAACTTCTGATAAGTGAACCAATCAACTGTATAATGAAAGATTGTTCCATCTAGTCTAGAATCCTGTAAGTCATGAATGGTTTTATAAAACCAGTCTGCTGGTAGATATAAAACCAGTCTGCTGAAGATCTAAAACTAGTAGATTGACATATCTTCATCACCAAGAAATTTTTTATTGTGAAAACTGGGAGAAGTAGTGCAGGGGCTAGTTTTGGAAAGTTTGTCAGGTACTGAACTAGTCACCAAGAGATCAAACTGATGGCTTCATTAAATTCCAGGACTGCTGCTTCTTTCATGCTTGAACCAATAAGTTTGAGACTTGCTACATGTTTTAATCTTATTTCTACCCAGAGTTCGCTGTTGCTTGGTGTGATGGTGGTCATTCTTGCCTTGAATGCTGTCTTGTGAGCTCTGACATTTTTCATTAGTGTCATTAATTCTGACATTAGTGAACAGTCTTCCACTGTTCACTAGCAGTTAACATGCAGTATCCTCTTTTCTTATTAATATCCTTGGCATTGTATCTCATGTTGGTAAACCTGCTAGAAGTGCTGTCCGAGGGTGTTTTGCTTTCTGTAAATAATGTTGATAGGATTTTAGACTCTGTAAAGTATTTGTAAAGGATTGTTTTAATGTAGCAACATTTGAGTATTTCAGACATTTCTAAAACTTTAACTCTATAAAAATCTTCCATATAATTTTCTTGAAATAAAAAATTGAGATACAGAATTGAAAGCCTGCAGTGTTTTTTACAGCTGCAGTTCACAAATGTATGGTATTTAAAAATGAATATTATAGGTATTAAATATCCATTAGTCTGTCTCAAATCAGTTTTGAGTTTGGTTAGCACTAATAAAAAAAGAACAAGTTGTCTTTCATCTCTTGCGCTGAATGACAAGTTTGTTCAGTCATTTAACAAGATAGTGCTGTAACTTGTAGGTAAATTGAATAAAGGCTTTCAGCATCTCAATTGATTATTTTTTGTCTTAAAGTTATAAACAAAAAAATCCATATAATATTTCAACAGACTCAAATTAGCTAAAGATCCATTTTGGACTGACCTGCAAAATTAAATTACCTTTGATGTGTGAGCCAAGTCAATAGCTGTTTCAACCATGATACAACTCTCACAGAAAACAAAGGTGAAAATTTGCAAATGTTTCTGTATCTAAGGAAGTATCCTGTTTAATAATGTTGGTGGAAGTTCATAGCCAGCATATTCTTTATGAGTGCTTATTCTCTATTTTGTAGAGCATTTATT
>VWZO01021635.1:0-12733 GCA_013396975.1 Bucco capensis | reverse complement strand
AGTCTTGGTGATTCGGTGATTCTGTGATTCCAGTGTCTTCAAATTCCAGTTTCCTTCACAGTGTTTTTTGCCTTTCTCTGCATTCGTCTTCCTCTCCTATTGTTCCCTCTCTGTCTTCCCACTCGATCTTTGAAATATTTGGTATAAACAGACTGATATAATGGTATATGGGCTTGTTTTTCCCATTGAAATTAAGAATGCCAGTACAGACTTTCTAAGAGGAAGTCTTACCATAAAGGCCTATACATGTTTTTAGACTGTACATATCCTTTCCTGCCTCTTCCTTAGCATTTCCACAGATGTCAATAGATTAAGGATACCTGTGACTTTTAGTAATCTCTCCTACAAGCCTTATATGAGACATGGAAATTATATTTTTTTTGTTGTTTGCCATTTGGCAGCCTCCTCCCTCTTGCTGTCCGGCAAGGGAACTAGATGTTTGCTACATGTTCTGAATAGCTTGAATAGTCAGTGAGAGCATTTGGGGCTCTTAAATAGCCTCCTTCTAGGCTGCAGTCAGCCCTATCTCTAAACAAAATAAAATTTTTAGTTATTATATAGAAAGGTTTCTTTGAGGCATACCAAGTTCATGAGGGATATTGTATTCTTTGTCTTACTTCTTCTGTCTCTATACTTCCCTCTTTTTCTTCCTCCTCCCTCACCACCTCCTCTATTTTCCCCTTTCTTTCTTTTCACTTCTTCTTCTTCCTCTGCTATCTGCTCCTGGCTTTCATTTGCAAGTTCTCCCTTCTCTAGAAGAAGGTATACCTTGCCATTACCTCCGAGAGCAGTGCATTTCTGTACAAAATGGAGTTTATTTTTCTGGGTAGTGTTGTAGCAGCTTTCTGCAGCAATTTAAAGAAAAATTATGACAGTATTATAAACATTAAGATTAAAAAATAAAACCAGCATGTCACAGAACAGACATCTTTTAATTTGAAATAATAACAGGGGTAAAGTCTCCTTAAGGTGGGTACAGGGATCCCACAGTATTTCTGTAAAATTGAATATATGGGGAAGAAATAAAAAAGACATGCCATCCTTTTTCTAGGTTTTTTTTTTCCTGTAATTGCCAATAACCCACCATTAGGCTTCAAGGACAAAAATAACTCTTAGTCTGTCTAGATATCAGATCAGAACTAGTCTTTTTCTCCCTGGCAGCAGTTTGGAAAGATGATTCCTCACAGCACCAGAAGTCTGTAATTGTTAGATCACTCATTCCCATGGAGAATCCAGGCAGGTGACGTCTGTCCTGTGATTATTTCACTTCTTTTTTTACCTGGTTTCCACACCATCCCCAAATGTCAGATGTGGTACAGTGAAGTACTTTTAGAAGTGCAGCAGAAGTGTAATGGAAAGGGTTAACTCTATCTATTCTAGTGCAAGCAATGCCAACTTCTCCTTTTAAGGTCTCATTTCCCAGTGGTTACTCTGTGAGTTTTGCCATGTGTAGAGGCCACAGGTAGTAGGCAGGTCCCCATGTGCGAGATGCTGTACAAACACATTAAATTCCATGACTTGAAGATCTTACAGTGTAAGTAGAGAAGACCAGGGAGAGGCTGGAGGGTAGAGGCAAAATGAGCACAATCTTTGTTTTACAGCAAACAGCTAAATTAAATGTTGTCCCCCGTGGGCTGAAAGAAATCTGAGGTAAAAATGGACATTGAACATCGATTACCTGAACCTCAGTGTTTTGCTCATAAAGCAGTTTAGTCTTCAGGCAAAATCTGGCCTCAGGTTTGATCTTTCAGTAGTATTCTTTACTTTCTTATCATTTTTAGAAGCAATGGGCTTTCACACTGATGTATTGTAAGGTAGACCAGGCACAAAGGAAGAGCAATTTGCTACCCATTCATATGCAGTCATCTCTTGTGCAGAGCACAGCAGGTATATATTACAGCTAGCTACCCATACAACTGAGCAAAAAGAAGACAGTGTTTAGCAGATCTGGGCAGAATGACTAGCAGGTGGAATCTAACCTTCATTTCTTGAACAGAGATATTATCAAATTTTTAATGATCACAGAGGAGGCAAAGGACTTACATAGATTCTCTCTTTTTCTTTTTGTGCATCTGTGTGTGGGTATAAGATGTCTGTCTCTTGCAACTGGGCTATAACAAGGAGAGTAAAATAAGCTATTAGCTAACAGAGGATAGTAAAAAAATTCCTTAAAATCAAAAGATAACATTCTGTACCTTTTCTTTCAGTGTTGGTTTTTTTTTTAGACAAAAAATGGGATTCTATTCTCAGCTTTACCATTGAAGATGGGTAATTTGCCTTGCAATTGTGTTCACTGACTGCAGCAGATGGATTAATTACTAGGGCTGGTCAGAAATCTTCCAACACAATATGTTTTTGTGTGTGTATATTTACATGTGAGAAAGTGATGAGTCATCAAAACTGAAACTTTATACGAAGAAATGGCAGCACAGAGGAAAGTTTTGTCGTAGAAATTTTCTCAGCTCCCCATTGGGGCTTATGATTAAAAATAGAGAAAGTAAAAGCTTCTTATCTTGAGGTAGCCTAGAAGATAGGATATATAGGCACTGAGGTTTTGAATTTCTTTTCTGCTTACTCTGAACTGTTTTCTTTCTGAAGTAAGTGTGTTAGTTACTTCACTATCAAACTATTCAGCACATTTCCTTATGTATGTGTGTGTATCTAGACCAATATAAACACAGTAGAAGAGCTTTAAGAAGAAATGAAAGATGATGCTATGCTGAACATTGCTAACTGAATGCAGATCATGTCTTCTATTAAAGCCAACATATGCCTTTTTGGAGTCAGACAACCATCTGCGGTCTCCAGTGGGAACAGCTTGCTCATTATGGACCCTTCCACCCAAATCCACCAGATATCTTTCCTTTTGTTTCAATAGAAATTATCAAAATAATCCACAGGGACTAATGCTCAAGAAACAGTCTCGAACACAAAGTCACTTAGCTCATGACCACGTCTGAAGAGTAACATTTTACAGGAAGGGAGGTCATGAGTCTAGTTATCTGCTCACATTTATACTCCACAAAGCCTTTTGTGCCTTGAGTGTTTCTGGAATTGTATATAAACTATTGCTGATTGTACCACAGCCTTAGGAATCCAACCTTAGGCATAACTTAACCTACACACAAAGAAGTTTGTCTTGAAACTCCTTAGAAAATGTTCAGTCTAGACTCTAATCAGCTCAGAGACACTTCCAACAGCAGCTACAACCAGCCAAAGACCTATTTACAAGACAGGCAAGGAACAAAATGTCTTTTTTTTTAAATAGGGCAAGGCAGCTTGCTAATGGGCAGGAATTTGGCGTTAAGGTTTCAATGTATGACAGCCATGTAAATGACAATCCCACTGTAGCAATGGGAGGAAAAAATTAATAAGACTATCTGATTAGTGAGAACAATAATAGGAAAAAAATAAAGGACCTCTGAGCAGAAAAGCATTAGACTGGGATTTCTGTGGAGCAGAGGAGAAGGGAAGACAAGGGAAAGATGTCAAAACTTCTTTCCCAAAAATAGCATGGGAGTCAGTAAAAAGGTATATTAGTAGTGGAATAATAGCAAGAAGACCTAGAAAAGTTGACAGCAAAGTTGAAAGCAAAAATATGAATAGTCCACAATTACTTCAAGTGTCCATTCTACCTATTAGTAGCCCTAACTTTCCTTTTAATTTTTCTTCCAAGCCAGTCCCAGTGCAGTTGAAAATTTTCCATTTCTAGACTTGTTACCTCCTTGTGCAGTGACTTGTTTCTTATTTAGAAATATTTTCTCTTTAAGGAAAAGTAATCCTGAAACATATAGTTAGGAAATCTCCTAGCAGGATGTCTGGCAGACATAATTTCTTTTCTGTGTTCAGTGTTAAAATTGTAACAAGCCTATTGTCTAAGTCGATTAGCACACTGCAGTCCATGCAGGTCCTCATGTATGTAATGTTGTCTCAAGTGAACAAAATTATACTAATATTTGTTAATTTGAATTGCAAAATAAGATTTGCCTTCCACCCAGTTAACTTCTGCTCCTTCCTACTGGTTTTGTCAGACACTGAAGAAAAGTACATTAACTGAATCATGAAAAAAATAAATCAACTTTTTAGGTAATTTATGTTAGCTTTTCTAACTTTCTTTTTTAATTCTAAGACAATTGATACTAAAAACCATGTGAGATAACATGCATATTTGCTATAATATTTTTCATCTTACAAAGAAATAAAAAATAGGCTAAACTGTGAATGTTTCATTGGTGTTCCCTCATAGCACCCTTTTGTTGTTGTTGTTGCTTATACACGTCTTTATATAATGCAAAGATAAAAAATGTGAGGTTTTCATGGCCCATTCTTTTGATGTTTTATGAATCAGCTTGGATCACAGACAAAGAAACATTGACTTAGTCTTGTTCTTTATCTTTTACCATAAAGTTAGTAGAGGATTCAGCACACACACCCTGTTTCCCTGAAGTTATATTTTTAATAGCTCTGTCCAAATTTACATGTCACAAGGTATTTGCCTTTCATTCATGTTATCTTTGTGCTATCTCCCTTATAGTTAAGGGTGCCATCTAAAGTCTGTTATTCTTCAGTCATTTTATATATTTATTTTTGCAGAAACTCATCAGTATATTCTGTCAGGACAAAACTTGCAGTATTTGATCACTCCTTATTTGCATTTTCAATAGTCCCCATTAGACAGACTCTGAACTAATTAGCCAAGCATCTGTAATAGAAAACTCCTGTTTCCTACTTTCAGAACTAAGAAACTAATGGCTAAACCACTACTAGAACAATTAAGTAATAAGAAATATACTGTGTTAAAATTGGCAATAGGGCAGCTGCCATAAATCACTGCTATAATGACTTACAACTCAAAATGTTTAAGTAGATAAAAAATTAACCTACACACTGCTTCTGTGGTAGACAAAATAGAGATGACCTAGATTAAAAAAAAGAGGGGGAAGGGGGGAGGAGAAAAGTTGTATAAAATATATACAATGTTATTTGTTATTCTATTTCTGATGATTTTGGAGTGGTTTCTCTTTAATGTGACAAAAACTATCCTAAGCACAAACAAAACAAAACTCCAGTTACCAGATTTTCATTGTGTTTTTATATTTTATAAGAAGTAGGCTTCATAGCCTGATCTTTAAAACCCTTGAAGTGCTTCGTTCCCTTTGATTTTAACACAGATATGCGGTGCCTAAGCCACTTCAAAGTCATGAACCTTAGGACTGTGATTCAGTTACCCTAACACTGATCTCTTGCTTTAGAGATCATAAATTATCCCGTCTCCATACAGCTACTGCTGGAAAATGGATTAAAAGTTATTACACATCCATATTCAGGCAACAGATTTTTGCCCCAACAGATTTCCATTTCTTTTCAGCATTTACTTTTAATTTTTCTATCGTCAAGAGTAACAGTAGTTGTCAAAAAACATTGAGATTCTTTCAAGTATCATCATCACTGCATCCCTGGAGGCATTCAAGGCGAGGCTTGACAGGGCTCTGGGCAACCTGATCTAGTTGGGGATGTCCCTGCCCACTGCAGGAGGGTTGGACTAGATGACCTCCAGAGGTCCCTTCCAACCCAAACCATTCTATGATTCTATGATTCTTCAACAAGTAGAATATATGATACATTTATTGTTTGGCACAGTATTTTACAAACATATCTAGTCTGAGACACTGCTTCAGTAAGACCATCATTAGAATGGAGAAATTTCGTATAATCCATTGAGCTGATTAATGATAGTAAGTAGCGAAATGGAAAGGCAAATTACTTTGTGAGAGTTTTCTTTTTTGTTACTTTCACTTCAATTTCAAAATTCCCAAGCAGTGAATAATTAACAAACATAAACCCAACACTTTCCAATGAATAAGAGTAGTCTAAATTCTTACTCTGTTTGGTACATTGTTAAAGTGCTCTTTTGAGTATAAAAGCTTTCCTAGCAGTAATTTCTATAGGAGAATTAAAGTAACAAGCTAACACTAAAAAATATGAATGAAAAATAGCCATCTTTGAAAGGCTTTGGAAAATAAATCATAGTCTTAGAATATCTCAAGTTGGAAGGGACGCATAAGGATCATCAGGTCAAACTCCTTGAATTATATGGATGATTCATTAAGGGAGGCAGTGGAGGCATAGCTGCTAATCTGCTGTTGCTATTTAATGTAGTTGTTTCTTACTATATGTCCTCCAAAATTCATTTCCACTACCCGGTGGGTCACATATTTACTTTATAATATGAAAATTTAAATCAAAGTTACTACTTTCTCATTTGAGTTTTTAGAAAATAAATATTTAAAAAATACTATATAATATGTATGGCTAGGCTTCGTGAATGAAGATCCAAGGAGGGCTCCAGCCACGCTTCTCATCACCGCCTTTTACAAGCACGCTGATAAAAAGAGGATAGCGGATAGCACCCTTGAGCCTGTGCAATGGATTTTTTTTAGGTGAGACACAGCATGCGCAGAGCTGCACCCTCCCTTTAGTCCAAAGGTTCGTCTGCCAGGGCCTAGCAAGCTTGGACGCTGGCAGCGAAGTCCTTAGGACGGGGGTTTTATTAGAGTGTCCTTCTCTTAGATGGAAGGCCATACAGGGCTAAACAAGCTCCATCTGCCCAGGTTTGGAATCAGAGTTGTCCTTCTCCTAGGATGACTGCCAGAAGGCTAATAAGCTTGTCCTACCCATACAAAGATTATATGAACATGGGTATCACTCCCCACACTTTACTGTGGACAGGCAAGTGCTGTGATGGCCGAGTGGTGAACGCGTTAGACTTGAAAGCACATTCAAATCCTGCTCACAACGTGGCATTTGAGCCCTCAATACAGAAAGGACATGGATCTGATGGAGCAGGTCCAGAGAAGGGCCACAAAATTGATCAGGGGGCTGGAACACCTCTCCTACGAGGACAGGCTGAGGGAGCTGGGATTGTTCAGCCTGGACAAGAGAACACTTCGGGGGAACCTAATAGTGACTTTCCAGTAAGTAAAGGGAACTTAGAAGAAGGCTGGAGAGGGCCTGTTTGCAAAGGCCTGCAGTGAACGGACAAGGAGCAATGGTTTTAAATTGGAGAGGAGTAGATTTAAACTGGACATTAGAAAGAAGTTCCTCCCCACAAGGGTGATGGAACACTGGCACAGGTTGCCCAGGGAGGTGGTTGAGGCCCCATCCCTGGAGGTATTCAAGGCGAGGCTTGACAGGGCTCTGGGCAACCTGATCTAGATGGGATGTCCCTGCCCATTGCAGGGGTGTTGAACTAGATGACCTCCAGAGGTCCCTTCCAACCCAAACCATTCTATGATTCTATGATTCCAAACCCGGGCGGATGGAGCTCATTTAGCCCTGTAAGGCCTTCCATCTAAGAGGTTAAACCTCCATCCTAAGGATTTTGCTGCCAGCGTCCAAGCTTGCTAGGCCCTGGCAGATGAACCTTAGGACTAAAGCATAGGTCCAGGTCCGCGCATGCTGTGTCTCACCTAAGAAAAATCCATTGCGCAGGCTCAAGGGAGCCATCCGCTAGCCTCTTTTTATCAGCGCGCTTGTAAAAGGCGCTGATGAAGAGCATGGGTGGAGCCCTCCCTGGATCTTCGTTTGCAAAGCCTAGCCACGACGATGACTTACCTGAATTTTGTTAACATTGTAGTAAACCCAGTAATATGTTTAAAGCCATGGAACAAAAAAATGATATATTTATAAAAAACCTAACAATGTAATGATTGAATTATGTACAATTTTTTAAAAAAAAGTCCTATTATCTAGCTAAGCGTCAGCAAAAGATGTAATATCTTTAAAAAACTTCTACTCTAGAAATAGTGTCACCACATTAACTGCATATCCATATTAATTTGCCAATAAAAAGTACCTTAGGACTTATTTTGCACCTAAGCTTTCTTTAATATTTTTGTTGTTTTTCTTTAGTCTCTTGTAAATTACAAGATTCCTTAAAATAAGCAAGCATGAAGATTACTTTAAAGAAATTCAGGTTTCAGGGTGTACAATAACATAGCTAATCCCCTGATCTTCAAAAACATTCAGTGCTGGATTGAACACAGCTCTGTGCTACAGTAAAAAAAAAAGAGAATTCTTTTGTTTATTTTTGTTGTTTGTAATTAAGAAAGACTTTTTTTTCTGATCCAGCTGTAGAACATTCTACCATTCTGAAAATCATATTGAAGAGATAACACACTTCAGTCCTGATTTATAATTCTCCACTCCTCAAGGATTACATCCTTGCATTTATTTATTTATTTATTTATAAATCATAGACTCATAGAACCATAGAATGGCCCAAATCAGAAGGGAGCTTAGAGGTCATCTAGTTCGAACCCCCCACACACATTAGACCAGGTTGCCCAGGGCCACATCCAGCCTGGCCTTGAATACTGCCAGGGATGGGGTATCCACAACCTCTCTGGGCAACGTGTTCCAGTGCCTAACCACCCTCTGGGTAAAGAACTTCCTTCTAATCTCCAGTCTAAATCTCCCCTTCTTCAGCTTGTACCCATTCCCATCTGACTAGCAAAAATTTATACACAAAACTTGCATGTTTGTCTTAGTCTGGCTTTTGTCTCTTCACACACCATGTTCTTGATGTACCTCTGTCCTGGTCCTCAGCATATAGATACTCTGACACTCTTTTGGGGTATCTCAGGAGCAACCTGAAGCAAATGTCACCTGTCTGTGCCACCCACTGCGGCATTGAAATGAACATAGATGGAGACGTACAAAAGTCATTCTGAAGGGTGACTAAAGCCAAAATTTGAGCTTGGCTTTGGAGATGAATGGCTGGTGAACTAGCACATTGTGCTTGCCTAGTATACCACTTGCTAAGAGACAATAACTTTCCCAAAACTTGCCTGATGCAGCCAAAAAGCCAATTACTCAGAAGTAGTCATGTTTGTTTCTTAGCAGGGATCCTATTGCTGCAAGCTCCTCACTCTTTCAGACTCTAGCTCTACTCATCAAACCATTCCTCTTGCTCCACTCACCAAGCAGCTTACAGAAGGCAATTAACTATTGCACAGGCATTTGACTGTAAACAATTATGGAACTCAATGTCCTGTAGCTTGGAAAGGGGAAAAAAGGCTCCTACACTGACTGAGCTGATAATCAGTGACTTCGACAGTGGAAAATTCTGGCTCTGAAAGATGAATGAAGCTATTTGAACTATTACCCCACCACAAACCATTTTCAATTGGGAGATTATTTCTTTTATAGTGTCTGGCAGTCATATAACATCCAAATGCCAGCAAAAGAACGGGTACTGATTTTTTAACTGTTCAGCTTGACCACTGCAGTCTACGCAAATGCAAAAAGTATGTCATGCTGTATGCTTTTTTGAGGCTGACAATGAGAATTGAACCATGGTGGGAGGTAAGTGAATAAATGATGTGGCATTATTCAGATAGACCGTGTGGCTGAATTGTGCTAAACAGCATATCAAAACCAGACATCCCATTGCCAGGGGTTTGGATTAGATGACCTCCAGAGGTCACTTCCAACCCAAATGATTCTGTGCTTCTGTGAACATGGAAGCATCTTATTAAGAAATAGAAGGTTTAAAAAGCAGGAGAGCAATGTGCAGAGTTTTGATAATACACAAAGATTATACTGATAGCTTTGTAGGGAAAGTGATGATGCATTACTTGATGCAAGATTTTCAGGCTAAAATCAAAAATATCTCCATTAAATGTTGTGATTCCTTTGGAGTTCACATCAGATCTTTCTTTAGTGCTACAAGAAGCTATCTGCTAGGTCGGAGTATCTCTTCCAAAAACAACATGGTTTATAGTCACCAGGTATGAATTTGTACAGGTATTGTTTACTTCATTTCAGAATGTTATTCTTATCATTTGGTGACAAAAATCCCTCTCAGACTTCCATGTATGTCCAGATTTAGCTTTAGTCAGTTAAATTTCCATGGCTAACATGGTAATCTAAATCCTTTTTGTGAAGAAATACTTCCATAGAGTGATCCATTCCATGTTAATAATCTAGAAAGAAATCTAAAAATAAACTAACTAACTAACTAACTAACTAAGCCAGATGCCTAAAGCTAGGAGAGGTAAATATCCTCCATATTAATTAATACAAAGTCCAGTGAGATAATTGAACAAACAAACGTTAATAATAAGGACCTGTGTATTGGCAGATGCAGAACAGAAGCTCAGAATGAGATACTGGTTCCTGTTGAGATCTGAGCTCCCCAGAACTCAGCAACGCTGACATTTACTTTAGGAAGGATAGGTTTCCATGCAAACCTGTTGTCTTCCAGATCCCATCTGTTAAATGTTATACAGATATGCATACAAAATCACCAAGGTTAGGGAAGGAGCTCTCCCTGTGGTCAGAATGTGAGGAGGAGGCAGAAGTCAGGACACAGGGAGAAGGATTTGGGCAGGAGCAGGATATGATGTGGGGCACAGAGGGTAGGCCATGAAGGCGATAACCTAAGCTGTGTGAGGAGGCAGTCTGACTTCCAGTACCTAATGGCGGCCTTCCCTAGCCTCTCTCCCTTCCTTCCCCACATACATCTGTGCCTGTTTTCAAACACATGCCTTCAAATGTCTCCTTCCCCATGGAGACCAAATGTCCCTTCCACAGCTCCAGACCTGCTGTCATGCAACAAAATAGGGACAAACAAGTTCTTTTGAGGAAAATCACTCAAAAATACCTTCCCAGGCCCCTGAAAGGTGCTTAGTGTCTGTGCCACTTACTCTCCCCTTTACAGTGTGTGTACCATGTCAACAGGTAGATCATGACCTAGATAGTTGCAATCCAAGAAGACAGGAGGACTATCTGTACCCATAAAAATTGCCTGGTGAATTTCCCTGTGGCTTCCTCTAGCTTCACTCTGGAACCCAGCCCAGCAGCCTCGCTCTCAAATATGAGCCTGGAAAGGTCAGGGTGCAGGGGTATACTGCGTGCTGTGGGAAATCCCAAGAGCTCCATGGCTGCCAACTCTTTCAAATACCACCAGGACACCCACTGAAATGCCACTTCTGGGCTATGCTTTAACTCTTCCTGTCTACCCTAGCTCAGTATCTGTTCATCTCTGCCATGCTGCCAGCTTTGCAAGAGCTGCAGATCAATACCTTGTAAATAGTATAAGATGTTCCTGCAGAATAAGAAATGGTGTCATAGGACAGTCTTCTATACATAATACTACCTACATTTAACTACCCAGACATTTGCTGGGAGAACAATACAGCTGGGTGTAGGGAGCCCAGGAGACTCCTGGAGTTTATGGATGATAACATTTTGGCACAGGTTCTAGAAAAACCAACTAGGGATAATGCACTGCTAGGCTTGCTACTGACCAATGAGGAAAACGTCAGTAAAGAGGTGGTGATAGAGTGAAGTCTGGGATGTAGTAACCATGCCTTTAGTGAGGTTCACAATCACTAGAAGCACAGGCACAGCACAGAGTAAAGTAAGGACTTTGAATTTCAGGAAGGCAAACTTCCAACTGCTGAGAGACTTGATGGGTGAGGTACCCTGGGATACTGTCCTTAGGGACAAAGGAACTCAACAGAGCTGGCAGTTCTTCAAATACACCCTTCTTAGAGCGCAAGAAATTTCCATCCCTCTATGCAAAAAAATCAAGCAGGGCAGGAGGAAGACCGGTGTGGCTAAGGAACGAACTGCTTCTCAGGCTGATGTGTAAGAATGAAATGCACAGGCAGTGGAAACAAGGCCAAGTGGCCTGGGGAGAATACAAGGAAATGGGTAGGAAGTGTAGGAATGGGATCAGGAAGGCCAAGGTGCAGATAGAGATAAACTTAGTGAGGGATGTAAAAAATAACAAAAAAGGGTTCTATAAATATATTAATCAGAAAAGGAAGGTCAGGGTGAGTGTTGCCCCTCTGCTGATTAAGGAAGGAGATTTAGTCATGAGGGATATGGATAAGGCAGTGTTGCTCAATGAGTTCTTTGTTTCAGTCTTTACTGGTAGCCAAACTTCCTGCAATGACCAGGACTTGGTAGCCCCAGATAAGAGTTGGGGGAGTGAGGGACCTCCCACTGTATGTGAAGAACATGTTCAGCACCACCTATTGAAACTTGATCAGAATAAGTCTATGGGCCCTGTTAACATACACCCTAGGTCCCTGAGGGAATTGGGTGATTTTGTTGCAGAACCACTGTCCATCACATTTGGCAAGTCGTGGAGGTCAGGTGAAGTCCTGGGGGACTGGAGAAAGGGTAACATCACACCCATTTTTAAAAAGGGTAGAAAAGATGACCCAGGGAATGACAGGCCAGTGAGGCTCACCTCTGTGCCTGGGAAGATCATGGAGCAAGTAGTCATGGAAGTGATGTTAAGGCACATGAAAGATAAAGAGGTGATACTAAGCAATCAGCACAGATTCACTAAGGGCAAATCGTGCCTGACCAGTCTGGTGGCCTTCTATGNCTCATTGAAAGCAGCCCTGTAGAGAAGGACTTAGAGGTCGTGATAGACGAAAAGCTGGATATGAGTCAGGAATGTGTACTCGCAGCCCAGAGAGCCCACCGCATCCTGGGCTGCATCAGGAGAGGGATGATGAGCAGGTCTCAGGAGGTGATTCTGCCTCTCTACTCTGCCCTCGTGAGCCCCCACCTAGAGTACTACATCCAGTTCTGCAGTCCTAGGCATAAAAAAGATGTGGACTTTTTGGAGCGAGTCCAGAGGAGGACCACGAAGATGGTTAAAGAGTTGGAGAACCTCCCTTATCAAGGCCAGGCTGGATGTGGCCCTGGG
>VWZO01021632.1:0-17504 GCA_013396975.1 Bucco capensis | reverse complement strand
ATGTCCTGAGCAAAGACCCTTGTTCCCCTTTTAGAGAGACGTCTTCTGTTTGATGTCAATAATCCTGGTGCTATGTAGTCCAAACCATTGTTGAAGAACCCATGTTTGTGGTGGTGACGCCAGCCACGGAGCCATGTGTTAATGGACTGGATGTGGTTGTTCTTTCCTACATCTTTGCTTGTGACCAGAAGAATAGATGAAAAGATAACTTGTGCCCCAGAATCTTTCACCACTCATCCCAAGGCCGTGAAGTCTCTTTTTATTGTTCTAGGACTACTGGTTGTTACCTCCTCTCCTCCCACACGGAAGATCAGTAGTGGATAGTAGTCCGAGGATTGCACCAGGCTGGGATGTTTCCTAGTAGCATCCAGGGAGACAGCAAACTCCCCTATGAGGAGGGTCTGGCTGACATTGGCCCCTCTGTTCCTCTCAGAAGGGAACACCTGTGATAGTAGCAGTGTGTCCATGAACACAGTGTATACTAGTGGAGTCTGGATATGTAAACTGTGGTTGTTGTACTTGTACCATGCAGATATCTGTATCCCTTACAGTAAGGGTTAGGTGTAAGAGACTGTTGTTGTCTGCCCCGTGCTTGGTCCTCGCCAGTGCAGATGGACAGCTTGCTCAATTTCTGCTCTGTTGTGTGTCAGGCCGTAATCAAGAGAGCATGGGGATTCCCAGGAAAAGTGATGTTGGGAGCAGCCTGCAGGCTGCCTGAGGCACTTGCAGACTGCCAGGTTGTTGAAGACTGCCATAGTTTCCAGCTTCTGTCACAGTTACACAAGGAGTCCTTACTACTTAGTGTCCCTTCATCTGGTTCTCATATACAACACCCAAATTCCCTCCCTGCTGGAGAGAGACACTGCCTTTGTCAGCTAAAAACTTTAAGTTATGCTTTTCTCTCATCTCTTTCTCTTAATGGAAAATTTTATGCAGAATTCCTCTGCACGTGGTAGTAGTTTCTGGTTTGGGGTTTTTTGCATTCCTACTTTTTGTTTTCTTGTTATGTAACAGCAGAGTGATGTCGGTTAACAGGGCTTTGTATGTCAGCTGTGCTATTTATTAGAATGTTGTTAATTTATTGTACTAGAGCAGGGAAAATATGAAAAACAGTAATTTGTTTGCGATGTCAGACCTAAAAGCTTCTTGACTAGAGAGGTATCTTTGGAACCACTGCATCTATGGGAAAATTGTTTTACATGGAAATGTTACAATTACATGGAATTTAATAGGTTAACCTCTAGCTATTTCAAATCTTACCTGTAAACCCAGTGAAAAGTTGCTTTCCCTTCCGCCTTGTGTTTTAAACTTTACCTTGGAGAACAAATAGGTGATCTTTGTTTCAGAACAAACATAATTATGCATAAGTGCATTATTTTTGTGTTATACAAGCACTGCATAGAAATATTTCTGCATAACTAGACTGAAACATTGTTTCAGAAGAAAAAACCTTTTGGAAATCCTTGGTAAGGGAAAAGAGCACTTGTATGATGCAGTTTGAATGTGTAAATCAGTCTTGTTTGTGGTATGCCATCAGTTTTAGTATCTTGATGGCATGACTAGACAGGTAAGCTGGGCCTGTGGATGGCAGTGTGGGGGAGGAAGGCAGATGGAGCTGCACCCAAGAGCAAGGCAGCATCTTTCTTTGGAATGCAAACGGGCTCTAAAGGCCTCTTTTAGGAGGCAGGGGTATTGTAATATCAGCAATGCTGTGCTGAAATTTGAAAACCAGTAACTGAAAGCACATTGTAAAAGAACAGATGATTTTAATGACTCGGAGAACGTTTTTAAGGTTAGTAATCAGCAAACCACAAAGAAAATTATTCTGATTTTTCACTGAAATTGAGAGCCTAGTCAAAGGTAATCCATCTTCTTTTAACGTTTTTTTTTAACTGTCCTACATACCAACTTATTTAAAGAAAGTTTTTATATATATCTAAGCAGTATTGAATAAATGACAAAAGAGAAATTTAACAGCTTTATAGCTTTTTGGAATTTCCTCTTTTCTGCAATAACATCTCATAAAACTTCAGAAAATTATTTCATAGAAACAAATTGTCTGAAAATCAGCATTGAATAAACACTGGCTTGATAGTAAAAATGTGGCCTGTTTTTTCATGTGATTGCAGCAGATAATGCTTTCTTCAATTGTTTTATTGGGTTTTTTTTTTTTTGGTAGCAGAAAAGTCTCTTGATTTGTGGTGTTATTCTAACCTTTTTGAAGTTTTTGCATGATACTTTCATAAGCTCTGAACATGAGAGTTTTCCTGCCAAATAAAAGTGAAAGAATCTTAGAAGGGTAACATTTTCTTTCTGCGTTATGTGATACGGAATTCTTTTATCCCAGATCCAGTTTACACTAAACATTTTATTAGGTGAAAGGTACGTATAGTATTCTCCTTCAGGGTTGTTACAAAGGGAAAAATTGAACAGTGAACTGTCTTCATAACAAAGTTAAACTGTGCTGAAATTTCAGGATTACTGAAAAATAAGACATAACTCTTAACAGATCTTATTTTCTGTTAGATTCTCCTCTTTCAACTAGCAGCTGATGTGAAGTGTGCTGGGACAGTTCTTCTGGCCTCTGACTTGCTCTTGTTAGTCCTCTTTCCCACAGACAAATGGCAAGCAGGCTGCAAGTTGAGAGGAACTTCAGGAAGTAATGATGCTACTTGTTGTTCTGGGTTGCCATCTGTAGCAGTAGTGTGGCAGGTATCTCTGTAAATGCTTAATTATTGTACATGCGTTTTTCATGTCCTTTGCAGTTTGGGGATGTGTGTGTTTGTGTGCAATCTATCTTTCATCTAATGTGAAAATGTACAAGTATTGTGGTTCAGCATCTACTGAGAGTCTACTAGTTCAAGAAACCCTAGAATTCCATATATTTTTATAAAAATGATAGCCTCTTCAGGATAGAAAAGATCCAAGACAAATGCTACATGATAGCTTTTGGATTAAAAATTACAGGGAACCTTGCTACGATAATTGGATGAAGATTTTTTAAAATAGATTTAGGTGCTGATGAACAAGGACTTTCTTCTGGGACTTTAAAAATAGCCAGAAGCATGGTTGCCATTATGGTCATTTTCTTCTGGAGAGTTTCTTTGAAAGCCAGAGTGTTTTGAGATGGAGGGAATCTCTATTCTGTCAAAGAATGAATTTTAGGCTTATTTTATCAGGAAAATAAGACCAATGTCAAACCAGACCTCGAACAAAAGATGTTGCATGCCGGAACTAGCAACCGACATCATCTTTTTTAGAGTCCTTTCTGGCTGCCTGTGAGTTTGACTGTTTATCATAGAATCATAGAATGGCCAGATTGGAACGGACCTTAAAGATCATCCAGTTCCAACCCCCCTGCCATGGGCAGGGATGCCAATCACTAGACCAGGTTGCCCAGGGCCACATCCAGCCTGGCCTTGAACACTGCCAGGGATGGGGCATCCACAACCTCTCTGGGCAACCTGTTCCAGTGCCTAACCACCCTCCAGGTAGAGAGCTTCCTTCTAATCTCCAATCTAAATTTCCCTTCCTTCAGTTTATAACCATTTCCCCTTGTCCTATTACAGTCTAACCAGCTGAAAAGTTTCTCCCACAACCTATTAAAAAAGTTGTGGTAGCAGTAATGCTTAAAAAGACAGTGGTCAAGTGGAAGATGGTAACATTTTATTTATTATTTTTCTTTCTGAAATGTTTGGATATCAAATACTCATGGTTTTGTTTTATTTCGGTTTGTGTTTTGTTTTTTTAATCTGAGAGGGAATGTTTTGAGATACGTGTTTCCTTGTGGAAAAAGGCAGTTTCTGGTGGCCTGTCTGACTTGTTTGCTGCTTGATACAAGTATTCATACCAGCATTCAAACATCATACGTAGAGAACTGTAGACTTTGAGAATTTGAGCATACCTTTATATAAGCACTTCTTGTGGATTTCAAAATTAAAAACGCCCTGCAAAGGTATACATACTATTGCCAGTTTACAGTGACTAAGAAACTAAGGCAGTACTACTGAAAGTGACAGTCTGCTGTCCATTTGGTGATGCCCACGTTTTTGCTTGTGCACTGTCCTGTACCTGTGTGCGAGCATAAAATTAATTGTGGTTGTGTGCTGAAGGCCTGATACTGTTTAGTACCAGCCACCAACTAATTTGCAGCTGTAATCTTTGTATAATGCCTCTCCAGTAGTCATGAAACTGTGGGGAAAGGTAATAAATCTTCATATGCACTGTTTGGAAAGCTTAGCAAAGAATGCAAGTGATAAAAAATAATTTTGGTGTTGAAAATTTATGTTAAATAAAAAAAGAGAAGCATATCTAGAAGCTAGTGAATAATGGTAAGATACAAAGAGTGTGTGTGGGGCTATCAGGAGATACTTTCATGTGGAAGTGTTGGTCTCCAGAGTTGACTTGCTAGGGCTGTGTGTATGCAGTTTTATCTAGCAAGTATTTTTAGGTGTGTTACTGTTAATACAAACAGATACAAAATATAAAATATCGTGTAATAAATAGAAGGTGGTTTTAAAAATAGCATCTAAGTGTAAAACACTGTTTTAAAGTGGTAATATAATTTCAAAACATAAACCTATTATGTAGCAAAGTATACTGCTGAACTGATGTTGCAAACCAGTGCATTTAAAAGAACCACAGCAGCTGTCTTGGCAGCTGTCCCCTCACTGCAGCCCAGGGTGCCATCATTACAGCTCTAGTTGTTCTTTGCTGCTTGTCCCTAGCCTGCAGTTCAGGTGCTGTGGTGATGACAAAATACAATCTTACTGCCATGAAAATATTTAAACTGTATTAGTTCTTTAACTCTGCATGAATAAGAATAATATAGAGGTTGGATGTGTTTGCAATGCTGAGCCACCCTCAGGGGTGCAACAATTCGTGTTAATGGTTCTTGCCCTATGTGAACCATGTGGTGAAAGAGTAGACTGTAAACTGCTTACCTAACTGTATGTAACTTGCATTGATTTTTTTAATTCATAAAGTACTGTAATTTCAAATTCTCAAGTTGAAATTTTTAGTGTTTTAACCAAAAAGATTTTTAACAAATTATTACTCAAGCTACGATACTTCATAACATCTTTGTCTTTTTCTGTCATTAAGAAAAGTTTCTGTAATGTTAATTAGCTAGTAACTGCTGTTTTCAGTGTGCTTTAATTACCATATGTTGCTTGATTATATGTTATGAAATAAACTTAAGGTTATTCTAGATTGTTAAACAGTGAGCTAATATGTAACTACAGTGCTTAAGATGGAAGTTTTTCAGATATGATGGTGGGGTTATTGGGAGGAGGAAAAGCTAAAAATGCAATTCTTAGTATATGAAGGCAATTTTAAGAATTGTCTCCTAGATTTCAAATTACTATTTATGAGAAATATCTGGTAAAATACCATGAAAATACTTTGAATCATAACTGTGCAATGTGTAATTGCCTTAATCTCTGGTCTTTGCAGGAGATGGTGCTTTAAATACTCAAGGGGTTTTTTCCATGCTGTTTTTTTCTCAGGTTCCTAGAATAAAATCCGTATTTTTTTCAGTTGATTGTACATAGTAATAAACAATTTATATTTTCAGTTGATGCAAAATTTTTCATTTGCTTTACTGTATCTTAAATTCTAACTTCTTCCCTAGTTAAATATTGTGGTTGTGTTCACACAGTTCCCCATAGAACTTCAAGAAGTTCAGTGTAAGCAGCTGTATAGCTCTGATCATGAGCTAACTTTGCAAATGATGCAAAGTATATGAAGATAAATCCTGTATTATCCCAGTTTATTTGCCCCAAAATTTTCCTTTTCATTTCTTTTACAAGTGTTTTCAAAGTGACTTTCCCAAAAATATTAACACCCAGTAAATAAATATTCAAGGTACTTTAGTTTTGTAAGTTTTTAAAACAAGTTTCCCTTTTAAAGGAATTTTTCTTTAAAATAGAGTAAGAACATGGCTCAACAATGTTGATGCCAGGAGGATAAGAACAGCTAGGGGGTTGGGGTGGTTCCTTCTTCCCCAGTAGCCTAATAAAATGTGGCATTTTAAGTGCTGTAGAGAGGGTCTCAATTGTGGCTGCTCTCAGAGTGAACTGACTGCTTAAGGATACTGAAGACATGTTATTTCATTCAAAGAAAATAAAACAATGAAGTGTTCTTTCCTCTACAAATGTTATAAAATGTAACATACCTGTAATTTCCTTTATTTCACTATTCATAGTGGACACCAGGGCTTTGGTACTGGTGAGTCTTGCTGTTGGGTTTTTTAAGTGTGATATGTTTTACAGCAGTTACTGTTTTAAGTATCAAAGTCTCACCATCAAGTCACTAAATAGTAATTTATTAATTTATTTTTTTTTTTAACAAAACAGTGCTAATCCCATTAAATACTATTGGTGGCATTTTTGTATTGGAAGTTCTAAGTCTTCTGGATTTTTTTTGTCACCAGGTAACTTGTGTTTATGTAGTTAGTGATTATTCACTACTGCATTTTGATGCCTTGTACTTGGATGTAAATGTAGTAACAAGAAAATAGTATTTCAAGAGTTAACCATACAGAGCTGTTTGAGGTTGAATGGGGAAGAGTAACTGCTTTGGGAATGGGGGAAGGAGATGGGAATTTGATCAACCACCGTTTTTAACATAGCAGACAGTGAGACAGATTTTAAAAACATTTGAATTTAACTTGTTTTTAAGATTAATTAAAAATATGAATGGATCAACCTGGGCTTTAGGTGAAAAGATTTTTCCAATTTAATGCTTTTGTGCCCCTGATAGGATTATTTCAGTGGTTGACTGAAACATTTAAGAGAAAGAAAATATTTCTTTAACTCTAAACAGAGGGAATTGAGTTGGGAATTGGGAACAGAGAGGGGGGAAAAAACCCAACACTTTAAACCCTCCTCTGATTATGATTATCATGAAACTGAGCTTTGCTTTGAGATTTTAACCGATGCTATGTTTTCATAATTTAATTGGTGTTTATTTTCTCAGACATAGCTGATTTGGATTTCTTAGAAGATGCCTATAACAAACAGGGTCCATCAATAAGTATCTCATTTACAGCATTATTTTACTCAATCATGAGAAGTTTAATTGCAGTTTGCTTCCATCATTTTTCTTGACAGCTGTTGAAAAATACTCTGATAGAATTGGATTTATACTGACTTTTAGGAAGCAGATATTTGTTCAAAAGCAGTCGGAGAGTGCAAAGATCCATGCCAATATTCAGAATTTGTATTTCCCTTGAATGGAAGGTTGTGATAAAATGGTACATGGTGTGTTTTCATTGCCTGTTGAAAGACTTTCATGCAGTTAAAATAAGCATTTTGATGGTGGTTGAATTAAGAGTTTTTGTCAGTCTCTTCTCATCATGGATGATTAGACTAAAACGTCTGCTTGTCTTGACTTGAGATCACCACAGCTTCAGATAACATGCTTTGTGATTGAAGGTCGAAATATTTTGAATTCTAATAGGCTGCCAGATGAATTGCTTGAAATAGACTGTAAAATTTCAAGGCTTCCTTTTCCATCTGCTGTGAAAAGAACCATTGGGAATGGTTGAGCTTGATGATCATAGAATTACTGGATGGTGATTCTAAAACCCTCAAAGGGAAGTTGCTATGGAGATCTAGTTCCAAACTGTGAAATGATTCACCTCTGAAAGGCTTCAGGGTCTGAGAAGCTGAACACATCATTGTTCAGGTGGTCATTGGTTAGGAAATTGCTGGTGCCTGTGTAATCAGCACTCCTGTGGTAGTTAACGATCTAAAAAGGTTTGTTCTGAATGATGTGGGACAACAGCAATGTGCATAAGATGGCTTCTCTCAATCACAGTTTGCTCAGCCTGGTGCTTGTAAAAATACAGTGAGCTAAATGGCAGAGAAATGAACTGCTTCGTTGAGGAAGTCTTTTAAAAACAAAATTCTTTTCTGTGATGGATTTGACATCTAAAGTAAAAGGAGAAGAACTATTTCAGCTTAAAAAGCTGTGGTTAGATGTTGCAAAAGTATCACGTTTATATATTTATTTGCAAGTTACAGAATGATGGGGCTGTGCATTTGTATTTGCTCGCAGGCTAAAGGAGTAGTATTGTTGAAAATGAACATTTCTACCCAATCACGTCTCAGGAACGTTAACGAAGTAGCCTTGGTATGTTCATATTGCTGACCCCCCTGGCCAATTTTAGGGCCTACCAGACACTCTACTTGGACAATAATGGGAAAACCCCACTGTTTATATCCAGGATTCAAGTTAATCAAAGCATATGTTTTCTTTCATAGTTTCTAAATTACTTGTGTGTTTTCAGGATAGGAAAAGGGAATAAATGAAAAATTTTTGCATACAAGCAAAAAGCAATGCATTTTGTCACATTGTTAAAATTTACCAGCAGATTCTTAAATTACTTGGAAACTTCAACATGGACACAAGTGTTTATTTAATGTACTTTTTAAAGGAAGGCAGAAGGCATTTTCTCTTAGAGGTAGTTACTGACTATAGCTGTCTGTACTTACTCAACATAAAACATTTTCTTGACCATGAGATGCAGATAAAGAAGTCTGTGGTGTTGTTATTGTTATACTGAACATATTCTCAGTATCACCCTTGTCAGAATCCCTTAACAATCTTTTAATGGGATTTAGTAAAGAAGACACCAATGGCTACTAGATGGTGCCAGATAGCCACAGAACACAACTGACAATGTAGTTCCATGATGTAGTTGCAATTTAAGTGAAATGTTACTAGAGAAAGACAAATGACTGAGTGTTAGGTATTATGTCACTGACATAATGTACGAAATAATGAGTTCATTACTTCCCATGTAACTGGTCAGACAATCTATAGCAAGTAATATGCTTAGTTTTTCTGTTGGGATGCTGTTTTGAGTTTTATGAGGAAGAGTAAGGGGCTAACATCCCAAGAATCAGTATCATCCAATATCAGTATTGGGTTTTACCTGATAACTGTTACTTTAAGATTTGAACACTAAACAGGAAATATTGCAGACCCTGTTTATCAGGTCTGTCACCTCAAGTAAGATGCAAATTGTATATTCCCTTTTGGTTTTCAGTATTTCAGGTGCTGTTCTAAAAAGATCATTTGATATTTCTTATGATTCCAAACCTGTACTGTTACGTAAGGTCCTAAGAACAGTGACATCACCTTTTAATTAGTTGAAAAGTAATCATCACATGTGAAGAATCACATATGAAGAACAAACTGTCTCTTAACCAACTAATGATTTTTTTTAAATTGTTATTACTAACAGGATTTCTATGAATGGAAACCAATAGGCGTTTTACAACATGTGAATAGATTTGCAAAGGATAAATCTGGATGAACTGTATGGCTACTTTTGCATTAAAGTCGACATATTGTATCATGAATGTGAGCTAGAACGTTCAGAAGGAAGGTTGTGTGTTGAGGCACATTTTTATATGGTAAACTGACTGAGGTGTGCCTTTTGCTTTAGTTTTTAAAGATATTCACAGAATCACAGAATGGTTTGGGTTGGAAGGGACCTCTGGAGGTCATCTAGTCCAACCCCCCTGCAGTGGGCAGGGACATCCCTAGCTAAACCCTACGGCAACCCAGTATTCCCAGGTGGTCTCCCATCCAAGTACTAACCGGGCCCAACCCTGCTTGACTTCAGAGATCAGACAAGATCAGGCCTGCTCAGGGTGGTAAATATTCCTTTTGCTTAGCAACACAATTCATTGCAAAGTTATGTAGGGCATATACATACATAAAGACACTCTTCAAACAGTTTTTGCTTATTTAAGCCTTTATTGACTCCTGTTTTCATTACATGTTGGCTGATCTTTCCTCACCTCCATTGTACAATGAAATAGATCCTCATAACAAAGTAATTTTAAGTTTCAGAAAATCTGGGAACTGCTTAGATAACTAACCTCTTGTAGCTGAAAGCTTGTCATAACTGAGTATTATCTGAGTATTTATATAGCTGTGGGTTGCAGGAGGGTTGTGGTTTTGCATTCTGTGCTGAACTGAGCTGTCTGCTCTCTGGTCATTATTTTACAAAGACTAACTCTCCAGGGTGTTGAAGAATTGCAGAACAGAGCTGGTTCTGCACAGGAGCCAAGGTGAGCTCAGTGGCATTTAGTGATGTGGACTTTGTGGCAGCATTAGGTATCCAAAGTGGTTCAGCAGGAGTACAGTTGCAGTGCTGTGCCAGACCCAATAAAAATTTCAGGGCTCAAGTGGTGGGTTTTTTTTACGTTTCTGTATCTTTTGCATAGTCAGTTGTGATCCAAATGAATTGTCCATGAGTAATTAAAATCACTCCTGTGTATCTGATCATTCAAGGCCGGATAGAACTGTCCTTTGGGTTTCTGCTGATGGCTGCTAGTCACTGTTCATGATATCTGTAAATATATAATCTTAATACCACAATTATTGTTAGCAATTATGTTTTGTTATCATGACTCTGAAATTCCAGCGAAGACTGACACTGTAGAGCTTCTCATAAAGAGAAGACCTTACTGACTGACCTGTAGAAAGAAGGGGTACGTGTGCATCACTGATATGGTGATGATGGAAGCAACATGAACACATAGTTATACATATAGGCATATTTCTACTTTCCAAATGGTTTCTGCTTAGGAACCATGTTTTTGTACAGTGGAGGTGACATCAGATTGCAAATATATGCATTCAACTCTACTTTTTGAGTAGGAACCCTATCTTCTGTGAACAGTCTGTAGATGTGGTACAGAGGCATGTTAAAAGTTACCCACTTGTTTGTGGCTGGACCCTCCTGCGTGCACTAGCATTTATGCAGGTGGTGTTGCCATAGGAGTGTTCACCAGGGAGGGTGATGCTGTGGTGAGTCTCCTTTCTTCCTGTTTGTTTCTCTTTTTACAACTTAAACTCACAAAGAAAGGTTTTTAGTCATTAGACCAGAAAGTAACATAAAGCAGGGTGTGACTGAGCTCAGACTGAGAAGAGCACTTCTCTCTGAAACAAATGTTTTCATTCTTTAGTCTTCTTGGCTTTCAGACATTTTGCAGTGGTTCAGGCTATGTTATAAATATCCGTCGTCCTTCCGGTTAATACAGCTGTATTTTGGAAAAATGTGAACATTGTCTAGGCTAGTTTTTCTTAGGGAAATCTTATTTTAAACAATCTATATGGTATGTCCGATTTCTCAAAAAGTTTTACATCGAGTACTGCCCTTCCTAGTGTCTTTTGATAGTGAGTCCATGCAAATTGCCATGAGCTGTGTTCTTGGGTAATGTGTGTTGCAAGAAGTGTAACCGGATTTGTCCCAAGCACTGTTTGGTGGGCAGTGCAGTGATGATAGTGTTTCAAATACATGATCAAGAGCAGTCAGCAAGCCCTCTGCAAATGAAGGCACAAAGGGCTCAAAGGTCTGTTCCTTCAGCTGCTACATAATGTCCTTTACCCAGTATGACCAACTTGATAGTAAATCTCTGCAGGTAGGTTTTGCCTGCAGAATGTTGACTGCATCCCGGTGGTGCTAGGATGAAAGAGCAATGGCAAGTAAAGACATTTTACATCACTAGTATTTGCCAGATAGACTCAAGGGTGAGGGATTTGAAATGGGATTTTACTCTGTAAGCTAACTGGAGTGACTGTTTTGGTAACAACTTTTCTCTGTTATAACTGCTCCTACCAGGAACAGAATCATGGTTTCTTTTGCCGACTTAACGTGTCCTGAAGTGAGTTGTTTTGCCCCTGTGTTTCCTGGGGAGGTTCTAATTCTTATCTCTGACCTTGTGCAGTACTGGCTTGATGAGTACTTTTATGCAAACTTAAATTCTTGGTATAATCAAGAAGTTGATACTACAGTCATTAAAAATCCTGTATTGCAGCTACATGCTCTTATTGTGTGTCTGCTGGTGCAGATATAGACTTGCCCTTTTTTATCAAATACTCCCAATAGATTTGATATTGAAAGGACTGCCAGTCAGTAGCTATTTCAGACTTTTGGGGAGGGGCGTTTGATTTGTGCTGTCCTGAATGGTGTGATATTAGGGCTCAGCGGGGTAAATATAACTGCTTATCTTTTATATAGGTAAGTAATGAATTTGAGTCTTAATATGGTACCAGTCAAGAGAGCAGAAAGCAGCTGCTTTTACCATACTGTGTCCATATAACCATATGGTATGCATAAACTTGTAAAATTGTGTTCAAAGTAATTAATGCTGCAACTAATATTCTGAACTGTTTTTCTCCTGCTAAAAGTCAGCTAAACTTGAGTATAAAAACAAGTGCTTTTAATGGGAATTAAAACCTTTTCCTGTATTTCTGTGATGCAGGTAAAACAAAATAATTATTGCCACAGTAACTGCTTGCATTTTAAAATAAATTTTTACATATTATTTAAAAAAGATCTAGTTAGCTTTAAAATATGTAAGTTTTCTTGTCATTTAGGGTTCTGTGAAGCTGATCATCAAGAGGGTTGCAAATCATTGGCAGTTTCTATTTTCAGAGTTCCACATCCCAGAGTAATTTGCTTTAATTTCACCCAATTTAACCTATACTTCACACCATCACCATTCAGCTTTAATAGCTATGTTCTATGCATAAGAAAAGCAGATAAATGTCCACAATTAGACTGCAAGTGATTACAACTAGTTAGGGCTTTATGAAGACAAAACTTAAAGGGCTGTAGGACAAAACAAAGCCACAAAAGATGTTTGAAAAAAATTCTTTCTTCGGAAGTCAAGGTTTGCTACAGCATTTTATTTAATGTTTTTTGTCCTTGTTTTTGCTTATGTTGAAGATGTAGGCAGGTGCACCTTCTTCAACTGAAAATTACTCTGCTTAAGAAATACTAGGTTTGCGTTACAGATGATTAATTTCACTTGAAATTAGCTTGCAAGGGAAAACATGCTAAACCTACTTTATTTGTTGGTTCTTTGTCAAAGTGCTACATTTAAGAAGCTGTAAAATGTTGACTCTGACAGTATTCTTTTGCCCTGCTAACGGTGAGTATGCATAATAAAATATACAATCATCAAAGTTTAATACGTTCTGTAATGTTAAAGATACTTGCACCTCAGTCAGAAATAGTGGTATCCTTTACCTTTTAAATCTTTATAATATTGATGATAGTGTGGCAAGTCATTCTAAGAACAGATATTATTTATAATTCAATGTTTTTTGACACTTGTAATCTTGTTTCCTTTGATAGCTCGAAGAAATACCCTGCTTCTAGCCCCACACTCAAGTTACCCTGTTTTATTTCTTTTTGTTCTCTCTCCCATTCCCACCCCAGTAAGTGGCCAGATTGCTCATTTATTTCAGGACTTATAACAGGGTATGTATGTGTATTGTGATGTGCTGTATCAGTCTGTGACGAGCAGCTCTTTTTGATAATAGTCATTGAATGTATGCTGGAGAGGAAGTGCAAGTATCAATTATTCTCTAGGTCTGGCTTTCAGTGGCGTTATTAAACATTCTCTTATAGCTTATTGACAAAAAAAGGCTGGTCATTAAATACCAATGGAACTTTCAGCTTGTGATGCAGTTCAGATTCTGATCAAATTATAAATATCCCTCTTAATTACAGCATAACATAAGCCGATACAGTTGCTTACCTTTGTAAATGAATACAAGATGTCAAAATGCAGTTATGTGGAGCTTAATATTAGCCAAATATTTGTTCCATTTTACTTTAGGGATAAGGGTAATTAAAGAAATGAAGAGACTCATATGTATCAAATTTAATTTAATCTTGAAGTTATTAATTTGTTTCCTTAATTGCAATTAGGAGCAGAATAAGATAAGTCTAGTAGTATTACATTGGTTTGGTTTTTAGCATCTCTCTGGTAGCTTGGAGCAACTAGAAACAATAAAGTTTAGGCTATAGGCAGCTTCATTTTTGTGTCAAACTAGTTTTATATGCTATATCATAAAACTTCCAGTCCAATCAGCAACTACATTTAAATACTGCAAATTGTGGCAGCAAAACAATAATTCTGCTGATTAGCCCCTTTCCATGTCTTGTAAGTGAACTGTTTATGCTGTTGAGTACCTTTTGAAAAAAGAAAAAGCCAAAACAGCCTTGATTAGTCAAGGAGTAATTGGATGACTTGATTTTAGCAAGAGAATGAATTGGTTGATGATAGCCTGTAACTAAGTGTAGTGGTTCTGTTCAGATGAATACATACCATACAGTCATCAGATCTTGACAGGTATAACATAAGCAATGCAAAAATCTGTGGCGGTTGAGAGGTAAATTTTGTCAAAGAATTTTGAAGCTGATTCTTGAAAGAAATTGAAAGAAACATGCATACTATTAGATGATACCGTTTAAAATGTGGCATTTGTTACTGCTCTGCTGTATACATATTTATCTACTATTACTTTTGCACATGAAGAGAATATGTAGTCTGTGTGTCCCTGACTGCCATCAAGACCTGACAAGTAGGCAGTTCTTGCACCTACTCAGGGGAAAACTAGAGTTAGGTTTCACATCATCTCCAGCTAATCATTCTGTTTTCTGGATCCTTTTTGTCTAGTATTGCTTGAATCAGCTATCACTGCATTACTACTTTAATGCTGCTTTTAAAATATTTTTGGGCCCACCACGCTTGGATGCATACAGCCCAGATAAAGTGCTTGGCTGAAGATAAATCTTTCCCTGAAACCATAAGCATCCTTTAGGTTTGGGCCCACTGGCAACGGAAGAGGAAGCTGGTTATGGCAGTGATCGTTTCCAAGCTCGTTATTTCTAGTAACTTTAGGTTAAGCCATTAGTTTTGGTGCTGTTAGATGGCAGAATGAATTCTGCTGTAGTGTTGTACTGTTTTCCTATCTAAATACTTTTCTTGTTTTAACAGCAGTATCTGCATGCTACTGAAACATTATAGGAATTTACCACAGCAGATTGTTTACTTACAGCAAGCTTTATGTTTCTAACTCTGTAGTCTTTGTTCTCTTACACACCTGCCACTTCCTTTAGTGTATCTTTCAAGCTAGAGTGCAAATTCATTGGCATATTCTGGGAGATTGTTTGGGGGGAAAAAAAAAAAGGCTTACACCTAGGGTACTTAAAATATAAAAGAAAGAAGTGGTTTCTGTTCAGCTTCCTTTTCACTAACTTCTGATAAAAATATACATTTTCTCTGGTGGGATATGTGAGACACCAGAGAAGTCATAATATTTTTTTTAAGAATAATTAAATTACTGATTACCCCGTTGACTTTCCTCTATTGCTATATGCTTAGCTTAGTTGTTGACAAACAGATGCTTCTTTGGGGACATTCTTGAGTAAGTCTATTTCATGTACATATATTTTCCTCCCCATAAGGTAAACTGGTTCCTTTCTTCTTTTATTGTAGCATTCTGTAGTTTTCCTGTAGTAGGACGGAGGGCAGTTTTGAAGCACAGACAGTATAAATTCAGGAAGGTGTTGAGTTTTGGGGTAGTGTTTGAGAAATGCTGAGTCCTTCTGTTCTAAAAGCAAATGCAGTTGATAACGAAATGGGAAAAACAATAGAATTCCATTATATTCATTGGAGAAGATCATTGCCCGTAGGTCATACTATCTTAAGAATGCAGTGGTATGCCGGGTTTTGGAGAAGTTCACATTAAATAGATTTTTTTTTTAATTAGTTTGGCTTTATTTCCAGGAAATAATATACAAATAAAGTGGCTTAGGTAGATCAGTTTGTTTGATGAAATTCCAGACTATTTCAGCATTTTTTAAGACAATATTTTTAGCACGAGTTTGAAAAATTTGGTGGTTTTTTTTAAGTGAAAACTTTGGAAGCTAGACCACATTGCTCAGCAGCAAGTAGCCTGACAGATGTGAGTATGCTGCAGAGGATAGTGTGTAGACAAGTTTAACCTTGGAAAGGCCCATCGTATTTACAGAAGGTGAATCCTCATTATGTCAGTGAGAAGACAGACACATTGTGTTTGAGGTTTGCCATATTTAAACACAGTTCATAATCAGAATGTGGTCTGCCCCTGACAGGTGACCGTATTTGCACACTCTTCTTCTGCAACTACCCCATTCTAGTCCTTTTCTTCCTCACCTGGATGACCTGGTAGTATGATATTGGGAACCTTTCCTCCCTCGTTTTTCTACCAAGCTCTCTTGAACTAGTAATCAGCTTGAGATCAGGACTATCAGATCTTCTTCTCTTCCTCTCCCCATTATTTTTACTCACTGCTTCTTTTGGTAATCAGTGATCAGTGTCAACCAAGCCGGTATCAGTGTTTCTTTGTCAATGTTTATTTTTTTGTCTGCCCTCTTCAGAGAGCTACATGTTCATAAACTAACTGGTATTCTTTTTCTGTGTGATACCCAAAATAATCTTACCTATTCCTTCAGAATACTGAAATTCTCATCTGTTTGCTGTCATCTTGCATTTCAAGACTTACCACCTCCCATCTTCCCTGCTTCTTCCACTTCAGCATATTTTAGTGGGTCCTTTTTATTTTCAACAGGTTGCTTTTCTACATAGTGCTCAATATCACCTACTTATATTACTGCTTACTGAAGGTTCATGGCTTGTGTCCACCTTGTGCATCTTGGTCCTTGTACAGGTGTTGCACTGTCTTTAATTGGACAATGATGTCATTCTTAGTATCCTGTTCATTGCATTTTAAAATAGAGCCTATGAGCTTTCTCTTTTGCTACTGTGTATGTCAGAGGGAAGAAGGGGTTATCATATCTTCCCTAACAAAAGAGAGCTAAAGGCCTTGCTTGACAGAAATTTCACTCGCTAATAAAGCAAAGGCAGAGAGATATATTAATAAATAGCAATATACAATTAAAAACGTATATCAGGTAAGATTTGTAGATTAGTATTATAGTTATTTTCATCTTTGTGAATCACAAGTATTATGCATGTTTTCTGTTATGTCCTATTTCTTGAATCAGTTTTACAACTTCATTTCCTCACACTACGTTTTTATATAGACTGGTTTTTAAACCAGGGACATTATTCTGATAGTTAAAATTTGTTAATTTCTCACAATTGTACTTTTTCCAAGAGATTTCATCTCTCATACATAGCTTAATTCTTGAGATTACCACCAGTTCTTGCTTGCTGAGTCTGTANGTTGAGGATGTGAAGGTAGGGGGCACCCTTGGCTGTAGTGACCATGGGTTGGTGGAGGTCAGGATTGTGGGCAGTAGGCACAGTGGCAAGAGCAGAACCACTGCCCTGAACTTCAGAAAGGCCAACTTTGGCCTTCTCAGGGAACTGCTTGGTAAAGTCGTGTGGGACAGGGCTCTAGAAGGGATGGGGGCCCAAGCAAGCTGGCTAGTATTCAAGCACCTTTTCTTCCAGGCTCAAGATCAGTGCATCCCAAAGAGTAGGAAATCTAGTAGGAGAGTTAGGAGACCTGCATGGTTGAGCAGAGAACTACTGAATAAGCCTAGGCATAAGAAGGAGATGTATAGTACATGGAAGAATGGGCAGGCCACTTGGGAAGAATATAGGGAGGTTGTCAGAGGGTGTAGGGAGGTGGCAATGAAAGTTAAGGCCTCCTTAGAACTTAACTGGCAAGAGAGG